>VXBW01003303.1:487708-733126 GCA_013400375.1 Thinocorus orbignyianus | reverse complement strand
AAAAAAAAAAGAGAGAAAAAAATGTCTGATTTTTCTCCCATTATATTTTATAGTTTGTGTATGGTGAAAAAAGTTTCATTTGTAAAGCAGAGGGAAATACAGTGGTGCTAGTAAAACAAACATTGAAACAAATTATTTTTCTGTAAAATCTATTAACACCGTATATCACAGTTTGCAATTAATAGTTGATTACAGTTTATTGTATTTACCATTAAATGCATCATAACTTCACATAGTATTTACAAATGTTTCATGTAATTTAATTTGTGAATGAAGCAATGTCATACATTTTATAAACAAAGGAGGGATATGCAGCTGTGCTACATAAAGGTTCTTTAAACTATAGTTCATGCCAGGGTCAAAAGAATGTTTAATTCTCTTGGTTCTTGAAATGATTTTTCATCCGAGATGGGTAATTCAAAAATAATTAAATCTCTTTTAGATGGCCTGCAGGCAACTTTATTATTTAACTTTATTATTTTTGTAACTGCATGGATTCTAAGTCAGCATGATAGATCTGCAATTGTTTTCATTCCTTTATCTGTCCTGTTTAGTTTTTCCTCTCTACTCTTTACAGCAGGTGTTGTCTTCATTTTATTTTTTATTCTGAATGTGCTGTTGGTACAAAAAATAAGTACTGATTACAATCATCAGCCACATTAATCTATAATCCTTAGGACTTAATTTAAAAAATGCCAGAGCTGAGAGGTATCTTTCACATGGTTTTCCTGTTCTGTCATTTTAAGCATAATTTTAACCAAAAATGCAATATCTTATAAATATTGTATTAAGCTATGTATCTTTATTTCAGGGAAATTTCTTTCCATATGCATTGGACGAGTATTTGTTTTCTTGAGAAACCTCCTCCCTACTTTTACTTCTTTTACTTTTTTTTTTTTTTTTTCCCCCCCCCCCGGTTGTCCTCTTATTAAAAATCTATGGTCAGATTTTGGATGGCTTTGAGTTCAAAATTCTGTGTCCTTCCTCAGAGATTAGAAAAGAATATGGAACAAACTGATATAAACCTCTTTCTGCCTCACACTTGTAGCCTATTTGTCCTATTTCTCTTTGGATCTAAGAAAAAAGAATGCTTTTCATTCTAAAAGTTAGATATCATCAGGAAGTAGGTATCAAATAGCTTCATCCAATTCAAGTTGATAACTTTGTTCCTTAAAAATGTGTATTCCTGAAATTCATGGTGTAACACACCTTAAAGTAAGAGGGTCAGCATGCCAACAGAAAACCTACAGTGAAATTCAGCTTTTACATTAGAATATTGAAACTTGCTGAGAGTTAAAATTTGGGAATACAACTGCCTGTTAATGTTCTTCTCTACCTAAAGTCTTCTTCCAAACACCATGTTGACATAACAATTGAAATGTCAGTGCAGGGAAAGCAACATTATTGTCCTGTTTGAAAGAGGAATCACTCAATTTTTTTCAAGAAGTGAAGTGTACGTAGCAAAGCCCACTTGACTTTCATTTGTCAGAAGGCACGGTACTGCTGCAGAAAACCATGGAAGTGTGAAATTTGGATGCTTTAATTCACTTGTTAGCACCTCTCAGAAGAATACCCTATCTGATTTCTTTTTTTAGTGCAGAAATCATAGGTAAAGACAGTTCCTTATCCTTGGATCATGTAGAGATCAGTAATGGATCCCAAAATACTAGTTCAAAACTTTTTTTCTCCTCCACATCTCATATAGATTTCCAGAGTGCTGGAAACTTCCAGAGGAACTGCCCCCAGGTGCCTCCTGCATTGACTGGACCTGGTGCTTCCAGCTGGCAGCTCTGGAGCTGATGGTAGCAGCCCTATATTTGAGCAGCTACAGTACCAGGAAAATTGACTTACAGAGTGAAAGGACACCCAGGCTTCTGGCAGACCTGCCAGGTGGCCTCACAGGAGGTGGCTACAAGATTTCAACTCTGCAACTCAGGAATAGTCTGTTTTGCCAGAGCAACGACTCTTCAGTTGCTGCAATCACTTTGCTTTTAATGAAGGGTTGGCTCCTGTCAACAGCCAGCATAGAAGCCCTAAGGACACAGCTGGACAGTTTTCTAGATAACACTCATATGAAACTGAAATCAGCCCGTGACCTGAAATACTGCAGGGTCCTTTCTAAACTTATGCTTCTACTGTGGGCAATGTTGCGACATATATTTAATCCATCACTAAGCTTGTCTCAAAAAGCTTCCAAACTGCCAACATGAATGTAGGGTTAGAATGAAAGATCAAACTCTTAGATATTAGATGCTTTGCACAGAAGAAATAGAGAGTAGCTAATATACTAATTTGTTTGGAAAACCGTGAGGCAAATTTCTGTGCTAAAATCAGGGAGGTGTTCTAACCAGCTTGGTTATGGAGTTCAGTTTAGTTCCCAGAGATATTTGAAGTGGGGAGAGAGGTTATTTTATGAAGAAATACTGATTTTTCAAGAATTCAACTCTTGTTATTCAAAAGGAGGAGAAAATGTTAACATTCTAACATGTTCTTGACACCTTTTCTGTAGAAGGTGCATAGCTCAATGCAAACTGACGAGATATCAAAGATGGCAGAAGCAGCTTGAAGCACAGTCTGCTTAGTTTCTTCTTACATCTGAACTACGAAATTAGACTGCTTCCAGTTGGGAGCAATCCAAGTAACTAGTTGAGTCAAAATATCACATCTAAAATAAAAAGAGTTGTAATTCTAAAAAGTGAAACTCCATAGTATTTGCAATACATCACAAAAAGATTTTTCACAATGATCTTACTCTAAGTATTGCAAGGAAGCCAGAAGACAGCAACTAAATATTACCATGTCAGCAATAATAATAATAAAAAAAAAATATTATTTGCTTTGAAAGTTTTCAGCACTTCCTATCAATCTTTTTGACATTTCCATTTTGAAATAAATATTTCACCTTTATACACTGTGTTGAAATTATTACAGAATACATTTTTCTGTGGGACTATACTCTTCCCCCCACCTCTTGTTCATGGTATGATTTGCCTAACAAAGATTTCCATAATCTGCATGTAAACCTAGAGTTTCTGTGTGGGAGGAAATTTTACATATTAAATGCAAAGAGAATGTGTTGTAATTTTCAAGAATTCTGAACTTTTTACGTGGTTCATTTATCAATTAGAAGAACAAATATATTGAAACTGTGTTGTTTCACTGTGGCAAAATAGTTTTAATGGTAAAATACTTGCTTCTTTTAAAAACAAATAATCCATTAGTATTGAAAAAGAATGGCATTTGAAATAAAGTTGGGAACAAAACAATTCAAGAGGAAAATTAGCAATTTTACTTTCAGTGACAAAATGCAGAGTTAATTCTTTTAACGTGTACATGGTAAGTTGTAGGCTTATCCAGTTATTAGCATTCTTAACATAAATTGTACATTTGTATTTTAATATAGACTGATATGATATGTAGGTATAAACTATAAACCTATGCTCAAGCTATATACTTAGTGAAATACAAGAAGTAAGGATACTAATTCTCTACACCAGTACTTATCTATTTTCCCTCTTTCTGTTGACGGAGGCTACTTGATGTACCTGAAGTAGTGAATGTGTCAAAAAATGAATTTAAAATTGAGAAAATCCAAAATATTTTTTGCTATACCTTCTTTAGAGAAGAGAGTAAATAGAAGCAAGTTTGCTTACACAAATCCACATTATTTACAGGAACAAAAATATAAATATATTATGTGCTTCAGAGAATAGCTATAGGGAGACACTTGAACATTACGCTATATACCCAGGAGAAGGAAGAAGGTCTCCAATAATGTGTCTGACAAAACCTACTGGAAAAATATAAAGTGTGAGTTTCCTGGAGCCTGTAATTTACACGACTCTAAAAAATTGTATAAGTACCTTAGATTAATCTACTGCAGTTTGCGACTGAATAATTTAAAAGGTACGAAAATGTTCAGCTCTCAAAAGTCTTTAACAGCAAATAAGGGATGAATTTCTGCAGATTTCCCCTACAGAATACCACAAGTCTTTGTAAATATTTTGCTTTTGAGAAGAACCCAGGTCATACCTGTGAACATTCAACTCCAAATATTGGGCCAAATGCTTTTCCAAGTTCCCTTGGAATTTCACCATAGATAGGATAGTAGCAGTGTTTTCCCTTGTGCTTTCAGGAATACTAAGAAATGAGGGCTTTTTATTTTAGACCATGTGAAAATACAAGTTTCCTTTGCACTTTTAAAATGTGGTCAAAGATAGTATTCAGTTGGGTAGTGATGTAGCTTACGGTGAAAAGTAAAAAGTTTCTGAACCCAGCTTTGAGGGGTTCAGAAATCAGACGATAAGTTTAGAGAGTTCTTGTCTTTCTGTTTTCCAGCTTCCAGTTTCTTTGCTGGGAAATGCAATTTCTTGTCTTGTTTCAGTTTTCAGGTGAGTTTGAGGGTCTGAATACCTGGAATAGATATAAAGTTTCTAGAAACCGGCAGTGATGCTCATTGGTCTAATGTATTTCAGCAGAAACTGTTAATGCAAAGTGGCATCCATAATTGTTCTGCACTGGGAGGAAATGAAGAATTCGGTTCTTTGATTGAAAAATATTAACAAAATTCATTTTAGATTCTACCTAAGGCAGGTTTGTTGAAAGACTTAAATTTGGTGAAATTTCTTAAACTGACTGTTGGGATAGATCCGCAACTTACACTGCTTTTCTAATGTTGAGACTTAGCTCTCATAGACTTCCAAATAGAGACTCCTTATTCATAGGTCTCCCAGCCACGGCTCAATGTAAGAGTCCACTTGTACTGTGCAATATCCCTTCTTCCATCCTACTCTTATATAGTACTGTACATAAAGGATGAGAGATTTCAATTTTACATGTTAGATGCTTTCTGTGCCTTTTATTCAGTCAGGAGGACAGGTTCATTTCTACAGAAGATCTGTTTTCTATTTGAATTCGCTCCAAACATTTTCCCTGAAAGAACTCTGAATTGTTTCATACAAAGTATTTTCAGATAAATTCTCCTTAATTCTCAAATTTATTTGTTTACCCAATTCTGCTGTGGGCTATGTCTTCAAGAATAAGAGTGATTTCTTAAATAAGTTCGTTATAATGAGCTCTGATTTTGTTGAAGCTTAAGAGCATTCAGGAACCGTCACACACTATGCTGATCTTTTTTGTAAAGCTGAACTCCCTGGTCACTTCAGGGAACAGAACATTTCTATTGAATAATTACTAATGCTTTTATGAACAAAAATACAAGGACTGCAAAAATACCCCCTGAATCTTCATTTTCCATTTATGACAACTTACATGTTGTACGTGCTTTTTATCAAAAGAAGGAGAAATACAAGCGGCGGTCTATGATAGTCATTGATTTTAGTGAGTAGGAAACCAGAAATACAAAACTGAGAAGGAACTTTAAAGAATTCACTTCAGATTTTAAGAAGATAATACAAAGAGGTATGCTCTCCTTATTGAGTACATGATTCTGTGTTGACTTGATAGAGTTATTTTGTCATCATCCTCATTCCGTCTATATAAACCTTCAACTGTCTGGGGGAAAAAAAAAAACATTGAAATGGACTCTTACTTGCATTGAGGCTGGTGGAAATCTTCAGATTGTGCAGAAACAAAACAACCCTGCACTTCCTTCTGCAACAACATCACTACTGTTAGATCATGAACTCCTGGACCTCTTTTTGAAGAGCCAGCAAATTTGCATATTAGAATACACATTATGCAATATGGATATCTAGAAAATGGGATACTGTGAGGGATGTCTTCCTTTAAGTGTCTACAGATCTTGTATTTCCTCTACTATACTTCTATTTTATATGAAATTAAATTGTCTTGACTAAATGAGGTATGACCATACTTGAATATTTTCCTCTGTGAGGGACAGTAGTGCTTTCCCCAAAACTATGTTTTCCTGCCACTTAGCATTTTTATTTCTAGAGAGAAGCCTTGAGTAAAGGTTACCATTGAGTCCATTTCATTGTGAATTAAATTATAGTTGTATTCACAATTCCATATAACAGTGAATGTTTTCAGATATTAATCCAGAATAAAGGATTTTTTCCTATTTTGTGGTGTTTTGGTTTGTTTTTTGTTTTTTGGGTTTTTTTTATTCTCTTCAGAGTTGTATTGCTTTTCATTAGAAATACTTTTTAAAAGTTATAAAGGTGTTACTGTTTTACTACACGTCACCTGCTTATATGCTGTTACCGCTGCCTACTTCTACTTTAAGTTATTTTGTTTACATGGTACAATGACAGTGAAAGTCTTTTTCTTCCTCTTCTCTTAACAAAAATATATTTTCTAGAATCAACTTCCCAAACGTATCAGTTGTACTTTTCTGATACAGCTTACCATTTTAAGAACACTTCAGTTGTTCTGCAATATCAAAGAGCATCCAATTAATTTAAGTTGGCATCAAGAAATATGTTTTGCTCCTGCAAAAGGAAACACTCTCACAACTTATGGAGAAATCTTAATGTCAATGATCACTTTGCTTACGTATTTATCCTAATTATAAAACATTTTCTTTTTTTTAAGTGAATCTTACATAATATTCGAAGTGTCTATTTTACATATCAAATTGAAAGCTTCTCTTCAGTCTAGTTCTCAAGTTATAATATGCAAAACCATAAGATTCTACTTATGGAATTGTAAAATGCATCATGATATGATTTTTTGAATTTCCTTTTGTTTCCTTTAGATATTTGACCTTAATATATATTAAGTTGTATTCTCTTGCATCAAGGATGTATGTCTTAACTACTGGGTGCAACTTAAATGTTCTCTCTTTATTGTTCTCTTTGCTTCTACTGTAGTTTACAACGAAACCAGAGTTTAGGACATTAGTGTAGGAAGACTTTAGAGCTTAAATCAAGTTGTGATAATTAACATGGTAGATAAAGTAGCAAATAGAATTATTGTAAAAATATGGACAAGATGAACTAGATGAGTTAAATGCATTTGAGAGAAAAATGAAATGAAGAAAAAAACACAAAGCAAGTATTTTTCACTTGCCTAACTAGAAAATTTTAATTTTTAATATAAAATATAAGCCACTATTTACTAAATTATGTTCCACCACATTAGAATTATACCCTATTCGTTAGAATCCGCATTAAGAATAAGCATGTCTGTCTTAATTTTGTTCCATTGTACAAGCTTCTGGTTACATTTTGTGGATCCCACAAGAAAGCATATTCTGAAGTTCAGAAGATTTCGCTAGTCTGGACCATTTATTCTGTTAATATGAAAGCCTGGATAATTAGAGAGCTCAAAGAAGTAGGCTTTGAAAAAAAAGTCAGTAATAAAACTCTTGTATAATCCACAAAGTTTGCAGTAGTTAATGGGAGTCAAGTTCATCCAGCTTTTTTAAAACAAAGACAGATTTCATTTAAGAAGAACTTTCATCCTAACAACAAATGTTTCAAAATGAGCCCCGTAAAGGTATAGCCTTTGGATCACAGCAAAAAACATTAGGAATTCCCATACATTTCAGAATATCATAAATTTAGGGGGCAAGTCAAAGGGTTTGAAGATCTAGCATCTTTAATGTTTTATTTTCAGCAGCCTTTCTGAGGGGGAAAGCCTTTATTCCCAGTTTGTCCCTGTCTAGGCTCATCTACAATTGGATCCTTTCTGACCTCTCTAGTGCCAGAGTCCCAAAAGAGTACAGGATCCATGAGAACACTACAGATTTTTGTTTTATTAGCTTTGCTTGTAGTGTTCAGAATTACAGCCCTGGAACTTGTGGGGGTTTTTTGGGGTTTTTTTTTTTCCTCCCTTCCTTCTTCCCTCATATAACCTAAGTGTTTTTAAAGTAAGCAAAAATGTTGCACTGTTTTGATCCAAAATATTGGAAGAATTTCTATTATGACCATGACAAATAGGACAAGAGGTACTGAGTCTAAATTTTATCAAGAACTCTTTAGATGAAACAGAATGCAGAAAGCATTCCATTATTAGAGAACAGGGTGTTAAAATAGACTGTTGAAGGAGATTATACAGACCAAGTCCCTGGAAGTCTTAGAATATCCTTGGAATAGTCTTCGAAATTTTCTGTGAAGAATGGCATTGGTATAGGTCTTGGGAAAGAAGGAGGGAGATTAAACTAGCATCATTGTTTCAAGACAATCACAGAAAACCAAGGCAATTGTAGACTACTGAAGGTATTTATGAAAACCTCATCATATCCCCTTGTATTTGGCTATTCTCTGTATAAAGGGAAATTAATTCTCTTCTGGTTTTGGTGTTATTTTATTTGTGATTAAAATTTATTTTAAATGCAGCCATATCTGATTTTGCATATGCCGAAAAAGTAATGTTTCTCTAGTTTGTGATCTTACCAGTTACTTGTTAACTGACTATTTATTCAGACATAATAATACAGCAAATTCTTATTTAGTTTCACACACCATAAGTGTTTCTTCATCTTATTTTCATACATCGCTGTCAAGGAATATTTATCTGGTCTGTGTTTATTAGCTGTCTCCTGATATACAATTGCTCTTTATTTAATATTTAAGTAATTGCATTGAAAACAAACTGGTGTTCCAAAATACCCAAATATGTGTGTAGGTTAGGTCGGCTGACTTAGTATTTGTTTTCTTTCAAATTGGCTGTGAAAACAAAAATAGTAATACTAAAACAAAAGGCTGACTTCATATCTTCCAGTATACTCTTATTGAAACTATTAAATTATAAAAATAGGTCCGAGTACTGATCTCCATGATGCTCTACTTGATGTTGTACTTTTCTCCATATGGAGATCAAAAACAAACAAAGTTTAAAATAATTTCTTATTAAGTGTGAAACAGCTAAGTTGAAGAACAGCTGGCTTAAAAGCTTGCTCACGATGTATTCAGCTTCTTCACTGCAATGCTAGTCTAAAATTCTGCCTCCGCAGACAAATAATTAATTTCAACAAGAGTTGCCACAAATACTAACCAGTATACTTAAGGGGAACTGTGGGAAAGATGGAGAGGAACTCTTTATCAGGGACTATGGCAATAGGATGAGAGTTAACAGTTTTAAAGTGAAAGAGGGTAGATTTAGGTTAGATATTAGGAAGAAATTCTTTGCTGTGAGGGTGGTGAGACACAGGTGTCATGGTTTAGCCTCAGATGATAACAAAGAACCACGCGGCTGCTCTCTGCCCACCCCAGGCATGGGATGATTGGAAGAAAAAGGCAAAACTCCCAGGTTGAGACAAAGGCAATTTGACAGAATAGCAAAGAGATCAGGAAAATGACAGCAATAACACTGATAGAGGAAAGTACAAACATGATTATGGTACTGCAATACTCTAGCCTATTCCCAGGTGACAACTTCTTGTCCCCTCCCTTGGCCAGCTCCAAGCTCTAGAATGGGCATGGCTCATGTGGTGTGGAATACCTGTGTCCCCTGCCGGATCCTGGGAAAAATTTACCCTATGCCCACAGGAGCCACGACAACAGGTTGCCCAGAGACATTGTAGATGTCCCATCCCTGGAAGTGTTCAAGGCCAGGCTGGATAGGGCTTTGAGCAACATGGTCTGGTCGGAGGTGTCCCTGCCTATGACACGGGGGTGGGAACGGGATTATCATTAAGATCCTTCCCAACCTAAACCATTCTATAATTCCATGTTTCTGTCAAAGGCTCTGGGAATTGGACTGTAGTCTTTGGTTTAAACCATGACCAAGAACCTAAAATACCTCTCAGCTTTTCCTCCAACAATTAATATATTAACAGTAACAAGTATTATCAAATGCTTCATAATGCTCTTCCTTAGTTTATTTTCCCCTTGTACATGCTGTCAACTAATATGTGTTCTTTAAATTTCCTACATGCAGAAATACAAATTTTTCCAGTTTCCTGAATTTTTGTTTATTGCTTAGTTCAAAGGTTTCGTTTCTACAGATAGAAATTCATATTCAATATAGTTGGTGGAAGACCCAAAGTCTATTATTTTTTCTGTGTTTTCCAAGTTTTGTTTTTATATTTTATATATTTTTAAATATATACATAAATAAATATTTATGTTTACTAAATTTAGTGCACGTGAGCCCCCTGTACTTCTGTTTTTAAATGAAAATGTTGCATTTGCAATCATCAATAATAATTTTTGAAGTATATTCTGAGTTTCAGTCCCTTTAGAAGTTTCATATATGACAATTTCTACTCTTGTCAGTCTTTAAACTTTTAGCATCTGCTATTTGGAATCTACTTGCAGGTGAATTTTATTTTCCCTTTTGGTTAGGACAAGCATATTTTCTTTGGGAAAATCAAGCTGAAATTATATCACAGTTTCTATTATTTCCCCTGCTTTTCCATTATTTTAAGGCTGTAATTTATTATATGTATAATGAAAGAAATGAGTAAAACCTCAGAATTCATACTCATAAAAAATTAGTACATATAGCTATTGGATATCCAAATAGTCTTATTAATAAAGTGGAAAAAACAGAACACACAAGCCGGTTTTACTTCAATAAACACACAGAAACTCCTTGTATTATGCTTTATTACAGCATTATTCATGTTAATAAGGTGATGTCTTGGTTTTCATTTCATTTATTTATTTCACTTCAGTCATTTTATAGTTCTCAGTCTGGCAGACTTCCAGCATTTCAGCTTAGCTATTTTTTTTCCTCCCAATTACTCACAAATCTCAACAATCATATATTCAACTGAGATACAGACTTATATACTTTTAAAATGGCAGCTTTATAAGGTGAATGTAATGGAGAGAATGCCATATGATAAGCCCACCTGAAAGATCAGTACTGATGGATCTCTATGTTATCTTTCCTGCTAAGCTCTCTATACTACTAGAGCTGTAATTTTAAGGACATGTGGATATCTGTAATAGTTCAACACAACCTGCTTGGAAAATATGGCAGAGCAGACAGGACTTCAGATGCATGAGAAGAAAAAAACCCCCACAATATATTACATTTTAACCAATGATTTTTTTTCAATTGTAAAGAACGAAATTTATATGAACTCGTTACAGCTTGAGGAATTTCATGCTTAACCTCAGAGGAATCAAATCTAGCATATTCAAAGAATAGTATTGTAAGTAATTTTGTATGCGAGTTGATTGAAATACAGTGAATTGTATACACTTAGGTATAGCAGAAAGCTTTCGAACAGGTTGAAGGCAAACAAAGTTGTAAATAAGTTTACTTCATAACTTTGTTATTCACTTTTAATTCTAATTTCTCTGAATGTGAGGTTTTTAACTGTTTATGTATGTTATATAGCAGGGAAAAAACCCAAAACAACTGTGTAGGCAGAAAGCCAGTGAACAGCCTTTTTTATATATCTGTCTCTTTCTGTGTATGTAAACAGTACTGTAAACCACAAATTTATATATTACGTTTTAAAGACATGGCTTTCTACGTGCAATGAAAACATCAACAAAATGTGAAAGAAGGTTGATGGGGAGCACTGAAGACACAGTTAATTACCAGGTGAAGTGATATTTAGCACCATGATTTTCTGTGGCCTGTTCATTTGGTTAAACAGCACTGCAGAATCCCTTCTTCCCATTCAAGTGGAATGTGTGCTGGCTGTTGCAAGCATGAATGATAATTAACCCGGTGTGATTCTAAAAGCAGATCAATCAGCACTCAGTACAAAATCACTGTGTAGAAGAAAGAAAACAAGCAAGTCAGAGTTGTGAGCCACATTAAAATGCACTCTTTTTTATGATGACTGTAGATGCTGACAGAAAAAAAAATACAGGATGGGGCGAGTCTAAGAATGCTTAATATAATTTCACATCCAATGCAGAATGCAGTAATACTATCTTTATATTTAGCAGACCTGATAACACTTCCTATATGCATAAGGATTTCTGAAACCCATGAAAATCCATTGAGTTATGAAACACAGAAAAGAACCTTGTCCAAATGGAGTCAAATAAGAAAGATAACTGTATTAAAATAACTTAGAAAAGTTGAGGTGGGCTTTTGAATTTGTTAATGTCCAAGTAATCTTAATCTGTGCCTCTATCCTGCAATCTCAGTCAAACAGAGCTCTGTTTGTAAAACCATAGGGGAAAAGGAGCAAGAAAATATATGTGTAAGTATGAATGGTAAAATGTACCATCCTTCCTGAGAACTAGAACATCAAGATAATGATCAGTGGTAAAACCAACACTTGCTTACTTGCCCACTATCTAAATAGCAAACTGTGTTTTATAACTATGAAATTATTTTTTTTCTATTTTTACGATAAAAATATGCCTCTGAGCCATGCCTTGTTGGCATTTCCCAAAAGTTTCCTTTCTATCCTGAAGATAGAATTTTCAAGTCCTTGTATGAACTGTGGAAGTTTGAATTTTGTGTTACATTGCTAAAGAATTTAAATAATGATCCGGTTACCTTTTTTTCCTAAATTACATGACATCACATGTGATTTTGAACTAAATAAAAGCATTTGAAAGTCCATATTAATCAAATGACCGACAGCAGTTATGGCAGTATTAATCCTGTGGAAAGAGCAGTCACTAGGAGAACAACAACAGACCATGGAAACGCAAACTCTTCTCCAAATTATTATGCAATTTTATTAACAGGAGGAAATTACAGAAAGCAGACTGGGAATTGATCTTCTTGTACTTTGAAATACAGTTTGCTCCTACGTTAGCAGGTGTTACCAGGCTCTAGTCCAAGGTTCATGCCATCAGCTTGGGTTTTTAGAGCTACATGTCACAGGTCTTAATAGACATTTCATAACTTTGCAAATATTATTTAGGTGGGGTTATTTTTGTTTGGTTTTTTGTTTGGTTGGTTTGCTTTTGTTTGTCTTTGTTTTGTTGTTCTTTGTTTGTTTGTTTGGGTTTTTTAATATGAAGAAACTTATTCTCCATATTTCCACACAGAATTCATCCCAGATATTTTTGGTATTCCCAAATGTATTTTCTTATTTTTTAGCAGAAGTGTATTTAATTATTACTCACTGATGCTTTTGTTAGGTAGAAATTTTCAAACATCTCTGCAGGAGACCTGTATGGATTTAATCTGTATATATATACATGATAACAACTTGATTTTACTAAAAATTTTATTCAGCTTTGTAAAAACATAAAATATGCAAGATATGAACAACGAGAAGCTTTTTTTTCTCAAGTGGGAGAGCTTTTGAGAAAGGGTTGAGTAATGCTTTTCATTTTCCCCATATTCCCTGCCATTCTTTCCACCCCACACACACACTTCAGATGACACCTTATCTATAAATAATGGGTTTCTTTTGTGATCTCTCCTAATGCTGTCCTCACAGATGCAAAACTGTGCCAAGTTTTAAATAATTCTCACTTCCTGGAAGTGATTAACATAAGTCAACTGATTTACTTCCATCTGTCAGGTGGCAAAAGATTAACCAACAGTGCTAAAGCATATAATTTGTGGTGTTTCACTGTCATGAGAGACAAACAAGTCTCCTAATTGGAAATTGACAGCTCTGGCACTCATTTGAGCTAAGCTTTTGCTTGTATTAGCTCTTGAGTCACTTTGCTCAATCTATAGCTAGTCATTAAAACACCATGAAAGTTCTCTCTGCAGGTACGTGAAGCCAGATCCTTGCCTGTGGCAGACTTAATTAAGGTAACAGCTGGATATTCAATCTTCACATAAGAAGAGGAAAATACAAGTGATGTTAATGCTTCTCCTAGCCGTATGAAAGGAAAGGATTTCATGAGCAGAGGATGATCTTGTCATGATAGTATTATCATATAAATAGTAAAAAGGAAAATGTAAATGTTAGAGGAGTAAAAAAAAGACTCATTTGTGTCAGACATCAACTCAAACAATGACTAAACTATAACAACATACGCAAACTGATCACACTATATGGGCAAATGGTTTCATTTCAAAGCTAAACATCTGCAGTCTTGAAATGCTGGGGTATGGTTCTGAATTTAAATGAGCTAAAGATTCTGCAATGTAATTTCATTCTAGGAAATATTTATTTATGGAGATTCTTCTCTGAAAACAGAAGTGTAAAGAACAAACTTGTGACAGATCCACTGTGTCTGTAGGATGTAGATCCTACAATTTTTTACCATAATATGTTTAGAAGACTATGCGACTATATAATCAGGACATGCTCCTTGAAGTGGAAATGGAAGGAGAAAGTCATAGAGAATTTCTGTTTACGTTGTACTTACTAGTTCTTGCACAATGACTCAATATCATTGTTTTTCTGTTGAAGTGGACTTTAAACAATACTATTTGTGGTCTGCACACCATGGAGATTGTTCTTGAAACTGTCTCAAAAACCTTTACATTAAATGATCAAGCTCTCTTTCTGAAGTGGAGATATAGTTCATAGCATCATTGAATCATTGAATACCAGGTTGGAAGGGGCCCCAAGGATCATCTGGTCCAACCTTTCTCGGCAAAAGCATAGTACAGATAAGGTCCAGCACCCTGTTCACCTGAATCTTAAAAATGTTGTGATGGGGAATCCACAGCTTCTCTGGGAAGGTTATTCCAACAACTGATTGTTCTCATTAAAATTTTTCCTCTTATGTCTCCGATCAGAATCTCTCCCAGAGTAACTCATACCCGTTATCCTTGTCTTTTCCGTGTGACTCCTTGCAAAAAAGGAGTCTCCGTCTTCCCTTTAAATACTGGAACATGGCAATAAGGTCTCACCTAAGCCTTCTTTTCTCAAGTCTGAACAAAGATGGTTCTCATTCAATGTTGTTTATTTTTACTTGCTATTGGAAGGCTTTGGAAGAATTCCATGTTTCCACCACTTGATTATCAGGTGACACGGAAGACTGGAGTAGGGAACAGAAAGTTTTGCATTTATGCTTCAATTTCATTGCTCGTTTTCAGTTGTACCTGGAATATTGTATTTAAATTTAGTAATCTTGTTATCAGTATTCTTTTTCTCTAATTGTCAGAAAAAAATGAAATGTTTTGTCATGAAGTTATGAAAAGATAAATTGCTTCACTTATTTAGCTACTTTAACATAGCAAAGGTGAAAAAGAAACTACTAAATTCTAGACAGCAGAGTGAGTTGTCTGTTTAGAGATGATTCATGTTGAAACAGTGTTGTGTAGATGAATCACTGGTAGATTCCCATAAGGATTCATCTTTCAGGGGTAACAGTCACAGTAGGCTAAAAAATAATGACACACTTAAAAAACTCAAATCTTTAAAAAGCAATAAATGTGAGGGGTTTTTGTGTTACAATAGCTGAGTCTGTAGTGTAACCTCAGTGAAGTTAATGAAGCTGCAGTAAAGAAAAAACTGTCCTAAATACGCATTTTTCAAATCCATGTCATCAGCTTTTCTGCAGTCTTTCCTTTGGTTTTACATGTTGTAATCTTTTATTGCATCCCTCTCAGTGCCAGAAAGGGACTTTTTTTCATCCTTATTAGGCTTACTTATTCAGGATTCTTACAGCAGCTCTTCTGCTTGCATGAAAGCAGTGGGAAAGATGTGAAAAAATATACAGGTGGAAGCACGGGACTGAGGTAAATGAAGTATTTGAAAGTCTGTGAAGCACTGGAATACTAACAGAAAATTCTGTTCTCAAGTGTACAGCTTGGAAGAAGCAATATTATGACTTCCTTAGAAAGCCATTGGCTCAGAGAGAATACTATAGAATAGTGAGGAAAAAATTTCTCAGTTTTGAATGGCTGGAATTGCACAGCCTAATGTTTCACTTTCTCCTATCTTATTTCTCATGCTAATATATAATCAACATTGCAAGGAATTAAATCTATGCACATTTAACACTCTTCAACCCTTTTTCATTCATTATATATGTTCAGTTGAGGTCTAATATTTGGCTAGTTAATATTTGAAACAGGTCAAGGTTCCTTTTTGTCTGTTTCAAAGACTTTTCAAAAATATATTTTCCTGAAGATTAAAAAAAAAATATTTTGCTGAGATACTAGATTTCTAGTATCAGATGTCAGGGCTCTTTGATATGACAAAATGCCTCGCACCGTTCTGGAGTAACTGAAGGCTGGGTAGGTCATACCGAAGTGGTGTAAGACATCCAAATTCAGGCAACTGAATTTTACACAATTTTTTTCTTTCTTTTTTTTTTTTTTAACTTTTACAGAAAAAAGATATTTCTTCTTGAAAATGTAGTTCTTGTCAGTCTAATGTGAAGATATTCAATTACATTAGGGTGTTTAAAAAGACACTTGGGTATTACTGTTCAGAACTGAATCCCACCAATATTGTCTCAAAATAGAATGTCACCTTCAGCAGGCACTGAAAACGCTCTTAAATTAATTGGGATGATTTTTTTGTTGGTGGTGTTTTAAGAACAAAATCTCATACAAGTTGCCATAACAGGAAACATAAACAGTTCACTTCTGTTAGTCAGGCCCTTATCTCAAACTGTATGGCATCTGAAGCCACAGAAGGAGGAGCAAGAAAGTTTATGTAAGACAGTGCTGAAACTTGTACATTGGCTCTTGCCTTCAAAAATGAATAACATCTAATGTATTTTTATAGTGAATTTTATTACCAGTGGAAACTACTTTTAATTTTCACAAGCAACAGCCTTGTTCAGAAGAACAATAAATCCACAAAATGGTTTAGTTTTGCAGGGACTCTAAAGACTGTCATTACCAAAAACAGTTGTAGAAGAATTGCATGCATGACCTTGGGGAAGGGAGACAAAACACTTCAGAAGAAATGCACCTTTTTCCTGTTCTGATTGTAGAAGCAGTGTCTAACATATTTTGTATACCTTTAACTGAACTTTATTCACTTGATCTGTTACAAATTTAGAATGTGTTAAGTATCTGAAATTCTTGGGTCAAATTCCTTAAGTGGTACTTGCCAAACAGATTTTGTTCCAAATATTTAATATTCTGTGGAATGTCAGATGATTGATGAAAAAAATTGTTGGGATACTTAATTTAGAAGAACATCCAGAAATTTCCTCTTATTTTTTAAACCATTTATAACTTAGGAACACTTTTAGGTTAATAATTTTTCCTTTTTGGTCTTTTCCAATGTGCATTTCAACATACACATTTGGAAAAATAACTAATGAAAAAAGAAGCCCTATTTGTGTGTATGTATGTGTGTGTGTCATCATTTCTTTACCTGCAACTTACTCAAGAAACCTTGAGAGTATTACCAGTCTTACAGATCCCTTCTTAATGTATGAGTTTTTTCATTAAACAGAATAACATGAATATAACATGAGACAATCTTGTTTCTTATTATGGTAGCTGCGATTGTTAAAGTTTCAATGTTATAGCTAGCTTCATCCATGTTAAATGAAGGCTAGAAACCATTCAGCTACTAGACTCTAGCGATTCAACCACCTCACTTATTAAAAGTGTTTTCTTCTGATCTTTTTAAAGATTTCTAAATTATAGGGCCATTTGCATTATTTCTCATGAGTAGATTTTAATATTTGTTTTTTGCTGTCCAGGGTCAGTAGTTGCATGTATTTTGTATTTATAAAGACAGTGATCAAAATAAATCAATGAATAACTCTAGTAAGAAAAAGCAGTGGGGAAAAAGCTTTCATTAGTATTAGATAATAATATTTTCTATGCTCAGTATTGCTGTTTGTGTGTAATGAAGACTTAGTGAAAATGTTACTTTATTAGTGTTCTTTAGAAAAAATGGGAACTTTGAAAATAAGTAAATAGCAATTAGTTATATAGATGACGGATGAAGTTAAAAGCGTTGAAAGCTCTGTTTTACCATTCACTGAAAAATGAGGTACCTGTTGGCATTTTGTCATTTGTATTCTCTGAGTATGATAACACTGAAAAATGAGAAAGAAAATGTGGTGGATATTATTTTGGTTTGAACTAGTAAAAATGAAAGAGAAAACTGATATCAGTAGATTAGAGCAAGAAAAAAAAAACAACTTTAAATCGCTTGGAACCTAATGGCCTGACATTCTTACATTACAACATTGTGTTTGATATCTGAAATGACTGCCAGATGCCAAAAATGATTGTCCAACAGTAATCCATCTGCTGTATGTGACCAGGGAATACTGCTGAGCAGGTTCTTGGGAATACACATTTGCAATTTACTTGTTCTTAAAAGGCTGATGAAGATGTGTTTTGTCACAGGTTGTCAAGATCACTATCTCACATTAGGATTTTCAGGGAAATGGAAAGACTCTATTGACTTCTTATAGAGTCATTTTTGTCCTGGTTTGAGATAAACAAGAACAATTTTCTGTTAGTATTTTTACTTTTCAGTTAAGCTTCTTCTAAATCTCTGAAATTAATGACATGTTTTTTAAGACAGTAGTCCACTTCGAGAGTGATAAAACTTGATGTTTATAATTTATACCAAAGAATGATATGCAGAGAGGCTCTTGATTGTAATTGACCTACTTAACCAAGGTCAATTAACTTTGTTATTTGCCCTTTTGGAGGGTTGGGAGCTGAAAATCATAGAGGGGTCACACTTGTGGAGAGGAGTGGGCAGGACAGGTGACCCAAAACTGACCAATAGGGTATTCCATCCCATCTGCCCCATGCTCAGTATAAAAGTTGAGGGACCAACCGGTCTGCTTTTATTTTTTCAGTGGCTGATGTCCCAGGAGGCTTCTGTTCATCTGCCTTCGATCCTGGTCCATATGTTCTAGAATCCAGTTCCCATCCTTTGCTGAGTCCAGTCTGCAATTTTCCTAGTGCCTGCTGGTGACATCATTGTGATCCTGGGAGCAAAAAAACATTTTATGTATGTCGTATGTCTTTCATTATTTTCTTATTAATATTCTTATCTTTTTATTAGTATTATTTTATTAATAATATTTCATTAAAGTAGTTTAATTTCTTTTAAACTCATAATGGTCTTTTTCTCTCATTCTTCTCTTACTTGGGAAATAAGTTAGAAAGAATGTGTTGTTCGATTTAGAGCCAACATAAGCTTTAATGAATATTCTGACACTGTGATATACATCACATTCTTCTGTTGTGTTGAATGCTACAGATTTCTTTGGTTCCAAAATGTGACCTGTTTTTTATTAATGATGTATTATGCAGAGTTTAGTGTACAAATATCAATCAGGGCAGAGAAGGAAAAATTATTAAATGTGGTATGACTGATACAAGACTTTAGAAGAAACTCTAGAAATAAGAGCTGGGTTTCATAATACAGAGTACAGCACATCTTGATCAAAGCTGAGAATAGGTTTACTATTGGTAATAAAAAGAACAGAAACTTTCAACAAAATATGCAGTAATTATTTTTGTCTGTGGAAGCAACTTTGTCTGAGTGCTTTATGGGTGTACAGATTGTAGTATTATGTATTTCTTTTCCTTCTTTGTAGCCTCTGGGCTGAAACTGTTTTGTTGCTCTGTACCTGTATGTTTTTTGATCAGAAAAGTAATTACCTTTTCCTTGAACTTCAAATGACAAATTCAATGTCCGTTGTACCACTATGCACTGCTGATTGATTAATCATTCAAATAATGTGCTTTGCATATGATAACTCACCAACATTTCAGGAAGCATCTGGGTATATTCATGTAGCTGTGAGTTTATCAGATACTATGAAGTAAAGTAATTTTCTGGTATTTACGAACCTGATTTCAGTAAAATAATAGAATGACTTTCATAAATTTTGATATACTGGAACAGGGTGGTGTGGGAAACAGCTGTGTTGAAGGTTATCTTTGGTTGTTTCCTGGGAACTTCCAACAATCTCAAATGAAGCTGTATGTATGCATAAAGACAATATTATTTTTCTTGTGGCTTAATTTCTCTAATGACATAGGTTTTTTTTTAAGTAATCCACACAGAATTGTCATGGTTGGGTACAGCTACCAAGTGGGTACTAAACCTGACTACAGGAGATATATTTAATTATTATAATTTTTTTTAATAAAACAAATTAAAGTGAACAAGTGTAACCCTAACTTAATCTGATTAAAAGACATGAGTGAATAATACTGGACATATTAGAGTGATATACAAGTATTATTAATACCGCATATATAATAAACTTACATATAATATAATATACTGATGGTTTATGTAACGCACTTAAAAGACGTGGTTGGTTTGGGAGTATCTTACTGTCTTTGTCAGATGATGAACTTCTGTTTGATTCTCACTATGTGACTTAGCCTGTAAGGACTTTTGGACACGAGAGAGAAGGAAAAAAACATTTTCAATGCATTTTGCTAACATACTGCTTCCAAGCAACAGTTCCTGAAGGATCACAGAAAGGCTAGATCCAGAAATCAGGTGCATTTCCTCCGCTCATGCATTAAGAACAGCAGAAGTGAGTCAGCAAGAAAGCTTACTGTCTCAGAGTATGTTCAGCTTGGGGAAAGGAGAATAAATCATGGATTTGATTAATATATTGAGATTGTGAAATTGTGGTAATTGGTATCAAATATGTGGAATTTTTTCAGCTGTGTGGCATCTGGAGGTCTAGAAACAATATAATTTTTCACTGGGGGACTACTAGGCCAATAATTCGATTACACTCCGGTTTACCTTATCTCCCTTTTCTTTTTTCCTTTTTTCACATTCTGTTCACGAAAAGCAATTTGAATAAGCTGCCCTTTCTTTTTGTTTTTTAATTTATTATTATTTAATAGTGTGAATCCTTGTAACATCACTGGCTGATCAAAGGTATTTTGGAGCTTGCTTCTGGCCAGCATCTCTTGCTGAGATATGTAGAATATATGGGGATTGTTTGTTTCTAATTACATAAAGGATTCCTCCCTACAAGTCTCTACTGGCTTTTCTTACTGAGTTTCAGAACTGCTTGTTTTCTAGCCAAATGTTAGTTTGTACCTCTCAGTATGCTCCAGCTCTGCATTTCCTTCTACAACATTGTGATTTTTCCACTATCCATGTTATTACCCTAGGAAGGTAATGTGTGTGGCTGAATGGAGGCATGATACTAGAATACTTTTCATATCCCCTATTAACTTCTTTCCCTCTAGAAGGTATTAAACACACAAACTGGTAGTCTCATTCTACACAAATAGCTTGAATATGGTGTGGCCTCCTTGGAAGGAATGTGTTCATAGTGACTGGAAATTAACACTCTGAATTTAAAATTGAACTTAATTGTTGAGGGTTCTTAAAAACTAAGAATTTATCTGTTTAAAACATAATAAGCTTTAACAGTCAAGAAAATATTAGTACTGAACTGTCATCTGAATTGTTCCCAAACTTTTGAATGCTGACCTGTTTTCAAGAAGGCAAGATTCAGTATGCCTTCAAGCATTATCCTGGCTTCTTATTATAAAAACATGCTGTGTGATTTCACTTACAGATACCAGCAGTTGAGAAATTTTGCTTCTGAGTTTTTTGATATATTAATATGGGAATTTCAAGAATGTACCAGTATGGTTTTATGCTCAATTGTAATATTTTGTTCCTCATACTGGACATGCTGATTTTAGGGGAAGAAAATAAGTGAAAATCTTGGTCTGAGAAACAAGGAATTGAGGGGCAGGACGATGTAAAGGAGGTGATATCTTTTGTGTAATTGTCAAACTGAAAATTACCTTGCTTATGAGAACTGAGTAATGTAATTTAATGCTCATTTGATTTTTACAGAAATCTTAGTTGGAACAGGCTTTAAAGTAGTAATATTGGTACTGCACAGTGCACTGCAGAAGGGAAGTATTGACAAGTTACATCTTTGAGCGTTTGCCATAATGCAATGGAGATTATTTTTTGTGAGGTTTGTTTTATTTTTTTAATTATTATTAGCTCTTCTTTCCACTTACTTTAAAAGACCTTTTTTTTTTTTCTGGTTTTTACTTTTTTGCTGTAATTGCTTTAAAATTTTGACCTACAGCAACAATCTCAGTAGAGAAGCAAAACAGTCAGCTGGGAATG
Source organism: Thinocorus orbignyianus (assembly GCA_013400375.1). Classification (NCBI taxonomy): domain Eukaryota; kingdom Metazoa; phylum Chordata; class Aves; order Ciconiiformes; family Thinocoridae; genus Thinocorus; species Thinocorus orbignyianus. The sequence continues at coordinate 711,339 of VXBW01003303.1, read as the reverse complement.
GTTACCCTGATTTGATCTGCAGCTATTGTTCTGACTTAATCTTCTGCTATCTATAGGCTGCAGTATTAATAAGATAGTACTGCTATGTTGTGTCACAATTAGCAATAGGAAATTATTCTCCCACCTATTGTTCATGTATTGTTAAGAGGAAAATATTTTCTGTTATCCACGAATATTGTCAAGTTTCACTCAAATCTCTATCAACTTGCATGAAATATTCATCGGTTTACAAGAATGGACTCCCAAAATAATTATCTTGCCACAGGGTAATCCATGTGCTGAGACAGATATATTTGATATTTTTTTCTAAAGATATGCTGCAAGAGGGTTCTCTTAATGGATGGCAAAAATATGTGGGATACCAGGTTGATAAACACACTGAGAATAACATCTAGCAGCTGTCTACACTTTAATAATGGTGGGGTTTTTTAATATCTTATACTTTTTTAAAGGATTTTTGTAATCCTCCATAAACAAGAATATTGCTTATGTAATGCAAGCAGGTTTTGTTAGATTACAAAAGCAAGAAATGTAAAATTGTAGATTTATTTCTTACATTGGTATGTAGGAATATTCAGTATCATTTTAAACTGCTTTTCTTGACTTTTGTCTGTTTAACTAAGATCTTTAATCTTGTTGAAATGTCTCCTTTGTGCTGTCTTCCTTTCTGATTGGTAATAAAATTAATAGATATGTCCCTATGTTGCTTTTGAGTAGAGGAAAAACATCAACGTTTTTGAACACTGTAAGCCAGTACTTTTTTTTCTCCATGGAAGAGACAGGGAGTGATGATATCACTACATGTGCTTAGAACAATTTCAGTATTATGGAAGGAAAACATTTTTCTTCTCTGATTATGTGTTTAATTTTCTAGTTAGGATTCTAACATCACTGTGTCCCTTGTGTGTTATTTCTCTTTGCACTGTTCAATCTAGGTCATACTTTCTCTACCTTTCTGCATGGCACAGTAAAAATTAGACAAGATTACAATTGGTGATAGGCTAAAATACCTAGAAACAATTTTAATAGTTATTGAGCATAAAGCCATGAATATCCCACAAAGATTCACATTTGGACTCTGATGTCAGACTCAGTTTTACAGCACATTAACTCATTTACAACCCTTGGTACTTTAATGTATTTTAATGCAATATATTTATTCTGTGCTTGCTAACAGTATATTAGATAATGTTTACATATAGGAGCGACTGTTGGAGTTTCTATTTCACTCATTCCTAATCCCAAGCAATGAAAAGAATGGAAAATAAGATAAATTTGTGTACAGATTTAAAAGGCCACAATCTTGAAAAAACCTCAAGTAGTATTTCATTAAATGTTTCCCTATCATTAAAAAGTTTATATTTATTTCAGAATGGCAGAGCCTTTATAAACCATCTTTGTCTGTATTATATGCAGATAAAACTAACAAGCAAATTCTGCTACGGGAAAACAGCCCTTTGTTTTCAAATCAAAGACAAATGGGTGAGTTAACAAAGAAATCCAATTATTGCATTGAGTAATTACTAAATTTAGGGTAGAATTCCACAGCAGTACTTATGTGCCCAATTCCCAATGACCTCAGTAAAGGCGTGGGGGGAGGAAAGCACTAAGCGTCATGTCTTTTGTTGTAGCTGTGTCCACAGAGAGAATTGTGAGCTTTTTTTGTTTTAAACATCTAGGTCCGGCACCCATCAGGAAAGGAAGAATTAAGGGGTTTTCTTAGCTTGAAAAAGAGGTAGAGGATATTAAAAAATTTATTCAAAACTGATTAAGAAAAAGAAGAGAATACTTGTGCCCATGGTTGGAAAAGCAGTAATAGGCTTAAAGTCAGGCACAAGGAATATAGTGGATTCCTTACAGTCAAGGCATTGATCAAGTAAGGTTTTTAAGATGAAGCCGTGAAGCTTCTGAGGATCAATGTGATAACAGCTAGAGTTTAGGATAGCCAGGGACTTGCTAAGCCAAGTCTTTAATATTTCCAGCAGGGAAGATTGCATCACTCCCCTAGGATACTCACCCCAATGTTTAATTGTTCTCTTGGTGAAAATTTTATTCTTTTTATATGCAAGTAGAATTTCCACTGGGCCAACCTATGCTCATTGCCTCTTGTCCTGTCAGTATACTTTCTTGTGGGAGGAGAATCTCCATCTTCTCTATAGCCACTTTTCACATTTTGGAAGGGGAATGTTGAGATTTCTGCTATTGTCAATGTTTGCACTTCTAGTGAAGAGAGAAAAGCAACCAAAGTTTTGCCGTGCATCTGACTTTCCCCTCAGATTTCATGTTGATTTGTCCTTATTCTTAAAACAAAAACAAAGAAACAAACCTGGAAAACCAAAACCACGTTGGAGCATACGGGGCACGCATGTATATGCCTGTTCCTATCTTCCCCAAAGTCTAGGAGACTTATCTGTAAAACTAGGAGATCTGTTTTCAAGTTTTTCAGTATGGTCAGTCTTGACTTTAACTATTCTGATTCTCTCCCCTAATCCACTGAGAGGGGAGTGAGCAAGTGGCTGCGTGGTCCTAGCTGTGAGCTGGTGCTTAACCATGATGAATACTACTATTAATAATGAGAGGGAGGTATTACAGCCTATAGTCAGGACTCCAAGAAGCGTGGCAGAGAGTAAGCTTCTAAAGGATTCAACTACTTTTAGTAATTAAATAACAATATTGTGTTTTGATATTATTTTTTTTATTTTAAAATGTTCTGTATTTGCTTATATGAAACAAGAAAACAAGGGAGCAGAGAGAAATCCTTATCCATGATTACTGTTCACAGGTCAAATGGATTACAGTAGAGCTATCTACCTTTAAGGTTTCTTAAAGCACGATTGTAGTACAATTGTGTAGTCATAATTTCAATTGAATATCTTATGCTTTATGCCACTATCAGTGGGACTCATAAAAAATATTTTGGGGGTAGTATTCACTTATGTCATGTTTTTTATAAGAATTGAAAGAACTTAAGAGACATTTTTTTACCAGATCATATAAAACACTTGAAACTAGTTGCTTGCTCCTGATATTTTTTTGCTCTAATATACCACTTCAGCATTTAAGAATCGAGTTTCTCTCAGACCTAATGTTACCATATGCTGTTCATAAGTAAACTGATTCTACAAAATGAATATGTTTAATAATAATTCCTAGTCTTCAATATTGAGAAATTGGTGAACACAAGTGGCTTGAAACCTGTTTCATAAACTGTTGTAATTGTTTCCAACTTCTTGAAAGCTTTCCTAAACTATAATTAGGCATGAGGAACTAGCTAAAATCTGTTCTGTAGCTGGAAAACTAAACTTCCCTCATCTCACTTTAACTGTAGCTGAACTGCCACAACCCTTGACTTTTCAAACACATTGAATATTTTATCATTCTATTCCTATGGATATGTTTTGTTTAGACGCAATCCAAAACAGCAGATCAGGAAATAGAAGAGTTTTGTTTTATTTTAAAGTTGACTTGCTGTGTCACACCTCATTTGTCATGCCATTCTGTGTCTTGTAAACAACCAAATACAATGATATGCTCCAAAAGATATAGTTATGCCTCAGAGAGTCTATACAGGTTGTTCCCATTTCTAATGGAAATACATGTATGTATCCTTTTTTTTATATTTGACTCTTGGATCTTTGTTTACCATTTCTGGAAATATGTAAGCGGTGAATGCAATTAATGTTGGTGACGTACATTCTGTCTCCTGCAGAAATATATAATAACTAGTCAGTTTAAACTCTTGGATTTTATTGTTTGGTTGGTTGGTTTGGGGGTTTTTGGTGACCAAATTGTAAGTCACCTTAAAACTACCATGATTTTCAGAATTACTCATTTCCAGAAGACAAGGTACTTGTATCACAAACACTTTACTTACTTATGATAATCTGGGGCACTTATATACTATACACAACTTTGACAGAAAAGCTGTTATGCAACACACTGATCAGCTGAAAAAAATAATTGTTATCTTTGCAAACAAGTGATTTAAGCACAAATCCTGTTCATGCAGTCTACTTTCAGTGGACTTTGCATCAGAAGTAAGTATGATATCATGGTTTCAGAAATACTGTCAGTTGCTTCGGCTTTATGCTGACAGTATGCAGAACTGGAGCCTATGAAGGAAGGAATTTATTGCTTTGAATAAGAAAAAAAAATACTTTCTTACGTACCAGAGACAACAAAACAAGAAAAAAGTCTGAACCTAGTTCCAAGTTCATTGATGCCAATGAATTTCTTCCCCGTACTTAAATTCTGTAGATTACATTATTGTCTGATATTCAAGCCACAATTACATAAATACGTTCCACGTATTTGCTGTCATTTTTATAGAGGTTTCATTCACTTAGAAAACAAACAAACCTGCAATGTTCTGTTTGCTTTAGTATGCAAGGGATTTGAGTTCTTAAGAAGTGTATTTACATTCATTGTTGCCTGTAAAGATGCCATTTTTGTGCAAACGCAGCAAGAGGTACGATAAAGCCAACTTCAGTTCTCAGATGATAAGAAATATCATTCCTAAATCTGTTTCATCAGATACTTTTAAAAAAACAAACAAACAAAAAACTCCAACAAATGAAAACAAAGAAAACAAGTATAGATTACATAGTGAATATTTCTTTCTTTGATCTTTAAAGGGAGCAAATATGAATTCTTCAGTTCTGCACTGAATTTGCAGTTTCTTTCTTTTCCTATTTTATTATGATTGACACTTTTTTCTTTTATTTGCTATTTATAGATAAGGGTTATTTTTAAATTTTTTTTTTTTTTTGGCTTCTGGAGGTATAAGAAGCTTGACAAAAGTTTGTTGCATTTTTTGGGTTTAGGGTTGTTGAGTCTTTTTTCGTGTCTTTTTTATGGGAGTGTTGTCCAGGCAATCTCCACCTTCCCAGAAATTGTCCTGGTAGATATCCTAACAGTGTGAACTCCTCTTAAATTCAGTAATAAAATGTGTTGACAGCATTTTTATTGCATTTCTGATTAAAAAGTTATACTGTGATTCCTTACTAACAACTTTGGCAATGGATCATTTCCTTGAACATTCAATTTATAATTTCAAAAACTACAGCATGGATTTAATCCTCTACTTTTGCTGTTAGAAAGCCTTTAGGATTAACATTGTGAATAAAATTAAAAATGGATTTTTTCTTTTTTCCTGGTTTAACCTCAAATAAAAAAGTCTTGTACAAAAGTAGTACATGACAGTGGATTTATAGAGTGAACTTCATTAAACTTTACTCTAAATTACCTGTGTGCAATCTTGTCACATGAGTATAAGGCCAACAAAAGATGTTCCAAGAATCAGTTTTAAGTATCACAAAAAAAAGGCAGAATGGTAAAATTTAACAGGAATCTCATACTACAAAAACTTTGGGAGAAAGAACTTTTTACAGGTTAAAGATGTCAGTTGGGAACTGATACTAAATCTAAGCTTAGAATAATGATTCAAAATGCACAAACCACTCATCTAAAAGAGGCGTAGGAACTCCTGTTAAAAGTCTGTTTCAACTCTTGTTTACACGTAAAGTGCAACTGAATGTGGTAGACTTGCATTATGATATGTAATAGTAAAATACCATAATATTTTAGAGAGGTAGGGGCCCCGATTCCTTCAGCTTTTATGAATATAGCATGATTCTTCCATGTGTATTAAATATCTCCTTGAACAGAAAAAAAAAACTGCAACAGCATAAGCTCTATTTTTAACATATTAAAGTTAGCTATTCAGCTACGCACAAAGCCATCTAAGTGAAACACTTGGCATTAAATGCTTCAGTTCTGTTGTTAACAATCTTATATGTTACATTTGCTAAAATGCAGCCATATGTGTGTCATTACTATACAAGTTAAAGAGCTATCTTGTCTGAGTCTAATAAAGGATAGCATTACTTAAGAGTCAAGTATAGCAATATGAAACAATCAGCGTATCTATTTATAAGTGCAACCAGGAAAAAAAGATAATAATTTTTGCAGCCTGCTTTATTATAACACCTGACATCTACTACTTGTACAAAGGATAAAAGGAACATCAGGAAGAAAACACAAATATAAGAACCTGGTGTTAAAGGCTACATGTAGACTTGTGGCAAAAAAAAAACAACAACAACAAACAAAAAAACCATAACAAAACCCACAAAATAGCCCCACCACCTTGTTTTAGAAGAATTCAGCTGGCATTTTTACAAATCTGTTTCTAACTCCTTGTGCAAGAAATCTGACAATAGCATGAGAAATACTTACAGTAAAATCATACTGAAGCCTTCGCTATCGATATGAAACTTCTGAAAAGGAATAGCAATATATGTTGGGGTGGTGGGGGAAGGTAATTTCAGCAGAATTTTAGGAAGGTGAAATTGAAAGCCTTTGGAGAGGATAACAATGCTTAAATGAAATCACATTTATGATGTAAATCACCTGATGTGAATGCACTTTTTGTCAGTTGAAATTTTTTTTTAAGGTATAGAAATATTATTTTAGCATAGGCTATCTGAGAAGAACAAATTTCCTGCAACAGTTTAGGTTTTCAGTTTGCAGTAGGTAACCTGATTGGGGACATACAAAAGAATGTAAGGATGAAAATTTTGAGATAAGTCTGAGAGTACAATGCCATTGAAAATACCATTGGTGGAATTTTCAACGCATCTTTCTAAAAGTGATAAAGTTGCACAAATGCAGTTTGTTTCAAAGTCTTTTTTTCAGCAGTTCCAGATTTGTCCTTATGTACTTCCCTGTCCATCCATGCTCTGGTCAGGTTTTTTGCAGCATGAAAAAACCCTGCATTCTTACCATCCATTCAAAAATGGTTAACTAAAATAATAGCTCATATTTATGAAAGATATTATCAAAAAAAGTTACTCCTCTTCTGGAAGAACCACTAATTGGGTCCATACATTGTATGTGGTTATTTATCATTTTGAACAGTTACCAACATGGGCACATGAACAAATTTTCTGTTGTTTGTAACGTTATTTTTCTGGAGACCTTATGCGTTCTGATAATGCTATTTGTGTTTTTCCTTCCTTTATTCCAAGCAATGTTCTTTGGAGAACGTTATCTAAGCTCTGTAATATAGAGATCTCAAGGAGATTTCAGTGCTCAAAAATTTCCTTTTGTCCAGAATCAAGCCAAACAGTTAAAATATTCACGACATAAAAACAGTAATAAAAGATCCAATTAAGATGTGTCAAAAGGTCAGCACCATAAAGTTAATCTTTTACAAGGTTCCTGCACGTTTTATTGATGAGAAAATATCTAATAATTCTATTTAATAAAATCATTAACATTCACTATTTTATTCACATAAACGTTTGACCTGAGAGTGAAGTCAAAATGCGGTGGAGTTAAAAAGATAAAAGAACTATTTCTGTTAGATCCGGAAGCACTGAAAAATCACAGTGGAAATCTTATTTTTTATAGCACTGTCTGTTTTGATGAAAATGTGAACATTTTGATCATCTATTAGTCACGACTAGTGGTAGGTTTATTCAGTAAACAAGCAGTGCAAACAGATGTCACTAGCAGACATGGTGGTTTGCGTAGCAGCTTGTGGGCTCTGCTTCCAGATCTTCTGGGATCTTCTGGGACCCTCAGGGTGCATGCTGGTGGTGCTGGTGTATACTGGTGCAGCTGCTGGGGTATGGTTCATAGAGGCTTTTGCCTCTTAGCGAACTTGTGGTTTCTAATACTGTCTGTCAACTGTTGCTGATCAGAGTCCTGTCTTCAGCTGACTTCTGAAACAGCAATGATAAGCCCCATTCCACTGGTTCTAGGGAGAAACCTCTACTGCCTCCCAGCCCGAAGGCCAGCTCCCCGGTGCAGCTAACTGATGCATTAGTTTATGCAGGAACATATGTGGAAAGGGGTCAGAAGCTGCTGTATTTGACATACAAGTGGTGATGGACCACTACGGAGTTCCATCCTCAGCACTTACTGGACCAGCACATGTGAGGTCTGGGTCCAGAGTGGATCTGGAGAGAGGGTGCAGCTCCCAGGGCCTGTGCAGGTAGAGATGTGTTGTATTGAAGATCTAGCAAGAGTAATCACGTACCATGATCTGATTATATAACTGCAGAAAGGATAAGCAAATTTTGTATTGTTTTTTTTCTTTTTGGATATAGAAATTCTGAAAGAGCAGATACTGCATTAATTTCAGACATACCAGTAACGCATGACAAAATCATATAAATAATAGCCATAAATAATCTTAGTAAGTAGTCATTTACACTTTTTATACTTATACATGGACACAAAGAATAAAATTGTGTCTTAAAAATAGGAAGTGTTTTTTGGACCAGAAACTTAACCTAGAAATTCCTGTCTGTTTCGCTGTATTCATCTAGGAATGAAATTTGTCAACTTTGACTTCAGATTAACATGTTTTATTGTTTCTCTTTTTGAATTCTTTTAGGAAAAACCTCCTTTATTTTTAGATGTAAAACTACTAGTAATACAATTAACACAGTTACAGCTTAAGGCTTTCTTTCTCTAATACTGTCAGCTGGGAATTTTTAAATTTATCTTCATGTTAGAGATTGAGTTGAGTGTATGTTCCTGGACTGACTTAGATCTTGTCCATCATCAGTTTCTATGGAGATTTTTATTTTCAAATCATCTTTTGCTTGCAGCTGTAACTAACTTAGCAGAGATCCATGCTGAAATTGATTATTTTTTAATTTTATTTTTTTTTCCAAGTAGAGATTGGGCACTGATACAAAGCAATAACGATGACCTCATATGCTTATATCAACAGATCGGCACCTGTCACATGTTGTGGGCAGTTGGGAATTTACTTTACTTTGATGCTGCAAAGATTGCTATTAATGTTGGAAATTTAGTTTAGAAATTTGAGACTCTATTGCTTTTTGAAATGGAATGGAAAAGCTTTCAGCAACACCTTGCTGCATATTGTTGTCGATTCAGTTTACCACAAAAGAGTAGGGAAGAATACCTGGACCTTTTTCTTGAAGTTGTTTCCACAACTCTAGGGCTTGCATTTGTGAGAGCTTGAGGCTGCCTTTACCAAGCTAAATGTTTCTAGTTTTCTCTAAAATGCAGGTACTTAAGTTACAGTATGTTTCTTGCAGGGGTTGTCTCTCATGATGATCTGTTTCCATTTAAATGCTACAACACTAATCCTGCATCATCCATTCCATAATAAGGGAAAAGGGTAACAGGGGTTGACGTAAGGCAATAAGGAAGAGATGCAGCAAGTAGCAACCAGATGTCAAATGGCTGCTTCAGATGTACAGCTTAATATCTCTGACAAGTTCAAATGGAAGCTTTTGTGAAGGGAAAAAAAAAAAAAAAAGGAAAAACATTCACACAAAAATTTGACAGCCTTTATATTCAACATGCTGCAGAGGTGGAGAGATTTTTTTTTTTTTTCAGCCATCAGTGCAGTTGTCCAAAAACGTATTTGTGATGATTAATAGGATAACTTGAAAATTCAGTTTTGCAACAGTAATGCTAAAAAAAAACCCCAAAACAAAATATAGAAATGGGAAAGCTACAAAAATATTTACATTTTCAAATGTCAGGCTGAGAGACTTTGATGATACTTTGAAGTAAAATCTTTTAATGTGCCAGAACTTTCAGGGGTAAAACCACTTTTAAAAATCACTAAGGAAAAGATAAAAAAAATGAAGCATTAAAAAGATAATTTAAGAGAGAAACAGAATAATAGCAATGCTTTTGGTTAATCAACTTCTGGTTTACTTGACGGTAAAGAAACGTTTGTGCTTGACAGCTGGGTCAGGGCTACTTTGTGTCTCAACAGCATCATAGGGACTACTAAGATTCCTAAAATAAATAAAAAAATAATAAGAAAAAGGAAAAAGAGTAGGAGTTCAAGTGTATGAAGAACTAAGTCCTTTCATTTGTTTGGCTTCTGAGGTATATAAACTGCTGCTTCATTCTGTTCTTACCAGACTTAGACTCTGATTCCTACATCACCTGCTGTATTGAGTTTCTTCTGTTGTTTTCTCATGTCTTGTTTTTCCCCACCACTGTACCAATGTTACTTTACCATCAACATCAGCTGGCAGAAGTTGTAGTTCAAGCCCTGATATAAAGCCAGCTCAGTCCAGGCAGAAACCTCAGAGACAAACCGCCAAAAGCAAGACTGTATAGAATGCATACAGATTTATTTTTGCTTTTCTGTTTCACAGAATCTTTTATTTTTCAATGCTCTAGCCCAATTTTCATTGAAGTCACAATGTGAATTTTCTGAGTAGTGTTTAAAGTTCTGGAATGTAAGGCCCTCTTTGTTGAAAGGGTAAACTTCTCAATAGAGCGTTGAGGGGTTTTTTAACCTAAACAAGAACGTGTATTTCGCACCAACTTTCTTTGCTGAGAAATTACATTGAGTTGAGGTTTTATTGTGCTCTGTTTTCTGAATACTTAAGTACAGAAAAAGCTAACATCTTTTCCCATAAAGCAGAACGTATATGATGATGATATTTAATGTTTCTGAATTTTAAGATAAAACAAATTAATGCACCTAATGCTTTAAGAAAAAATGTGAACTTTCAGGGACAGAAAATTATATGACTATTCACATCTGTTCAAAGAAGTGAATTTTTACTCTATTATAAAATACTATTGAAACATCAGTTAAAAGTAGCAGAAGCTGTGTGCGTTCTTTTCCTCTGTCACATATTCTACAATATACTCTTAGGTAGTAACAATTTACATCAACCTCATAGAGGTAGAGAAAACTTGCAAAGTAGCAGAGCTATTGGCAAAGCAGATTTGTGGGCATGCGCTATATTTTATGTAATTTATTCATGTAAAGGCTAATCTTTGCTTTCAGAGTAATTTCAAATGTTTGGTATAATTGCCTTGGGTATTTGATTAAAGCCAGCAATTGAATGGGATGCTATAAAAAAATAATGAAATCATAGAACAATCCATTAAATTTCACTAATTTTACTGACTGTGCCAATGTTTGTGTTTTTTTTTCTGGAGAATAGAAGTAGAATACAATGTATTATCTGCTTCAGATAAAACTACAAAAATAGAGAGTCTGAGCAAATCTCCTGACAATAATGCCAGACAGGAAAAATGGGTCCTGTCCAAGAAATCCTGCAGAAGTTAGTAAGCTGTATATCAGATACTGGTTAGTATATTCAGTACTCACTGTCAGAAGAAAAATTTAAGGATAGCAGCATTTCTTGTTATTTAGTAAGCAAACAAAAAGAACAAACTAATATATGCACAAAGTATTGTGTAGAGACATCTGGATTGTATTTGGATATGTAATTGAATAAAGATTTCAAATATAAACAAAGATTATTCTTTATTTCTCATTAGGTTGAAGTAGATATGGCCAAACTATTAACTGAATATTTAAATGACACTTTACTTTTTTTCTTTTTTTCTATAAGGAAAATATATTTTAATTAAATTTTTGTCAATTGAAGTAGCAAGAATATGGCGAACACGAAGTTGTTTATTAGGATCATAGAATGATAGAATTGTTTAGGTTGCGAGGGGCCTCACAGGTCATCTAGTCCAACCATGAACCCAACACTGACAAAAAGCACTACTAAACCATATGGTTAAGCACTACATCTACCTGTCTTTTAAATACCTCCAGGGCTGACGATTCCACCACTTCCCTGGGCAGCCTGTTCCAATGTTTGATAACCCTTTCAGTGTAAAAATTTTTCCTAATATCCAATCTAACATCTTATGCAACTTGAGTCTGTATCACAGGCATTTGGTTTTGAATGTTTTCATTGCTTCCTTCTCATTTGAAAAGTACCTGTATCTACCTAGCTTACTGAATGCAAAGTCTCTTTTTTTATTAGATGATGTAATAATAGTTGATGAGGAGGTCTCAAAACATTACTTTGGTTTGATCATGAGATAGCGTGAAATGCATTGTGCTGTGAGCAGCATTTAACTTAAAATGTCAGCCTTTCTACTTTAGGGGATTTATCTCAAGTGAAATGTGATAATCAAATAGGTTGCATTGTGAATGCCACCAAAAATAGACAATTTAAGCAAATCCATTTGAGTTTGAATCCGCAGTAGGTCAAAAAAGATGCTTGTGGTCAGTTTCTAATTTTTCCTGGGAGTGTTCTTTAGGTGCAGTAGCACTGATTATTGCTAAGGCAGTGTATGTAGGATGAGGTCAATAAGTCGCTGTAGGGATGTATTTAACGTAATCTTTCCTGTGTTGCTCTTGATAAGAATGAACAGTTATTCACCAGTGTGCATATCCCTTAGATTAGAAAATACAGTGTTTGCCTCCTGCTAGGCAGAAAGAAGAATTATTAGTTTGGAAATTCAATCTGCTTTATCGCAGTTCTATCAAGGATTGGTATCATTTCACAGAAAACGATCACTCAGACTTTTGATAGCCTATAGAAAGTCCAACAAACCGATTGCACTGAAATATCATACAGTTTACGTTTTGGGTTGTATGCTGAAGCTGCCTGCAAGATGGTCCCGAATGTAGAAAACTGGTTGATGCACTGCTATCAGCTGGTAAGAACAGAGGTTCAGGGCCATTGGAAGCTGTACAAAAGGACAGTGAGGTTGATGTTTAGTTAAATTTTTTTCAGAGCTGCTGTATAGTTGTGATGCTTTTTATTATGCAGGATTTTGGCTATCATGATCCCAGCAGGTCTGGCCATAAACTGGAGTTACCTGGGTTCTATCCAAGTCTCTGCCAGCAACCTGCTTTGCTGATCTCCTGAAGATCACCTAGTCTTGTTGTGTCCCTCCTCTTTGTTTATCTTTTTTATATTGAGACTTTCCTCTGAATGTTTGCTGTTACAGTTCCTAAGGTAACAGGGACTTGATCTTTATACAGCTTCTTATGCACTGCTGTAAAGAGCACACAACAATCGACAGAGCATTAAAATGTTAATCTGCTTTGCGAAGATGTCCTAAGAATTCCCCACCCCAATACCAAGCATACAGTTTTCTGCCTCACATGGAAGCGAGAAGAAAAATATATTTTACCTGGAGTATTATTTTATTGACTGAGTGTAATTTTAGAAGGCTGGCACGAAATTCTTCTGCTTGATCATGGTAATTAACATTACACATGATTTGGTAAGTTAAACAGCTTTTGCATTGTAGCATTGAGAGGAAGTGAGTACTGTAGTTAATTTTAAGAAGACACTCAAGCTATAAATTTCCGGGGCTGTTTTATGCCACTGAGCAAATGAGGAAAAGCAAAAATAAAACAGTGTTCTGAATAAGTTGTTCATTAACAGCTGTGTATGGAAAACATGTCCTTTCTCGCAAAATGCTTGAAGAAGTCTAGAAATTGTCAGGAAATAAAATAGTCAGTGCTCTCTTCTACGTTCACTGCTAAAACATGCATTTGCTGGTTTAGGTAAAAAAGCTATGTTTATTTGGTTTTGTCTAAAATCTTGCCCATTTCTGTATACCAATGAAGCGCGGTATGTAGAAGAGAGCAAAGACACAATGATATATAGTCATTTTAATCCCTAGGATGTTCTCCCTTCAGCCTAAACCTAGCAAAAGTGTTTTTTTCTATTCTAAAACTCCATGTACTGTTTATAAACTCGTTTCAATGAGTGCACAGTGTGGGTTCAATTCTCTTCTTTCAGTGAACACGTCTGATGTGTCTGTGAAACTGTATGGGCACAGTGCTAAGAAGGGTTTGGCTTAGCTTTTACCTAGAAACTCACAGTGGATATGCTTCCCAGGATACTTCCGTTCTCTCACTCCCAAAGAACTGGTCTTCCAATTTCCTAGATATGGGGCCTTTTTAGAGGAAGCCTCCTTTATAAATTAGTCTTCACGTATTTTTCATGAACTTTACATTTGGATACAAATATTAGGTATATTTTAAACTGTGACTCTGAAAGTTTTCATAATTAATTCTCTCTGAAAAATACTAATTTTTAAAAGCTATGTGCCCTTTTTGGCAAATGAAGTTATGACAATACTTGAATAAGATAGTTATTGATGCCCAATTGGGAGGTGAAAGCCTTGGCACGTTACAGGTTACAAGATAAAGAATAGAAATCCCTTCATTAGAAGTAGAGGACTCAAAATGGAGGGCATTCATAAAATACCTAAATTTGAAATGGCACGTTTTCATAAATACCCTGTCAAGAAGCATCACCTATCCCTCGTGATCCAAGGGTATGAGTTCTTAGACATCTACGTGGTGTCCTAGATCTTGCCATTAGGACATCAGGGAGTGTCAAGAAGGTCCTTATGGGTGTGCATTTCACAAAGATTGTGATCCCCCTCGCTATTATACTGCATAGTCATTGAATCAGACTATAGATGAAAAAAAGGGGTTTTGGTCTTTTTCCTGTGCAAAACAAACTCATCAGTAATATTTTAAACATTCTCCCCGTCTTCTGTATCAGAAGTGGTACTAATATGCATTTTCTGTTCATGTAGTATGGTGTAGCCTTGAGCAGCAATAATAAGGAAACTAATTTGAGGCTGATGCTGAATAGTTGCTAATATGCAACCTTTATACTCAAAGTATAATTTAAACAGAGCAAGATAACTAGAAATCTGTAAACATTTGTCCCATTAGATTTTAAGTTAACAAGGCGTTCGATTTTGTCCCGTTTTATACATATTCCACAACAGTGCATATTAGATCTCTATAATGCAGCAAATACTCAACTTAGTGTTGTGTTTGTCCTTTATTTTTCTTTGGAAGCATAAAAATGTTGACTAGAAGGTAGTTGGATGTATAACTGCGAGGGAATTACTCGTAGTCATAGTGGTTATGAAGTGGTATTTTTTTCTTATGCTTACTGACTTTCGGAGTGCAGCTCAAAACATTTGTGCTCAGACAGACTCCCAGCTGAATATCTGATGACTGTACTAGCTAATACAGACAGCAATTCAAAGTGGTGGTCCTCAGATTACCTTTATTTGGGGAACAGAGAAGGAAGAACATGTTTTGTTTGATTGCATATTGTGAATTCGTAGGACGTAACATGTTCTTTGGTGAAAAATGTCAAACAGAAGTAGTTATTTGCTTAATTATGCTCCAAGGCTCTACATTAGTTCTCTTGGACAGCTGTATAGAAAGCTTCTACCTTCTGGTTCCTGAAGTTCCCAGTATTCAGAGAGAATATGAACATTGCTATATCCTTTTTTACCTCAGAGACTGCCAATTTTGTCTCATTGCTCCGTAAAGCTATCTCTCTACTGTGAGAGACAAACTCATACCATACACAAAGATCATGGTACAGGTGTTTTAAAAATCCAGTTCAATTTGTAGTTACATAGTTTGGGGGTTGTTATCGGGGTTTTGGATTGTTTTTTGCCATTTGATTTTCAGGTCTGAAAATCTTCTACCTTTTTTCCATAGTAGTAAGACCAAGACCCATATTTAGTACTTAAAGCTAGGTTTTATTTAGAAACACAAACCTCCAAAAATGACATATACATAAATACATTGACTGCATGAGGTTATGTTCAGTAGCAATGAAGGATTAACCGGAGGTGCTTCACAAGCTTGATAGGACAATCACAGCTTAGCTTGGAAAACAGGATAAGCTATTCTGTCTGATGAATGTGTCTGAACAAAGGAAGAGAGACAGGCAAACCTTCAGGGATTCCAGAAACCTCCTTTGAGTCATGTATCACTGTGTAGCTTGTGCTGGGTGGTAAAGGAGAAAGCCAGTGTGCCCCTTTACCAGCAGCAAATAATGTCAGTTGTTTGCAGTAAAGAAATGCATGAGGGTTCCTATCCCACAACTCAACCTAATATGTAGGTTTGTGACTTTGCTTGACCCACCAGTAAGATGATGACTCCATTTAGCAACACTGATACATGTTCTCTTTTGTCCTGGGATGGAGCGTAACCTTAGGAAAAAAAAAAGACAGTAACTTCCTAATTACATTTTGGGGATTGGCTTGGTTTTTGTTTTGGCTGAATAGGCTGTGAAATAAAGTCAGTAGCTCCCTTCAAAGACAGAATTATTGTATGTGTCCAGTGGGTCTTACTTACTACAAGAGCTACACGTTATAGGTGTATGTCCTGTTCTTTCACGAACTGTGATTTTTAAGGATTTTTTTAAATCACAAATTTTTGGGTGGGTGGGTGTTAGAGGTTTTTTTTAAGGGGAGAGTAATATTTTGACATCACAGGATTTTCTGTGTTTGGTCAGGTTTGCTTCTAGCACTTGGGAAGTATGATTTGTGACAACTGGTGGTAAGGTAAACAGCTCTCATTATCATGATTTGGAATCCTTTGGTAAGGATAAAAGTTGTTGAGCAATTCTAAATGATAATGATTTGAATTATTTTCATTCAGAGTTGCTGACAATTTGTAGGACAAAATCGTAGGTCTATTGCCTGTTTTCAGAAATCTACAAAACATGATTATATTTAACATTGCCTTAACCGTGCCTGAGAGAGAACTCTATATTCTTCTCCTAAAGTTTTCTCCTTTTTTTATTCCATGTAGCTCCTGTGAACATTTTGCCAGAAATATTATTTCACCTTTTTCACTTCTATCAGGTTGATCGTGTTCTAGATGTCTTCAGTGCACTGTTGCAAAATCTGTAGGTAAAAGATGTTACACAGCCCATAAGAAACTGGCATTTCTGGTCACAGGAAGGAAAAAAAAAAAAAAAAAAAAAAAAAAAAAAAAAAAAAAGTGAAAAGAGTGACAAAGATATCTGTTAATTGGGGAATTTAGAGTGGGATATATGAAAGACCAGCACTGCACCACTCACTGATGTAACACATAAACCAGTTAGGATACGACTAGTGAGTGAGAGTGATTTCTGTTTTGCAGCACCTGCAGACCTCCCAGTCCCACTTCTAAAGGCAGTGGGTTTTTTTAGGGGACTAAGAGGAGATTGTGAGGGGGAGAGGAGGTTGAATGAGAAGCTGTGAAGTGTGTGACT
Source organism: Thinocorus orbignyianus (assembly GCA_013400375.1). Classification (NCBI taxonomy): domain Eukaryota; kingdom Metazoa; phylum Chordata; class Aves; order Ciconiiformes; family Thinocoridae; genus Thinocorus; species Thinocorus orbignyianus. The sequence continues at coordinate 694,468 of VXBW01003303.1, read as the reverse complement.
GCCTCTGCTTATATCCCTCTCTCTGCTCTGCTCGGTGCTTGTATTTGGAAACCTGAATAGGATTTTTTTTTTTTTTTATTAAGAAATATGAGAAAGCTTGTTTCATATTCTCTGCTGCTGTCCAAAGATGAGCACACCATGTGTGTATAATCTGAACACAAATACAGTAGAACACTACAATATAGGTTACATAAAACCCAAATACCATATCAACAGAATTTAATCTTGTCTGAAAACTCCATTAGAATCTGAGGATCCAAGCTCAGTGGAAAAAAAGGAGCTTTTAGTGGAACTTTTACAATAGCTAAACTTGTACTTATTTATCAGTATACTATTTTAAAATATTGCAAAATGTCACATAAGACTGATATTACTCAGTCTTTCAATAGTTTATTTGGAAACATCACTCAAATTAGTCAACCTGTGATAATGTGTCTAGTGACATTTTTCAGAGGCTATTTTGGAACACAGATATTTCCCTCATTTCAAAGAAGGTAACCTAATCAGCAGACAGCCAGTGAAGATTTATCTCTACTGTCTGGATTCTCAAATGTTTTGGAAGTCTTTGACTTTGCTCACGCTAATGACATCTGCTGGAGTTAATGAAAGAATCTATAGGAATAGATGGAGCATGAAGATGATCCATAAAACACCGCACCATAATAAGGGCTACAAAGATGATTAGGGGCCTAGAACACCTCTATTATGAGGAAAGGCTGAGGGACTTGAGTCCTTTTAGTCTGGAGAAGAGAAGACTGAGGGGGAATCTGACTAACACCTATAAATCCTTAAAGGGTGGATGTCAAGAAGATGGGGCCAGTCTTTTTTCAGTGATGCCCAGTGACAGGATGAGAGGTAACAAGCACAAACTTTAACATAAGAAGTTCCATCTAATCATGAGGAGGAACTTTATTAGTTTGAGGGTGGGAGAACACTGGAACAGGCTGCCCAGAGAGGTGGTGGAGTCTCCATCTCTGGAGACATTCAAGACATGCCTGGACAAGTTCCTGTGCAACCCGCTCTAGGTAGACCTGCTCTGGCAGGGAATTGGACTAGATGATCTACCAGATCAGGTCACTTCCAACCTGATGTCGTTATGTGATTCTGTGAATATTATGGCAAGTTTCTGATTTATGTACGCGTATTCAAATGGTAGTGTTATTTTTTCCTGGAATTCAATTATCTCTTGAAACTCTGATCACAAATTAAGGCCATTAAGAAGGTGACAGGAATATATTTCACACGTCAGGTCATGGAAATATAAAAATAAAACAGAACCCTTATTTACAAATATGAGTGATCTAAACAAAGCACAGATGAAATTTGTTAAGTAATGGTGACTCAAGCCTTGTCTTTGGAGTCTCAGATCCTGGCACTGCTCTGTGGATATCTGCTTCTCTCTGAAGTCCTCAAAATGACAACTTGAATTGCTTTCATGTAGCTGAAAAAACCCATCAGGTATGACTTGATAGAAAACATCTCAGTGATGCTGTTTTACTACAGTCGTATGAAGCTTGGTGGGCAAGTGATGTGAAAGTTTTTGTTGCTTGATGGGGTTTTTTAAGCAATATTCTGTTGGGAATTTACTTTCACACCATCACATTTTGCACTGGCTAGCTTAGCGCTGCTTTAATAGTTAAAGTCTGCAGCAGGGGACAGTACGTGTAACAGATCAAAGAATATGGCTGAAAAGAATATTTTTTTTTATGTCAATAGATTCACACGGACATATCTTACTCAGCTCTGAAAGACCAGAATCCCAGACCTGTCACTAGAAACAAACTGATGAGTTTTGCTGGCCTCCTGTTGCAGAATCAGAGCAAGTTAAGGGTGAATAAGAGTAGTGTATATAGGCTCTCACATCCAAAACTAAGCAGATATAGCTAATGAGAAGAGCATACACCAGTTTCTGTCCCCCTGTCTTTTACCCTAATGGTAGATCGGAGCCTGCAAAATACCAATACTTTTTTATGCAGTCACCCATTGCAGGGAACCTATTTTTCATGTTGTCTTTTAGATTATTTAATCATCACAACCAACTTCAGAATTAAAAAGTAAAACAATGTAATGGCTAAAAACTAAATAACCATTCCTATAGTTTTTAAGTGCATCATTTGAATCATCAGCTCTAGACATTTAAGCTGAGACACATTAAACTGGTTAATGTGCAGAATGATAACTAAACATCTGACCACCTGGTTGATTAGCATTTAGAAAGAAATTGTACAGTTGAGAAATAGAAACCAATTACAGAACTTAAGAAAGACTATGAAAGCCGCCTATCTTGTAAATATGAATCTGAGGAACTTAATAAAAATACATTTTTGCCAGCTGTTTCCAGATTTGCTAAATCAAAGTAAATGGGTTTTAAAAGCCATCCAGCAGATGGAAGGAAAATGTTCACATTTCCTAAAGTGTTAATGAAATTTAGTTATAGCAAAATTGGAAGAAACAAAGAATAGATACACAGACTGTAATGATTATGTGAAACCAACAGCTGTCACAGGAAGGTGCTGAAATGTAAAAAAAGGTTTAAGCAAAAAAAAAAAAGAAGGAAAGAAAGAAATCACAGGTTACTTCTCCCCTTTTGTTAATAGGAAGTGACAAAAGAGAAAAAAGAGAAATATTGGTTGGGTTTTTTTCAGATTTGTGTTAACAGTACTATTATTAGGCAGTGGTTATAATGTAGTGCGACTAATTCATAAATGCAGTACTACTGAGATTGGTGATGGTTCAAGTGATGGACATAAATCCATTCATATTGACACTTAGGGCATTGTTAAAGAAGGCCATCAGCCTGAAGCACTTTAAGTGTTCATTTAAAAAGTTTTGGCATAAAAGAACTATTTCCCTACAGGGACCTTCATGTAGTTCTTGGAAGTTCTGTGTACTTACCTGTCAGATTCAGACAATGAGACAACACCACTTCTGAAGCATCAGAGCAGAATTTAAATAGTAGTTGAGCTGCTTATTAGGGTATTAGGGGGCTAAAGGCTTTATTCCCCTCATTATCCAGAGAAATAAACATACTAAAGATGAAATTGTTTTATTGTGCTAGGCAGGAAAAAAGTGGACTGATGAAAGGTTTCTGTATTGGCATAAGGGCACACTAAAGAGTTCTCACTGTGTGTTACCTATCAGAAAAAAATAGTAACAGCACAGCTGTTAGCAAGTCAGACTTGCTCTCTGACTTTCTACTTCAAAATCTCTGATCTTCACATTATGCTAGTCCTTTTGACTTCTTGTGCTCAGATTTCCTGTGATGTCACCAAATCCATCCAGCAAAGAGCAATTACTGTCGCCCAAGAACACTCATCATTATCTTGCCTATAAGATAATGATCCTTACCAAGGGAGAAGTGGAAGGATGAAATATAAATAGACAGGTATAAAAAGATTTTTTTAAATCATTGGTGAAAAATAAAAAATTACAGGTCTCTATACACAGACATCTAGCAAGTCTCCTTTGTACTTTCATTACATCTCGTGGTAAACACTCACTGTACATTCTCTGAGCTGGGATATTGCTGCCATTTAATTTGTAAAGGGCCACACATGTTTTTGAATAATGCCTCACTGGCATTCTGGACAGTGTAGTAATTTAAAACGCATGTTCAATTTCTAGAAACTTGAACTTAGCCATCTGTCACTTAGAAGATGTGCTGTAAGCACCAGTGTGTAAGCTGCTGGTATATATTTCTCTTTTCTGCTGAAAAACAAAAAAACAAAAAACAAAAAAAAAACAAACAAACAAACAAAAAAACAACAACCAAAAAAATAATAATAAAAAAACCCAACAACTTTGTAAGCTGTTAGTTACATCAGAAAGAGACAAGAAGAGTAGATTTTGAAATCACAGACACTTCTGCCAGGTGGATACTAGAAGACTTTTTTTCTCAGCCCCAGTTCTAAAGCATCTATGATTTCTTATTACCTCTATAAATAAAATTCTATCATTAACGAACTCCTTAAACTTGTATAATTCTTTTTGTGTTAGTTTTGAACACATATTCTGAGATGTCATAAAGCTTACTGTTTAACTTTTTTTATTTTTCTTTCAATTCATTAATGCTTAGAAAAATTGGCCTAGTGTGTAGTGCTTCATTCATCTGAATATTATACTTTTCCCCATAAGTTTGTGGACATTGGAGAATTTCCCTGATGAGGTGGCCAACTGCACTAAAAGAGGTCCTGAATCATTAAAAAAGTGGTATTTCTTTTGTTTTGCATGTATAGCCACATTGCTGAAAGATATAACTTAGTACAACCTGCAATCCATTCTCAGCCCAATATCCACATGTGTTTTGAAAAAGGAGATGTTTTATGGGAGGATTCACTGACTCATGTTAACGAGGGAGAATGTACTTTCATTATCAGTTCAGATTTGAATGAAATAATCTGCATTTCTATTTCTCTTGGTCTTTTATAATTCTGCCTTACTGTCAAAGTGTCCACAATGGTAAAATAATAAAGGGTATAACACCTTGACTAGACTTATATTTTTATTTTACAGTTATATTTCCTTTCAACATACTTGCAGAAATTTTTGGATTTTCTTCAGCCTTAAAACAGAGTTATATAAAATGTTTGGTGCTAACAACATTTTAACCTCCACCCTTCCACCCTCAACTTCCCCTGCCCCCTCACTGCTTTCTTAAATAACATGGGTTTTTTGAAAAAAAAAACCAAACAAAACAACAGAATATCAGCTTTACATTTTCCCTCCAGCTGTTCTAGAATTAGATTATAGCAAGTGTTAATCTAGTTATGGTGCAAATTAATGATAAAGTGAAGGAGTCCCTGAGTCTTGCACTACACTTTGGAACTATGAAGATATAATGCAAATATTAGCTTTCAAGAACATTTCTTTGACTATAAAGGTTTCAGAGTATTTTATCCATTTCAATCTAGATCCAGGAAAGTTAATGAAATCAGTTCATTCTGATGCGTTTAGTGCCATATAATGACAGGTATGTGCTATGAACATAATGTATGTGACTCTGGGGCAAGATTACTGCTTTTATGACTCTCTCAAACCAATTTCATGTTGAGCGCTTGTCAGTCAGCCAGGAAAGAATTTTTCTCCACAGAAGACCTCAGAGCTGGACACTGTCTGCAGGAAGGAGTGGAGCAATATGTAGATTACAGCATTTTCCAGCTGTTTATGTACTTGAATTAAGTTAAATAAAAACCAAAAAAACTATCATGCAAAGATTTAGGCCTCTGTGGGTCAGGGAAGAGTGAAGCAAACTAACTTATACGTATGCATAAGATACTTGGTAATAAAACATGCAATACATTTCTATATCAGGAGATGATTAATAAAGTGTATATGGACGTAGGGTGGGTAGAATGGGCGTATTGTACCTAATGCAGTAGCAGTATTTCCAGGCTCAGTTTGAATGAAGCTGCAAGTAGTTGTGTAGTCACTGTAGTGTCAACACATGTTTCTTTCAAAAGAATCAAAATCACAAAGAAATCCTGACTTCTGAAGAGTGTTCAGTCTGACTGGGCACAAAATATATCTTTTTTTCTTCTTCAGATCTTTTTGTTCAGTTGCAGAAACATAAGTTCCATTATTCACATAGTCCTGATGGTCGCCCATACTAAAAACATTTTTAGAAGGGGAGTTGCAAAACTCTACTTTTATGCCTTTCAAGTTGAATTATCTCAAAAATGGAATCAGTGCAGTTATGTAGGGAAAAAAGTGTAAGAAATCATATTTTGTCTTCTACTGGACTATCTAAGCATTTACTTTTATAAGCCCAGGGTCCTTTATAGTTGTCTCTCCTTTTTTTCCTAGTAGCCGCTGTTTTCATGTTTTTGCCAATCTGTTTATATGAATGTTATAATATAGAAATGGCAGCCACAGGTGTTGTTTTGTGTAGGCAGGTAGTAGATTTACTAAAAGAACATATTTAAGAGAAGTACTGCCTATGTTAATGCATAATTTAATAACTTAAAAATCCTGTGCATGTATGTACATTTGTATAATTCTTCTAGAAACTTCTACAAAATTTTTCCAACTCCCTTACAGGGACACAAAACACTTCAGCTGGTGGATGTGAATGAGTTTCTGGTAGAGCCTTTTGGCAAGAGATCAAGGCTAAAATTAATACAGTGCCAAAGCTGAGGTTAAGAACACTGATGTGAATGAGGAATTAAATATTTCCAGGATAAAGTTAGTATTTCTCAAACCAGCATGTCTTTTGAAATTAAAGGAAATGTTGGAAGTTTATATGGAAGCTCATATGACATTTTATGAGAAAATATGCTTCTCTTTTCCAGAAAAAAATCCAATTTATGCTGCCAATTTCTCTTTTAGCCTTCAGAAATGTGTGCTAACAGGTCCACAGTTGATCAGGAATCACTTGGTCATTAAAAAATAGTCTTTGACTCTGTTAATGCAGATGCTGTCTTTGAAGTACAGGAAATGTCTTTGTTTCTTCTGATGCATTCCTGAAAGAGCTATGAAGATGATTTCTATGATAAATATTTTATATTAATTACAGTCCTGCTGCAGGTTGGATGTCTGTACAGAATAGATTAACTTGTATTTAACTTCTTTTGGGCCAAAGGACAACCAAGAAGAGTCAACATAACTAACTTGTGTTTTACTTCTGTGGTTTTGTATTTGGATGGTACTGAGTTAGGTCATATTAACAAAGAATGAAAGGTAAAAGATAGAAACTCCAACAAAACTTTGGGGGGAAAAAAAGAGAGAATAATGCATCGATTTTACTGCATTTATTTGAATTCTTTCATGTTTATAGTTTATTCCGTTCACACTGTTCCCATCTGCAGCACCAGCTTGCTTTTCTTCCCTTAGGACTGCAGGGTGTTTTAATAATAGGCCTTCAAGACCCCCATAGCAACAAGAAGTCTGATAAAATAAAGAGAAAAAGGAGCTGAAGTGATCCCTAGAGAAGAAAAACATATTTTCCACTTTTTATTTCCATTTTGCAACAGAATGATGGGCTGAACTAATAAAAACCCATTGGCATTCCAACAAACCCAAACAGAGTTTGCCTGTTGGGTAGTAATTATATGTTCCAAGTATTCACATACATAATTAAATAGTGTTCTGTTTCTTTAAATAAACATAATCACACAGAAGCCAAAATAGTCAAATGATCTTCTCATTCTTATTTGGATGAGAGAATTATCAAATGTTTTCCAGTAACATTTTCTCTCATTGCCTGCTCTCATTTCTAAACTCAGTTGCTTTACAGAAATTAATTCATTTTACATCAGTAATCCCAGGATATTATTCAGTTCTGAAGCACACAGCTATCATTTTTCCATAGCTGAAAAACACGTCAACTCCTATCAGCAGCCCAAATTCTAACCCTAACCAACTCTTCTGAGTTGGACTGTAATCTGTTTAAGTTTTGCTTGCCATCAAATTGATGGATGTGCAGCGATCAGCTCGCAAGAAATATTCTGCCTAACCCCCTGCCTCCCATCTGCCAGCTGTTCCAGGATTTCCAAATTCTTTTCCTGTCCTGAGCAAGGTTTCTCTGCCAGACAGCCTTGTGTTGCTTTTTTAGGTCACCTGCACAGTGCATTACCTTTCCTGTGACAACTTGATCGATGCACAGAAGAGACTTAGTGCCTCTGGTTGAACAGGTCCTGATGGTGAGCCTGAGGTGTGCTCCACAGCCACCAGACAGCAGCACCACAACAAACGTGGAGAGAAATAGGTCTGTAAACAGTCCTGGCACACATGAGGGCAAGTTTTTGAATTTCACAAAAGTAACCCATAAACTTTTCATATTTGTGCCATTTAGATTGTCATTTCAGGAGAGGGATTCAAAGTCGTCATTGGATCCAGTGAGGATATGCAGAGACAACACGTTTTGTAAGCTTGTGGCTACAAGTACACTGAGATGACTAGGGAAGCCTCAAGCTCTGTCCTTGATTAGTTAGTATTTGTATGAGCAGTATTTGTGACCCTTGATCATACAGGATTGATGACATGTTGTGCACCATTTGCATGTTTGAATACCCTCCCTCTCCCTTTCTTACAGACTTATTACTTCAGATAGATTTAATGCAGGTAAAAACCAGTAAAAAGCAGCTGGGGAAAGTTCCCACCCATCCACCCCCATCAGTAACTCTGTGTTCTGCGCATGTTGTCAATTAAATTATTGTCACTGTTTTTCTTGTACATCATTGCAAAGCTAGGCATGCCAGCCTGCACAGAAAGCCCTTTCTCGGGCAGCAAAAGAAAGCTACTGTTGGGTTTTGAAACCGTCTGCTTAGAATATGACCGCTTGGACACTAAGTGGCTGATAATGTGGCTGCCAAGACACGCACATTTATGGCTTCGGCTACATATATGAAGGGCTAATTTTATTTGTCAAAGTTCCAGAAGAGGACAATACCTTAACTGAGAAATGGTATCACCATGATCTGTAAAAAGAACTCTTCCGTGGTGGACAGGCACTAAGGAGAGATCGTATCTCTAAGAGTTTTATGTGGAAAGATACTTTATTTCTACCCAGCGTCTCTGCAGTGGTATGAGCTCACACATGTTAATAAGATAGGGCTGGCTTAGAATGTGAAGTGCCCCTCGGATGAACTTGAAGCAGCATAAAATAATCCCATTAGTGTTACAGAAGATCAAATAATTTTATGCCAGTGTTTCTAGGTGATTCCAGGCAGCTGTATGTAGCTTTTGGTTTGTGAAGAAATCCTATAATTAAAAACTTAACAGAAACAGCACTGGGACATGTTTTCAGCTAAGGAATTATCATTAGACGTATTTCTTTAAAAGACTGTAATTGTTACTCAGTGTACTTTGAGAAGCTTTTAATATGACCGTATTTCAGTGGAGGTATTGTTAGTGAGTTGTTTATTAGTGATATTGTGATTTCAGAGTACTAATTAATCACCTGGGATTGGTCACCAAGACAATATAATACTATGTCTTTCCCTGGCTATATGCCTTAAACAGGAAAGAGTAAAATAAAAAACTGAAGACAGTAAGAAAGTATGTTGGGTGTCTTTATGGAGAGCTGTAATTTTCCCCAAGAGCTTTGGTTTGTGTCTGAAAATACTACAAAGACAGCAGAATTTCTATAATTAATTTGTTGTTAATAGAAACAGAAATACTTTTGAAAGTAAAATGCATTCAAGGGTTATTTATTTGATATGAACAAGTGGTTAAATACACTGTTCATACTTCTCATTAAATCGTCTTCTAGTGGCCTCTAGATCCACAGCATTTCTGAAAATTCAGTTAACATTAACCCAAATGAGAAGATCTGTAGTAAATATCCTTTTCACTTTGTGTTCTTCAGTGGTTGTGTCTTTATGGCTACCCATTTTGGTCAGGAGAGTGTCATTAGATGCTCTTTCAGGAGATCAAAAGATTATTCAGTTTTGTCTTTGTTTTTTCTATCACAGTTAAAAACATAACACAGATAACATGGAAAAGAGAAGAATGTGGTTGGTTGCTGCCTTCAAAGCACAGCTTATTTTTTTTCTCTGTATGTGTCATTAGTGGTTGTGGGAAAGTAATTTGCACATTTAAGAAAAAAAAAAAAACAGTCTGTCAGCATTGTATGACAGTCACGTTAAACATTATGTGCCTGAGAGAGTATAAAGAAAATCAGTCCCACAAGTACTTCAGTTCCCTGTTTTCACCAGCTCATAGTGCTATGGCTCCTTGTAGCTTCCACATTTTTATTTGTAATTATTTCTTTAAAAGAGTCTGGAACAATTCCAGCCAAGAACTCTAGCTAGAACACTTCTAAGAGAATGTTCCCATGAAAATTAACCCAGGCAGGGATGAAGACATCTTCAGGTGACCATTTGAAAGAATGGCTGTTGCACAGGTTATCTTAAAGAATGAGTGACATTAAGTTCATTATTATAATTTACTGGAGTCACATGCTTGAAATGAGACATAAACTGAAGTTCTGAAACACTAGTCTTGGTGTCTCCATGAAAGGAGAGTGTTAGTATAAGACTTTGGACAAACTCAAAGTCAGGTAATCACATTTACCTCTCAAGAAATTGTAGGAAATTTTATTAGATGCATTATTCCAATTTTTAGAACTCAGCTGTTACATTGTGTTCCTGCAGAACACAAAGGCAGCAATTTGTGCAGCTTTGAAAAACAAAATATTCTGTTCAGGGAAAGAAGTAACATTTTTTCTGAAGAGGTGAAATCAATTATTATGAATACTTAGGATTCACTTGATGAAAATTATTGGACAAAATTGAAACCTCACGATTAACCCTTGCCAAAATGAATGAATTTGGAGCTGATGCCACATGAAACCTGTAAGAATTTTCACAGCTCTTACAAGACTAGAGCCTAGAGAGTAACAAACCATAGGTAAAATCAACAGCCATTACAGGAGAACTATTAGTGTTATTGTGATACTTTCTTTTATTACTTTCCATTTGTGCCTTTTCCTTACTCTTTGACACTGCATAGAAGATGAACTGTTCTATTTCAGTTTTCACACTATCACAAGAGGGTTAACGAACTTAGCTCTCCTTTCAGATATGCTATGAAACTTAGTAACAGTGAAATGCACTGTGTACAAGCCTCAGTACAAATGCAAAGCATGATTTTAAGACTTTTTTTTTTGTTTCTAGCTATATATTGTGTATCTATATTGTTAGTTTTTTATCATTGCTCTGATTACTCTTTTGAGAATATATGAAGATGCTAACAATCCGCTGAGCTATGGTGATAGTTCTTGTTACTCCATTCTAGAGAGCATCCTGCCCTTACTTGGCTCTATAATACGTACTGGGGACAAGCACCTCAAGCCAGCTAAGCTGGAGCATTCAAACTGATATCCGGGAGGAGCACACAAAACCAGACAGCTGTTGCTAAAATATCTGCTGTTGCAGTTGGCATTTCTTCTTCTGTCGCTGCTCCCAATCTGCATCCCCCAAGGTCTGAGCAACGCTGATCGGGGCTTGCTGAGCCAGGAAGATGAAGCCAATTTTTGTAATGAGAAAATTGAAATGCTAGTGCAGAAGATTAGTACCCCCTTGCTGCTTACTGTAGGATGATGGGACCTTGGTGAAGGAAAGCTTGGAACGACACAGTACCAGTAAATGCAGCAGCTTCTGACTGCAAACAAAAACAATATTTTGGCATCTTGTCTAAGTGATACCAGAATACTTTCAACATCTAATTAGATTACAGCTTAAATGCACACACATTAAATGTGTGATGTTTTTAATCCAGCATCAGAAAATATAAGCAAGAGTGACCAGATGTTCCACTTTGACAGATTGAACTTTTTTTTTCTCCTTGCTAATAAAATGTCCTGCTGTCTCAGTGATTTTGCTGGTTGAAATGAGACATGCTCCAATAGCTGTTTATGTAAGAGCAGAGACCATGATCTGTAGTTCTTCTGTCCCAAGAGACTTGCATGTCCATTAGGCTAGAGTCATGTTAATTCTTGTTCTAGCTTAGCCTCCCTCTTTCCCCCAAAACATCTAATTATTCCATTGAATGTGGACTGTTTAAATAAAAGCTAAATTACTTTTTGACGTCCTTTTTCTCAAACAGCACAGTCAATACTGTTGATTTAGGAACTTTCTTGGAAAGAGGAAATGGGGATTTAAACCCCTGTTCCAGGAGATGAAAACTGTGACTTCTAGCACCCCATATTTTAGTGGAGTATTGTAGTCATGAACTATTAAATACAGGAGGGCAGCTGCTCTTCTGTATTCTGTTTCAAATGTATTTTGAAAGGAAGAAAAACCACAAACCCTTTCCTCACTTTCATAAGGGAAGTCCTAGTTGTCTAATTTTCCAGGAGAATCCAGGATGTTTCCAGTACTAGCAGAAGGAGTTATTCTACTATTCTATTCTGGTAAGTGTGCTTGAGTTAAAGGAGGGATAAGAGTCATTTCTTTCAGGTCACAACTCCATCTGAAGTGTTTCCTGTCCCCTGCTTACCCACCTCTTTTTTCGGCACTTGAGATGCTGTGAATCACCACTCTGAAGCCACTAATTCCTTTGTGACACTCTTACAGAACCTCTGCATTTTGCTGAAAACTTGAGCATGATGCGGTACCCAGGTGCTCAAAAGCTTACCAGTGTGGTGCCTGAGTTTTAAGGCATAGGTACAGCTTCTCCAAGTGCAACGACTATAAACTCTGTCTTTAGCTGATGGTTTGAACTATGCTCCAGGAGTCTCTGGTTCTCTTTACTGACACTAACAGCAGGCCTCAGCTATGGAACCCCTCAGTTAGTGACTCAAAATTAAATGGGGTTGAAGGTGGACCTCCACTGCTGTACAAGCACTCTTAGGAAGATTTTAGCTCAACTGGGACACAGTCTCTGGTGTCCCAGCAGTGTTCTGTCTTCTGCCAACTGACTCCCTGGGCAAATTTTCACAGCCCCTGAAGAGGAGTAGGACAGAGTAACAGCATTGAAGCCAAGGATTCCGAAATGCCTTTGTGCTCTTGAGTGTCAGGCTTTACTTGTACCTGCAGCATACATCTGTGAATTTTTGGCACTGTATTATGTGTTTCATTGCAGGAGGCACACGTTGTTGTAGCAAGTTTTATTTAATGTCTTCCCCTTTTCCCTTTCCACCTTGTTCAAGCTCTGCTGATAGCACTCTGGCTTTGTATAATGTTCTTTAATTTGTTGAAATTCTGTTTTCCCCTCTATTTGATGTTGCTAAATGCAGAAAAAAACAAAATCTGGTAGATAAAGATAGGTTAGTATAAAAGAAAGGCTATGCTAATACTGTCCAGTAATTGTCCAAGTTCTGGTGAAATAATGTGGTCTATTTTACATTACTAAGGATTATATACCCTTTGTCAATTAAAAGATTAATAACAACTATACTAAGTATGCACTCCGACAGATGACAGCTTACACATGCCACATGGATGGAGAGTAACCCAGTATTTCAAATAACGTGAAAGTATAATTTGGTTGAAAAGCTACATGATTTAAAGTATTGAATGATTCTTTACCAGTAGAAAACCTGGTTTTTTTACCACTGAAAACCTGGTTGTTTACCACTGATTCTTTACCAGTAGAAAATTATCAAAGCCTAATTTCTACAGGCATTAACTAGCGGTTTTATTTTTTAGTCACAGTCTATGCAGTGGTTTGTTTTATAAATCAACCATGGAATGACACTACTCCAGAGATTGAAGGTGTGTACGATACTTCCAAAATGCAGGAAGCAAAGGAAACTGACTCAGATTCTAGCATTTTGCACACTTGGGGGTGTGACTGTCCAGTGGATATTTGTGTTGATGATCTAGCACTTTTAACATGGTGTTGAGTAGCTGATTGTCCCACAGTGAAGATTCATTCACTCAACATGAAAAGTAAGTCAAACTGCCCAGACCTGATACTTTGTTACTTCTACAAATATGTTTCAGACTCTACAAAAGCCGAATCTCTGGCAACACCAAAACAAAATAAGGAGTTATTCTACTATTCTATAAAAGGAAAAAACCAAACAAAACAAAAAACACAAAAAAACCCAAACAAAAAAACCCCCAAACCCTGAAGTAGTGTGTGAAGATCACATTTTATTTGTTTCTTTTTACTCTGCACAACTCTAATATTATAGTCATCTAAGGAGGAGCAGAGGCCATCATTCTGACTGCTTACATGATGCGTATGTTATACTGTCCCCTCAACTTTTTCCTTCAGTAAGAATGTTACCAGTCTGTCATTATCCATTTCAAATAAGTATCGTAGTGATTTGTCATTTTTTATGTGTTTATTATACCCTTTGCATTTTAATTTCTTTTTAACAGTAAAGTCCTTGACCTCGTTAAACACAGAGGATCAATCTCTGTCCTGCCGTTTCATAATATTTTAAAAACCATGAATGGGCTCTCTTCAATTCAGCACATCCTTGCTGGTAAATTTTTGTGTTTTGTTTAAAATGGCTAACAAAAGCAAAGGGGCAAAATATTTTTATTCCAAAACACAACTGAAAAAAAAAAAAAAAGCCTATGTGGTTTTCATTGTCAAATATCTGCTTATTTATTTGCCTATGAATTGAAATATGTTTTTCACACAGAGGGTGCAATAGGGAAAATACAGTGAAACTACTCGAGAATACGCTCAACCTCATTTCATACAGGGAGAGGGAACTGCAAGATTATATGCCCAAGGCTGTTTGGCCAGGGTTCGAGAGTTCAGGTCTTGGAGTCCAGGCTTTCTTCCCTGAAACACCACTACTTTACTTTTTATTAAAGCAAAGGTTCCACAGAAATGAGGTTTCTGTGCAGAATATATGCCAGAAGCTAGCAATCTACAGTTTGTTCTAAGGCTTAACTGAAGGCTGCTTCATCATGTAGAAAAACACACTGAAGAATGAAAGCAGAGTTCAGAAGTACGACATTATTGGTGCAGGCTTTCTTCTGGTGAGCATAACCTGAGATGATAACCTCAGAAGGTAGTAATGCATCTAGTTGTTTACGGAAAGAACTTTTATTGTATTCATTCTTTTGAAAGTATCATGTACAACACAACCCTTGGACTGTGTGCAATTATTTATTTATTTAGTTTTTCCCAAAAAGTTTGACTGCGTACAGAAATTTTCAGATTTGCAATGTCTTTTTTTTTTGTTTATGCATTCCATCTGCCCAAGTTATGTAACAGTTTGCACTATGAACCTTTGCCTTCTTTAGATGTTTTGATATCTTTTTCTCCCTTACTGACAAAAACAGGGCATTAACATCTGCAAAGCAGAGATTAGAGTCATACATCATATTGATATCTTTTTCTTTTTTTTTGAGTGCTGGTATTGCTTCAGAAATCTCTCCCTTGTGCCACACCGTATGAAGAAACTAACAAGTCTGCAGGCAGCAAACAACCTTGAAGCATTTCCACTGCCATTCAGAAGTTATTAATGATAATGTCTTCTACTCTCACCCTGCACTTTCCACAGATGTACGCTTTTGCTCTTGTGATATGGAGGCATGAAGTACTTGTTCTACAAAGATAATCATCCAGAAGGACATTTTCATTGACAGTTATTTACCTAAGCGTCACAGTCCTTATTGATCAAGACTGACACTTTCATCAAATAAACAGAACAATAACACTTTTGCTATAGTCATTGAAACGCTCATGCATTCTGAACCATCTCAAGCAGATCTATTATGTAGTGATTATCTGCAACTGGAATTTAGCTTCATCTGCTGCTATCTTATTCTATACACTGAGAACCGGTTTCCTTCTTATATCTTAACTATTTTATCAATATAATATACTGATATTTATCTGAAGAGAATTGGTTTTACTGAACATCAGAACTTATTTGATTCTTTGAAAATGAGTTTTCAGTCTTTTACTAGTTCTTTGTACTTTGGCTGTGTAATTAAGAGATTACACAGCAACAGTTTATGGTTTATCAAAATGTACTTGATTTTGTGCTACTCTAAATGTACAGAAATCACTGTTTTTTTCAGTGAAAACTTACTACGTAGAAGCAAAAATATACAGGTGTCATTTCAGAAGCTAGTACAGAAACAGGCTGTACATAAATTGTTTGAAACAGACTTAATCACTCATATAGAACATGAGTCAAAGTTATCAATGATAGAAAGCACAGACAATGCAAGTGGAAATTGCCAAATGAAAGGTCATAATGGAGGGAGGTGTTAGAGCGTGTGGTCACAAGAAGAGGTGAAAAGGGGAAGACTCTATGATCACTAGCGATACTGATTAAAACAAAAGGGTTTGTGCATCATGGGGGAAAGCAGAGACATGGTTGTATGCTCTGTTTGTCTTTACTCTGCAGAGATATTTCACTTAGTGTATGTTATGTCTCGTGAAACCAAAATTCCTTTAGAAGAACTGGGTATTACCTTTTTTTAGCTGTCAAAATCCCCTGTGTGCCAAATTAATTCACTGTATCCATGAATTCAGGTAAATTCTCAAAGGACTTGTGAACGATAGGAGGCAATGTATAGGTAATTTGAGACTCAAGGCAGGAAACCAAATACCAAGGCCTAATACTTACCTTCCTTAGATCTGGGCCTAGAAGCCCAGGGGCTTAGGCTAGCAAAATACAAATTCTAATCATAGAAATCCATAGGAATCTAAGATTTGGAACCAGGGAGAGATTTGTAGTGCATCTTCAGAAAAGGAATATCAGCTAGGAGTGGATTAGTCAATTATATCACCTTATTCATTATAATCTTTTTTTTTTTTCCTAAGCTACTCTCAGGGAAATGGGAGGTGGTTAAAATTTTGTCCATAACAAAAAAAATCTGATGAGTAGTTAAGCCCTTGAAATCACAACTACTAATTGCTTATATTGTTTTTCTGCTGCATTAGTCTTTCCAGGAAACTGCATTAAAAAAATCAAATAAGGGCTGCAATTCTAAGAAAGGAAGACAATTTTTTTTTTTTCATGTATTGATTCTGTCTTAACAATTGATTTGGATATTGTCATTTACTTGGGGATTTGAGGTTACCCCTCCCCAAAATAAGAATGTGACGTCAACGCTTGTTTCCTTCTAAACAACCCAGTGAGGCAAATAGTGCTGAAATGAAGGGGATGCATTTGTTCCTCACTAGCCATCTACCTGCCACCAGTTGCTTTAAACAATAGTTCATAGTACTCACACAAACTCTCTAGGTGACATACTATGAGAACTTCTATAAAATATCTTAAGAAATGACTGGCTTCCACAACATGAACCTAGTTGCCTGTCCTGTCAAACTGAAAATTAACTTTTTCCTCTCTTTAGAGATGAAGCACTGCATAGTACTTTGTGGATCTCTTTGGAAAGATGAAGTGCAATGTAAACTTAAAGAGGTGGATCAGGTACTTAATAAGACAGGTATATGTTTTTGGTGATGATTCAGACCGTGTGATTTCACAGGAGTAAATCACTTCGCATACTTCACTGATTTTGAATGAATGACAGATAGAAATGTCTAATGGATATTTGGAGCTGAAGGTGAAGTCATATATTATTGTAAAGCCATCTTCCCCAAGATCTGCAATGAGGTTTGATGCATGGCTCTGATTCTGTTTTAATATACCTGTTTCTTTAATGACTACCTGAATTAATTTACTTTATGAAAGGAAGAAATATACTCCAAGAGGTTTTGATGTGCTAATGCTTAAGCCTGCTAAACTGCCTTCAGCCTTGGTCTATATTAAGTGTGTGACTTTTTTGCTCAGTGATGCCAAGAAATTCTTGGATGTAAAACTGGCAACCTCCCATGCAGAGAAAGGTGAAAGAGTACTTATCAATGGATGATGCTATAAAAACCATACTTTTGTTGCCAGGTCTCTAATTAAATTACCTTTTATTGCCCTTTTTTTTTTGATTTATTTCTCTTCTTTAAAGCTTTATCTTGCCTCATAAGCAAGATTTAAGATCTAAATGTAGCTGTCCTTCAACTGTTCTCCAGCTAAACACTCCCCTTTTAAAGTTTGGAAAAATAAAACGGTGCTTAAGTAAAATACAAATTTGCCTTGAAATAAAATTAATGACACCATAGAGTAGGATTTTCAAAATAACATTGCCTAGAACCTCAAATCCCCCACAAAAATCAGATCTGGGGACAGACACAAAAGCTACTGATGTCTAAAGTATTACTTACGTGCATGTATCCAAGTGACACGTAAGGCTGGCTCAAAATCTGCCTCACAGCTTAGTCTTCAGAGCATCCATACACATCAATACTTTAATCTTTTAATTCGCTAGGCATATATAATTCTTACGGAGTACATGTCCAGGTTGCTTGATCTGAGAAACAGTGTCTGACACAGCAGTTTGTGTGTGATCCACTTGTTATGGCTCTCTCCCAGCTGTGTTTTCTGTGAAGCTCAATCTGTTCTATGTTGACACCATATTTTATACAACCCAGAAACGTTCAGACTAGCATAGGACATAGCTTCCATTATTGCTTTAATTTAAAAATATGGGGTGGTATCAGTCCTGCTTTTTTTCAACAGCTGCTAAACAATTACAGCAGTTTTCCATTGAGCAAAGACTTACATTCAAAAGCCTTTCTCATCTTCTACTCACTACATCTAACCTGCTGGGGACTGCTGTATGAGCAAACTAGCATCCATCCTCGATGAAAATATGGAGAACCAGCAGTATTCATGGATATGAAGACAGGGAAAGCAGTAAATAAGAGAGTATTTGCCAAAAAGATGAGAGAGATGCTTCCTATTAAAATGTTGAAGTCTTTTAAACAGAACTGACGTACAGTAGCTGAACGTGTCTGACGGTGGTAGCTTTTTAAAGCAAATATTACCAACACTGCTGGGTTTAAACACTTCATAATGTAATGAGGAAAATGTTTGAAGTTATATTGAAGAACTGAGTAATATCTGAGAAGCAAAGACCTAAAATAAGCTTAGTATGTTTCCTACTAGTTTGACAGAGAGGTTCATTTTGCTTCATTTAGTTCGGCGGCTCCCAGAGCACCACAAGGGCTCTACCATGATTGATGTTTTAATAATGTGAAGGTGGCACCTAGTGTAGGCCATCTAGTGAGAGACTTCAATATAAGTTAGAATCTGCTCTAATCACTGGCTGCCACGTGGGAGGATGGCAGCATGGGCAGTATTGTCAGCTTTGTGCAATGTCAAGACAAGAAGAAATTCAGGAACATACCAAATTCCTGAAGGAAAGCAACTTAGGACAAAAAAAATACTAAAGGGATACATTCTGGTGGTTCAGGCTGACCAGTCATAAACTAACTAAAATGATGTGGATTCAAGTATCTGAAACAGAAACATGTAACAGGCAAATATGCCCATTCTAGGATGATAAATTTCACATTTTTCTCTGTTTTCTATAAACTCATACACAGATTTGGGGTTTGAACTAAACCTGGAATATATCTACACTTCGTATTACCATACTTTCTAGCGATCAGCAAGAGTGATGTTCATGACTTATCACAGGTGTGGTGCTAAGATATTTACTAAGATATTCTCACATTATCTTAATAACTGCACTGTGCCAGTATTTGGGGGTCATTAAACAGTAAGTCTGTTGAAGTAAAAATCAGTACAGGAAATATTAATGCCTCAATTTGATACAAAAATATTACTTAGTTTGGACTATTAGAGTAATTGATTGCAAGCAGTATTTTGTGCAATGCAAGTAAGAGCTGGATGGGGACTAATTAATATTTTTGGGGATAGTCAGACTCATTTTAGAGGATTGAGCATTACAGTAAAGAAGTAAAATGCCTCAAAAAATTAAATTCATTTCATCTTTTGATATAAAACACACAGATTCAGTGAGCATGACCTTTTATAATAAAATATCATAATGCAGCAAAGAATAACTAAACACCATGACACCTGGCTTATTAGCTTTAAAACATAAATTAATCTGCTGTAAAATCAGGAACATATTATGGGACATATGAGGGATTGCAAAAACCCAGAAGTTCCAAATACAAATCTAAAGCCATTCAGGCTGGTGTGTTCCTAGCCTCACTAAATCAGGGGAAACGAGTTTTATGAACAATCCACCAGATGGGAAAATGTTCAAATACCACAAAATGTTGATCAGATTTATTTGAAAAGCAAGCTGTAACCATATGCATATGAGAGGAAGTAAAATAGATTTTCAGATATGCGGTGACTGCTGTCAAGCTTGCAGCTGTATGAATTTAATGTTATATTGCTGTTTCTACAGTAGATTTCCTTGGTTTCACTTACCTATTTGCCAGCTAGTATGATTCATACTGATTCAGTTTTACAAGCAATTAAACTGGAAAACATAAACAGTCTTTCTGTTGGCTTTGAACCAGACAGTACCACATATCTGACTTTTTTGACAGGAGGGGTCTCTGAGACATACTAATACTGCAGCATCTAGAACCTTTATGCACAAACAGATAACACAGATATTATGGCATCTTTACAGCTCTGGGATTTCTCATTTATAAATCTTCCGAGATTACAATAATTTACATGTGTTCTATTTAGTGACTTCAGTTCATCTGCTGGAGTCTGAAGAGGCTATACAAATAGTTATAGCTGCTTGGTAACTGGTGTAACTTTCTATTTTAACTTTCTAATGTTTTTATTTCTTGAATCAAAAATGAAATCTGAAATGAATCTGAAATAGGGAAGGGATTTGGATGTGTGGTTCACTCCTATTAAAACCAGTTATGTCTAAGCAATTCCTTATATTTTTGTTCCATACACATTTTTATCTTTCTATCAAATCATCAGACGTAATATAACTTTTGTTTGTAATCTTTCATAACTTTTTAATGGCACATTTTCAGAAGCCACTGTTATTTTAGGTTAGGTGATTAAACAGCCTTTTTCATAATGCACTTTTAAATGGCAGAATTTCAGGCTATTAAAAAAAAATCAAGTGATTTAAAAATATGTCCAGTTGGGACTAAAATTGCCAGACACTGAGGAAAAGCTGGATATCAAAAAGCATTTGTGCTCATGCAGGGAGTGCCATTTGATTGCTCTCACAGCTTTGTCTCCTCTGTCTGACCACAAGAAGGAAGTTTGTATTAGGTCCAGTGAGTACAGTGTACAAAATCATTCTCCTGAGCTGTTATACTACTAGATTTGTGTGTTTTATTAGACCCTCATCAAGTTGCTTTTGTTTTGGTGACAGCTGTTATCAATGCTCTGCTTTTTTTTTTCATTCTCATTTAGCAGGAACTTTATTACATTTTCAGAAGTTTCCTATGTCCCAAACTGTTGAATCAAGGTTGTATTGTTGCATTTCACTAGACTGAGTTTTTAATGAACAGCAAGCTTTATCTTTGGCTTGTTAAAACCACAGCCCCTCATAGGAAGCAATTTCTACATTTGATCTGCATCAGTTGTATGCTGATTTACGGATGACATTTCAGTGTTGACCTGATGCAGGATCTTGACTCCTTCAGCAGCGATCTCAGACTTCAGGTAAGTCTTATGTTGCAGCTATTAACAGCTCTTTTGTGTTATGCCAGGCAGACAGCAACTGAACATATTTCATACTGAGGTCTCATCCATCATTCATCAATAGATGTACAAGACAAAGTGCAACAACTATATTCCTTCTCCAGCTTACTAGTAGAGAAGTGAGTTTGATTATTGATTTGAGACAGATATAAAGAAAGAAGAAACATTTTAAAAAAAGACCAAGTAGCCATGAGTGAGTGGTTGGGTTTTTTAATTCTTTCTCACCTCCTTCCTCTTTTTCTTTTTATTTCTATTTCTTCCATCATTCAAGTTCATGGGAAGATGATTGTTGCTAAATACTGCGCAGCGTCTAACAGAGGATGACATTTCAATTTATTGAAATTTTTTGAAACTGCCGAAATGAACTTTAAATACCACCATGTGAGATGGAAGAGAACCTGGTGTTTTATCCATTGGGTTTTGAACTGAAATTTTCAAATGGTTGCTGGGCATTGGCATTATTACCTTTTTATGATGAAAAATGCATAGAGTTTAATCAAGCCCAGAACCACAAGAATGAAGCAGGAAATACAGTGTCAGCTATGCCACTGGTATTTCTGTGATGGGTGAAAAAAATATTCAGATAATATAGTAAAGCATGGCTAGTGACAAATTTGACTTTGCTTTAAAAACGCATGCTTGAAATTTAAAACCAGAAGTTTTCTCTGATTTTCTCTGCCCATGCTGACAGCCTCGCCAAAGAACTGTACAGGAAAAATTGTCCAGTTTTGCACGTTTCCATTGATTCAGAGCATTATCTGTGCAATCTCTGCTGCAATTACCACTCTGTTAATGAGAATAACCTGACTGGCTATTTGCTTTTAAGGAGCATTGAGTTCACAGCACAATAAAAACCCCTCTAGTAACACTAGAAGAGGTTCAAGGTGATTTGCTTCCTTGTAGGCTCCCAGCCGGTTTTGGAGGTGTGCTGCTGAGTTATCACAGAGTACCTGAGGTTCTTGGGAAAGCATTGCTTTATATGGTGTGAGTTTCTCACTGAGCACTCATAACTAAGTGCAGACTCTGCTAAGAGAGTCAACTTCTTAAAAATATATTTCATTTTCTGAGGAAAACACAAACCTGGGTGCAATAGCCTACATTTCAGGTTTTCAGAGCAGAGATACCTGATTTACTTTGTCATAAATGTTTGTTACAATTTTATCTTAAGGACTAGCTTATTTGCATGTTCTCATAAATATTATTTATAAGAAGGAGTATTTTTTAGAATTCACTTTAAATTACAATAAGTTGATTAAAGAGAAAAAGTTAGAGTGTTTGTCTCTAACTTTCAAAATCCAAGGAGTAATCCTTCCTTCTTCCCATTTTTCATACCTTTTCTTTAAGATGTATTTTAAAGATTGTGGAAATACCATCTCTATTCTCTCTATTTATTTTTTTTTTCCCCAAAAAGAGGTATTTTTTACCTCATAAGGCATAAATAAGAATGCATCTACGTCTCTGGAGTTCATCAAATGTTTCCATGACATGAAATGAACATTAATTTATACTAAAAAACCCACAATGCTGTTAGTCTACACCCATGGACACAACGCAAAGGAATGACAGCGAAAGCTTTACATGCAAATTCTCCCAAAACGATAAGGTCAACAGTGGAGGGAGGGTTTTTTTAAGATTAGAGTGGGCAGGAAGAATTTAAATGGATCTCTGATATGTTTTCTTTTCTCACCAGGTGTAGGCAGGATTTGCATACTATTACCTACTTGGCTTCTAGACTCCCTACAAAATTTTCTTCAGCATTAGGGAGTTTACAAATACTAAGGTCTTTGTAAAATATGAGCCTCTGACTGTGGTATGAGTGCAGTTTCTTCAGTTTGACTCTGCCTTATGTAGAGCACAGAAAGCCAATTTGTTACAGAGTATGTGAAACAGAAGAAGGGATAAGTGTGAGAACCCAGCGGTCCAGATTATGCTCTGACTGCTTTTCTGTCACCATAAAATAAAGAAAGGGACATACTGCCATTCTCCAGGTAGATATGAATGTAGCCTGTGACTTATCACTACTGGAGTGTATGTGAAACCTTGATAGGATTTTTTTGGAAGGACACAGGTATATAATGCTCTGATCATGTTGCCAGAAGCCAGAGATTTTGAGGCACTTTTATTTTATTTTATTTTTTTACTTTTTCCTGTAAGGTCAATCCTCCTGAAATTACTCTTCCATCTGGTCATTCATCTGCCTCATTCCCTGGCTGTGCACCAAGTCAGCTGTTGGCAACTCCAACGTGACGAAAACCCTCCTAAGTCATCAAAGCCCCAAACTTGCCTTCTGGTACGTATAAAAAGCCAGAGATTAGTGGCAGCACCAGCTTCTGCTTTCCAAGGAGGAAAGTAGGTTGACAACAAAGCTCATTCATGTCTGCCTTTAAAGGTTTGAATATTCTTTGCCTTATGAAATAATCACCATTTCAAGCCTCTGAAATCCCAAGCTGAAAGACCGATTAGATATTACCCTGACTATGCTGTTAGCTCTAATTTAGATTTATGACTATGTCAGTTTAAGGAATGAATCTCTCATATCAAACACAGAAGTATTTGTTTCATTTTTCCTATGGAATAAAATGTTTCATTCACTGGCAAAATTCCCAGACCTTCAATATGATGGGAATAAATTATGTACATTTACTTGGCACTTTTGTGAATTCTTAATTAAGGAATGTTAACTGTGATCTGAAAAGAAGCATTTTATGCAGCGAGAAAAAGAATAAATCCATTAGCCCCTATAAACTGCAAGATTTAGCAAGAATGATAGATTTATGTTTGCTTTTAATTTCCGTCCACTGTGTTAAAAAGCCCTTTAACCTTTGAGTATTGATTAGGAGTAAAGAGTGCATAAATTCTGCTTGCTTTAGAGGTGAATTTTTCGTTTTGACAATTTTAGTGCAACCTATCTAACCTTGTTAAACAACAAAAAAAACCAACCAAACAAACAAAAACACGTAAAAAGCTATATAATATAGCACTTCTTTACAACAGCAGAGTGGTATAGTTCTGGTGAATGCAAATATTAAATATTAAATACCTTTTATTCCATTTATGCCTTACAGAGAATGAATTTGTCAAACTCTTCCTGTAGTCCTCATGAGTTCTATTTTTGAAAAAAAAGTGCTTCTTAGTTGCCACTCAATGAAAGCATCTAATCTTAAGTATGGAAAAAGTTATATAGCTACTAGGCAGCTGTAATTCTAATGCACATTAGCTGGTACATATCTTGACAGAAATTTTGGCAGTAGATGTGTGTGCATTCATATGCATATATGGGCTTATAAAGGAGATATAAAAGAATATAAAGAACAAGACAAATAGAAATTGTTCATAATCAGGTTACAACTAACAAAATGAAACTACGCAGTCACTATATGTTGAAAAACAGACCAAAAGAAAAAAAAAAAAATTACCTTTTAAAGGGCCTTGTCACTGCCATCTTGTGGCCCTTATTCATGGTTCACAGCCACATGGTTGAATCCGAGAGTTTGAGCACATCAAGCAAAATCTGGGCTGACAGCTCCCATGCAGGTGCATGAACAGGAGATGTCTGCAATGGTGTGAGTGAAAACCATGTAAGTGGAAAGTTGTTGCATGGTCTACCAAGCTGTAATATTGCCAATTATTGTCATTTCAATGTGTGGCCGTTGCATATTGGGAGAGAGTTTCCAGGGAAGATACGAATCAGATTGTAAAATTTCCTGTTGGGATTGATTCTTTGATCCCCAAGGCAAGAGTCAAACCTGGAATTGATATTCCTCACCAAAGGCATGAGAATCAAGCCTTAGATTACTTTGGAAGACTCTTCGCAGCCACCTCCCACCATAGCTCCAGCCTCTCTGTCTCAGTCCTGGCCATAAAGCTTGACTGAGCCATGAGGTTAGGGACCTTGCTCTCTCCAGAGATTAAGTAGTCCTCAGAGAAGAATCTGCATATTACTCTTTGCTGTCCTGGGAATATGCTTTACCGGACTTCCTATGACAACAACTGTGAAAATTGTATTTCTCTCAGCCTTAAGTCGAACACTTGGTAGATTCACAGGCAAGGCACCCCAGCCCTTCACCACTAAAAATCCTAAATACAAAGAGGTTTTATACCTCTTAATTTCCCTTGGCAGTCTGTTTCCAACTCTACTCTAGGATTTTTGTCTCACAAACCTATTCCTAGCCAAATCCATGGACAGAGGACTATTTAGGTGCTAATTTTTGAAAAACAAACAAAATGACCACTACCTCATGGAGGACTTTATTTGTTGTCTTTCCCTTTCCGTCTTCAACCTAAGTTACAGCATCACTTTTTGCCTGCAAGACTGAGACAATTCAGTGCAAAACCCAGTGCAGGCTACTCTGTAGGCCACAAATACAACACAAACCTAAAGTTTGTTAAAGTTTTGGGGAAAAAAGTACATGTACACGGAAACTTAGCACTCATCAAAAATTTCTACAAGATTAAAGCTGTTGCACTTGCAACTTATTGCTAGCGTAGGTCCATGTCATTGTTAACATGGAACAAAAAGAAAGATTTATTTCAAAATGTAAATTATGGAGACGAAGCCTGCTGTCCCCAAGATGAAAGCAAATTTTTCTGCTTGGTATCTCACAATACAAACATGTTAGCAGCAAAAAGTGAGAAGTCTGATAAGAAGTGTAGAGCCAATATTTGCATAAGTGCATGTAATAACTTTCTTTGCTCTTTAAAGTTCTCTTTAGAATCCTATCTATTATCCTAAAACTAATGAAGTGAAGGTGAGTGGCAAGTAAAATATATCGAGAGAAATATGTGCAGTTCAACACTATTCATGTGAACTACAGGGAAATTAAAGAACACCAAAAAACAATTAAGATGCTGTAAGGCACACAAATGAAGAAAGACAAAAATACATATAAAGCTTTGCAAAATGGTGATTTAGACTGAAATACCATAACGGTTTATGTGTTACAAGGGTGTAAATGTCAAATGTCAAAGCCTGGATTTGTTTTAAGAATCACAAAAAAGAGCATAATTAAGTGCTAGAACAGAAGTGGTGTAAGTGAAGAACCAAACGTAAAACAGCAGTGAAATTAGGCTAAATGTTCAAACAAAATCTATAAAGCGTAGTTCTTTAAAGGAAGTGGTGGAACTTGTTCCTTTAGTTTGAAATTAGAGGAAAGATTGGAAGTTAAATTTTAGGGAACTCTCTCCTGTTGCAGGGGTCTGGGCTAGGCCGAGATTACTGTTTTTCTAGAGTTTTTGAACTAAAAACTGTTTCAGAAAATCTAAATGAGAACCAGGAATAAAAGAGGAATAGTAAAAAGAATTAAAAAGTCAAAGGAATGTTCATCCACAAACTCAGATGCGTTCAACAAAGGTGGCATATAGCAGAAAATGCACAGAAAAAAAAACAAGGTGTCCTCTCAGCTTTTATCTCCAGTGATAAAATAGATAATGCACTCTATATTAACACAGAAGTTAAGTTTATTGGGGAAGTGTGTGGTGTGCAGGGTAAATACATGCTGGATTTACAGTTAGCTCTGCACTACAACGTTTCGGCATGTGCTGACCTTGGTTGTGGGGAGAGGTTCATACAATGCCACATCCACTGCCAGAGCTGCTTTCACTTGGAAAGCATAGAGACCATTCCCTCCCCTCCTTACCTATCCCTTGAATCCACGTTACAAAGATACATACCTTCTCAAAGCTGGGACACTCGCACAAACACACGACCAATGGCTCACTTTTTAGATATATATAAAATGTCTCATAAATGCATACTTTTCTTCCCCTCCACAAACAATTTCTTTAAAAAATAGTATTTAAATTCTTTTTCTTTTGTTTTGACATTCAGGTAAAGGGGACAGGAGAGAACACTATTTATCTAAAAGCAACTTTGCAAAGGTAGACAAGCTACGTAATCACATCACTGAAAATACTGCAACAGTATACCAGAAAACATCAGAGTGGTACTCATGAATTTTGTGACTCATGCAGTAAGAACCAGAAAAAACCCAACATCCATAATATGACTGGTTCAATATTTGTCTTTCTGATACTTAAAAGTACGTTAAAAGTTTGAAAAGAAGGAAAGGAACTGAATGATTTATTTTTTTCCTTTTGGAAATGTTGGCTTACGTGTGCCAAACTTGCAGAGTTTTCTTTGTTTAAGGTCACAGAGCTCAGCTGTGGCTGCTGCTTCTGAAAACAAAGCTGAGAAGTGCAAATAAATTCCACAAGCTACCTTATCCTGGAGGCCCTGGGCACAACTTCTGCTCATGGGTCATAAGTTAGGTCTCACAGCATATGAATTGCTGTTCTCTGTGCATGCAGCACTAGTCCAGTGATTCAGATATTTTGTGCCATGCCATAGGTAAGAACTGTCTCAGTTTTGACAAGTTGCCCATGTCTGTTGGGGTTCTTTCAAGCTCTGAACTAGGCTGTGGATCTGGTGGGACGACTCTAGATAACACTGGTCAGAAACCAAGACAAGGTAAATAGTGGAAAATATACTAACACGCTTAAATTTACCACAGTACTTGGGAACAACCATGCTAAGTGCTCTGCTGATTCTCTTGCATCATTAGATCTTCTGATTCATTTCTAGAATACATTCCAATGGCATCCTGTTCCTCATCAGAAGCATGGCCAGCAGGTCAAGGGAGGTGATTCTGCCCCTCTACTCCGTTCTGGTGAGTACTCCCACCTGGAATATTGCATCCAGTTCTGGAGTCCTCAACACAGGAAGGACATGGACCTGTTGGAACGGGTCGAGCAGAACGCCACAAATATCATCAGAGGGTTAGAGCACCTCTCCTGTGAGGACACATTGAGAGAGTAAAGGTTGTTCAGCCCGCAGAAGTGGAGGTTCCAGGGAGACCTTACAGCAGCCTTTAAGTATCTGAAGGGAGCTGCAGGAGAGCTGGAGAGGGACTCTTTGTCAGGAAGTCTAGTGACAGGACAAGGGGTAATGGTTTTAAATTGGAAGAGGAGAGATTTAGATTGGATATTAGGAAGAAATTCTTTCCTGTGGGGGTGGGGACACACTAGAACAAGTTGCCCGGAGAAGCTGTGGAAGCCCCATCCCTGGAAGTGTTCAAGGCCAGGCTGGATGGGGCTTTGAGCAACCTGGTCTAGTGGTAGGTGTTGCTGCCCATGGCAGGGGGATATTCAATTATTCTTCACTTATGTGAACTCCAATTTTAAAAGTTATTAATCACTGACAAAGTCATAATGACTTTGAATTAAACTTCAAAAATAATTTATGTATTCTCACAAAATTTTCAAAGTTATTTAAGAATTTAACATCAGATATTCAGTATTTTTTTTCTTTATGCTTTGCATTAATGGTTTTTTTATGCTTTAATATTTGTGACTATATTTATTAGAGGTGTAAACCTAAACATGCCGAATTTTAAGAGGTCTGGCTTTTGATGAAGTACGGAAAAAAAAATTACTAGAAAAATGTAATTCAGTTTTTCTGAACTCAATTATCCTCTTTGCTTTCCAAGAAATAACGTTTGTGTAAACTCTTGCCTACTTCTGTTACTGTGTATCTTTGTATAACATCATACCTCTCACCCAGGCTAGTATGGAAGAATGGGCACAAAATATCAGTATTAGTATTAGATGGTCCTATTGAACGTTTAACCTGTTGTTGATGGAGTATGTAAAGGTTACCTTAACCCTGTGGTAATTACAGTTTCACATCTAGTACTTTATCAAATGATAAGAAAACATGTTTTTATTTTTTCTCTTTCATACATGCTATGTTTCATAGAAGTATCAAGTTCTCTTTCCTTTGTACCTAGCAAAATTTTGTCGTTGACCTCAAGGAGGACTGGCTAACCATACTCACGGAAAAATCTTACGTAACTGAAGAGATGTAAACATAACTGAAGCATAGAATTCCTTTTAAAATTTATAGAATCAAATAGTTAATGAGATCTTTGTTATAAATATTTATAGCATGCTATTAATAAAATGTTCTAATTAATTCCTACTCAAAAGCTGCAAACATTCTTTCTATAGTTCACCTAGTTCCTTTTCATTTTTAATCCAGAAAAATTAAAATACTGAAGTTTATCAATGTATTTGGTGCATGATACTAATTGTTATTGAATTGTTTAGAACTCATTCTTCCATATTTCTTTGCAGCAGACAATATGCCAGCTAGACACATGAAATATCAGATGACGGCATATTACAAGAACTTCAAAGGTATGTGGTAAAACTTGGCACATTTTAGTGTTTGTAATTTTCCAGGGCTCAGAACTTTGTATTCTTGCAGTAGTCGTTAGGAATGGGAAGGTTCATTTCATTGATTGCACTGTAAGAAGGCTGTTCAGGTTCAGATGGAGCAGAAAGGTTAGCGGAATATCGGTTAAATGCTTCAGTGATCTGTGACAAATCTCCAGTCATGCTCTTATCACAACTGATGAATTTAATCTTTAAAAGCTGTTAAAAAGGAGTACATCCTCGTACTTTCCAAGGATGTAGAAAAAACTGAATATATGCAAAATGGTAATTCAGATTACATCAAACTCCTTGCTTTCATACGGAAATTACTATCATGTAGAATCAGTCAGTGACTTCTCAGATTGTCCCACCAGAAAGTTTGCAATCCAGATATCTTCTTTTGTTTTAATGGATTTAACTCTACCAATAACAGTTTCTGTATATATTCTGGACTGTGGTAGCCAAGTTAGACACTGTAAATGGCCATCAGAAAACGAGAAATTAACATATGAAAGCTAGGCAGCAGAAGAAAAACTATGAACAGGAATGCTTGGTCGTTTTTATCTCAAATATTTGCACAATAGTTTTAAATCATCTTTTTTACATCTTTTTACATTAGCATCATTATTTTCTTTAGGTTTCAGGAAGCAGCTCTTCATTTAGTATCAGTTTTACTCCTTTTGTCTCTATGCAGCTCTTTTGCTTTATAACATCTAGTTCCAATGAGGAAAACTTTGGTTTTGTCAGAAACTGCAAAATGAAAATGAACCTGTAAGTGGTCAAAAGTATCTAGATTAAAAAATCTGAATCTGATATTTGGAAAAAGTATTTCTGTAGTATTCTTTACTTTACTTTATGTGAGGGAGTATAACCAGTTGTATGACCCTATGAGTAAAAAAAAAATAAAAAATACTCAAAACATGAAGGTCCAAATTTTATTTTATTTTAACTAATATTAAAGCCATATTATACACTACATATGCTGACTGCCTGAAGTCATTGCCTGTTCTACTGCCTTCAGTCAGATTTGACACAAGTAATATCTCCAAACTGAAAACTCGGTAAAAAATAGGCTTTCTGATTTGCTAGCATTTAACATATCTTAGGGAAGGGATTATTTAAAAATTGCTTCAGTTTGTAGGCAAATAAAATGCATTAAATATTTACATTGTTTGTCTTTTAAAGTTAAAATAATTTGATAAAATATGCAATAGTTGGGTTGCTGCATTTTAATTAAAAGATACATCAATACAGTGACTCACTGACTAAACAAACAAAAATGATTAATTCCAGCATACTGAATTGAGCCATTTTGATTTTGAGGTTCATTTTTATTTGACTGAGCTATCAAAATGAACAAATCATTGTGTGTAAACAAATTTATAAAATTGGTAAATGCTTGAAAACACTATACATGGTGGGTCTGCCTGCATTTATTAAATATTTTCACCAAGATCTAGTTCTGGCTGTAAGTTTCATCCTCAAGGGACTGAATTTTCAATATTCCTTAAATATGGAACTGAAATACATGTTACAAAGTGGATTTGCATTTAGTGGTGAGGAAATAATTTAAGTACAATGTAAATCACAAAAGTATTTCTCTATTCCCATTGCACCTCTGAAAGGAAATTAACAGAACATTGCAAGCTTTGTGAAGATTTTTGTGTTTGTTTAAATGCTAGCGGGATGTAGACGATTACAGGAGGATTCTATGACTTTTAAGGTCATCTCAAACCACTATGTACGGTTACAAAAGATAGGAAAATCTATAGAACATCTGTATGATTAATCTATACCGATTAAAGACTATTTATCTTTAACATCCTAACAGCAAAGTGGAAGTTTCTAGCTATGCAAAGATTTGAGCACACCTCTGAAATCAGTGTGACCTAACCTGTAAGCTTTGTTAGTGTCCATGAAATTATGACGCAGTTATAGAAACTACTGAACTCCCTGGCCTATTTAAAGATCTGCACAATGAAGTTCTCACCTGACCAGGAATGAAAATTGCAAAGGAAGGTTTGTTATTCAAAGTATTCTCGTCTTGTTTCGCCTCTCACTGCTTTTGATGATATCCATTATCACGANCTTCTCTTCTCCAGGTTGAACAGCCCTAACAGCTAGTATCTTTCAGAATTTGAAAGGTCAGGTGCCAGTACAGTACATATTTAAATTGAGTTGACTTTAACAAAGTTCCTGCTCTCTTAAAGCTTTTCTGCTTTACTTATGTGAGTGGCACTTACTTTACCAGGGAACAGATTGATATCCGCTGCCAATACTGCAGCCATTGCAGGAAGTATTTTCCTAGCTAAAGCTTTTGGCATCTATAACGTATGCCATTCAAAGATGCTTAGGACCCTGGACTACAGGCAGGGGTTGCAAAGTCATCTTAGAAAAAAAATGTAGAAAGTAATTATCTTGCTAGGGAATATTTGCACTGTTAACTTGTATTTACCACTAAATCAGCTTCTGTAATGCTTGTTCCAATGACTCAATGTATCATTTGGACAGATCTCCCAGTAGCACGCTAAATATACCCAGCTCTTCAATAGGACTTTCTTCTGAAATTTACTGTTCAGCCAGCCAGTGCTGTAACAAACTGCCCGCAGTGAGAACAGCATGTGTTACTAGAAGGTTAACTAGTCTTTGACTTCAGCCTCTGCACTATGGATGCGATTGGCAAAGTGTATTAGGGTCATCTGTCTTTCTTAAAACCATATTTAAAAATGTCTGTGATGATGCGGGTCTTTAAGGCATAGCTATACATCTGCGCACTTAGAGCTAGGCAGCATGTTAGCAAAACAGGTACCGAAGTGGCAAGATAAGTGCTACAGCATAAAATAACTGTTAAAACAAGCACAGAAAGTCTTTTCTGTTCACTGCATTTAGTATAAATCCTCTGTGACATGCATATTTGTGCTTTGAACGCGTTTGACTAAATCTCCTTGCATTTCAGTGTGTGTGATTTTTTAATTTATGAAGAAGTGGGGAGTAATATTGCTATTAATCAACCTGATCTGGTGGAGGCAAATTAATTTGTAAACAGGACCATTATGGCATATTTCTGTAGCTGGCACTGCATAAAGGTAGCCTCATAAAGGTCTGGGACACTATGCAAAGACAGAAATATCCAAGTCAGTGGTCATCACAAGCATCTGAATCTCCTCACTTACAGAAGAGATGGTGCACTTGTGGCTGGAGGCGATTTCTTTTTCTTACATACAATGACCACCCTTTACTACATCTCTGTTTTCTTATGTTAAATTTTGTACCTGTGTCTGCTAACAAAGTAAATTAACTTTTTGTTGTTGGGCTGGTTATATTTTCTGTTGAAGAAAACAAGAAAACATCAGGATCTGATCCATGCTTCTTGATCCAACATTAACTAAAATCATAGTAATAGATCTTCATATTTTAAGGAAAAAAAAAAGAATCAAGCCTATACTGTTCAAAAGTCATGTTTCATTCATAGGTTAAAAAAAAAAAAAAAAAAGGCAATAACATGCAAAATAGCATGTACTATGTCCTTTGACGGGTTTTGTTACTGTAAAAATTCAAAATATTGAACGGTATGTTTCCACTCACTGGATCACGAGGAAGTACCTCAAAATATCTTGCTTCTGTCAGAGACTGTAAGATTCAAGTTTTCATTTGTGAAGCACTGTATGCAAGTATACCACAGAGGAATTAAATGCTTCAATGTCTGCGGGAAAGCTGCAAGTTACTGGAAAACATCCTTCTGAGCACACGTGACAGAAGAAAAACCACACTCCTCTCTTCTTTAGATGGAGTAACTGTGGAGCTCCTAAACACGTGTGTGTGCAAGGGTTGACAGTTCTTTATCATCAGGAAAGAGTTGGGTCTGCCCATATTCCAAGGTGACTCATAAGGTACATTTTTGTGACTAACAAAGAAGCTTCTGAGTGCTACTGAGTTGCCACCAATCCTGTGAAGTCACCTTTTAGGGTGATCAGACATTTGTGGGTTGATCTGGTCTACATCAGCTGAGAAGTCATTGCAGAATTCAGCTGATATAATAAAACAGTAAGAAAACTTAAGAAATCAAATTTCAATCTGCTATTACTATTTGGTATGTATGCTATAGTTCATATTTTTAAATATTTGTAAAGTCCCATAGACGTATGAGGTGTTGTTACACTGGCATAAGACACAGAAACAGAGAAACAACATCGATTCTTATACCTGTGCACATGTCGTTCGGTAGCAGAACAGTGGCCTTCACAGATTGTGATAAGATGCACTGAATAATTACATACTTCTAATACAGCATGACTAGCTCTAATAAAATTGCAGCCAGAATCTGCTATTAAGTGCATTCTGTACCCCATTCTCCAAAATGCTGCTTTTGTCAACTGTAATACTTCTTCAGATAATGGTAATTTAGCTGTTGGTCTTTGACTTTTGCTTTCATTCTAAGCATAAGAAAAACAGAAGGACTTCATTTATTTTATAGCAGTACAGATTAAGAACTTTCGGACATGTAATTGTGAATTTGTAAGGAATGCATCGATTAGGAAACCACTTTTTCCTTAATTACTTCTGTGAACCTTAGAGTATCACAGCTATCGTACATTTTTGGTGAGATTTTCTTAAGTCCTTTGCAAGTTCAGATTCCGGAAGGCATGCCATTATTCTTTCACTGTCTTCCAGAAGTTTAGGGTTTTATTTGGAAGTCTTTTCAACTATTAATTTGTCCCTGCCTACTCTGCGTTACAGCAGCTGACATTATCAGAGCCTAAGGTTATATGACTGCAGGCAGCAGCTGTTTTATACTGAAGTTTGAAAGCAAAGATGCCTTTAGATCTCATATTGCTTCATATGTGACGGGGGATAAGGTATTTTTTAGCAGGGATTTGCATTAATAAAAATTAAAGCTTTAGGATTTCACTTCAAAGGGAAATGTCAATGAAAGCATATCCTCTCTTAGTTGCATCGGTAGCAGAATATTAACATCACTAATGTAAAAGTTTATATAGCTAGAGGCTGCGGTCTCTGTCTCTCAACAGAGAAAAAATAATTCTTAGAACACATCAGAAGACAGCAGCACTTAAAATACAAAGATAAAGAAATGAGAGTGGGGTTTTTTTTTCCAGGAGCAGTAAGCACATAGAGCACACTCATTTTCAAATTGGGATATCTATTATTAAAAAGGTTAATTTTTAATGTATGAATTCTAGACAGGCATTGACGCAGAAATAAATATATTAGTCATTATGTGCCAGGTTTTGCAAGCTTTACTGGTGCTAAGTACTATTTTGTGCTGTAAATACAGACATTGGTTTCAGCAAAACAATTCTCCAGTGCAAGCTGCTGCTTGAGGGACAGAAAAATCTGTATGAAATATAACTTATCAAATACAATTACACAGTAAAATGGATTATTTCATTGATACTAGTCCATAGGAACATCCAATTTGCAAATAGTTAGCAAAGAGATTTTTGAATGCAGAAAGTCCTTTTTAGTTGAAAGGATGAAAAATGGATTATCAGTTTTTTGGAACAAAGCGCCGGGAGAAGATGTGTGTACTTGTTTTCTTTCTGTTCCAAATAATCAAGGGATTTTAATTCCTTTATTGTAAGCAATATAAGCAAATATAAACAACATTAACTTACTCAATGGGAAGTTCAGTAGCACAAATTCTCAGCCAGGCATTGCTCAAACATTTAAAGCTTTAGTCTTCCCAATCTTGAAAATTATTATTAAAAAGCCTTGAGTTTTAAAATTATCATCTGGAGATCTTGTATGAGAGCTGAAGAATTTCAGCGTTCCTCTTACCTTCACTAGGTTAATGCCAGCAACGCAGCCTTGAATACTGTCTCAGATTATTGGCTATTAACCTGTGCCAAGTTTTAGTACACAATGAACACGCCAAGCACATTTCTACACTTCTAAGTGAGGTAAATGTTGTGAGCACAGTAGGGAGATATTGTTTAATTGTTTGGGGTTTTTATTATTTTGTTGAAGTTGAGAAAAATATACATGGTTGAGGCATCAAAAATTTGTGTTTTTTTTTTAAAAAAGTATTTATTTCTAAAGTAGTATAAAACTGTTGCCCACTCTCTCTGGATTCCTCACATATCTAGTTTCATCATCAGTCCACATCAAGCAGACTGAATAGAGATATACATTTTTCTTGAACTCCCATAAATCATATATAAAGACTTCCTGAATCTGGGAATCATTAATAGCTGATCATTCACCCTAGCAAAGAAAAAGTAGCTTTTTTGCAACAGACTTTCTGACAAGAGTCTTGAGAGACTAATGAAGCCACTTTTCATCATAAATGCAGACCTTTCTATATGATTCCTGTAGTTAAATGAAAAGAATGTTTGGAGGTGGTTTTTAGGAATTTTTAGTGAACAAATGATGGTTGTAAAGAAGGCAAGTAGTATCTGCCTATTCAGTATGACGTGACAGAGCTGCTGGTGTGCTTTTTCAGTATCGGCTGCATTCTGTGCCT
The DNA here is from genome assembly GCA_013400375.1 of Thinocorus orbignyianus. Lineage (NCBI taxonomy): Eukaryota > Metazoa > Chordata > Aves > Ciconiiformes > Thinocoridae > Thinocorus > Thinocorus orbignyianus. The sequence goes on along the minus strand of VXBW01003303.1, from coordinate 658,847 downwards.
GTGTGAATTTGACTGTGGTAAAGAATTGCATGAAGAATATCTACTATTAAATGAGATGGGAGCTACAAGTTAACGGGTCAATCCAATGACCTGTAGAAAGCACCATTTTCTAAAATAATTTTTACATAAGGCTTTCTAGCCTTCTAAGTGGTTTTAGAGAATCACTCCTACAGTTACAATTAAATTAACCAGCCGATGTTATTGTCTGGTTGCATGACTTTCTTTCACAAGATCTAATGGCAAGGCTCAAAAAGAAGAATAAAGCCGAAAGAGGATTTTTAAAAGAATGCAGTCGCTTGTGTTCAAAATTGAGATTAAAAGGCATTGCCCAACAACCATTGAGAAAGATTTACATTTTATTGTGTTTTAATCACTAAAGTTTCCCAGGCTTCTATGGTCTTTTAGACTCCTCTTGCCTTCAGGAATTACTCCAGAATAATTATTATGATAAATATTAAATTTTGTTATAATTATTATATCCAAGAATTAGTCAGAATTATTCCAGAATAATTCTTGCATTGAGTAGCTGAAGTGTTGCCTCATGTCTTAAATATGTCTGTGTTTAAATATTCCTGCAAAGAAGTGCAGAAAGATGACAATGCATTTATGATTTTCCTTACTCTCTTCTATATAATGATTTAGTCACTCTCTTGGCTGTAATGAAAATCTGACTCAGTTCTCTTTCTCCCCTGAGAGGATTTGGTCTAGTAATTACAGAATATGTGCAATATTTGAACTGGAGTGAGGAGAGTGACTGACACTCCGATGAGTGTCAGTCTGAGGCTGAGTGGTGAGAAGACTCACCACTCCTGGGAAAGTTTCCTCACTAGCATGACAAAGATTCAGAACCCCTTTCAGCACTAGGTTTTATTTTTTACTTTTTAATTTGGCACAACTTCAGCAGGAAAGACCCTGACTTCTTAGTAGATTGCTAGCCTTTTTTTACTTACTATAAAATTAATAAAATTTCTCTGACTTATAAATTACACCTATTTCATTGTGAATAAAATCTCATTCTGTTTTCATTTGAGAGCATCTATGTGGGAGATTTAAGTCTTTTGCTTTTGTGCATCTATTATTCAATGCTGACCCCAGGTGTAATAATTAGGTGCAACAGATCCAGGTGGAACTATGATGGACTAACAACTGATTCTCAATAAACCCACTCTTCTTAGTGTGATTCAGCTGTAAGTCCTGATCAATAGAGGCTGAAACTTAGGCCTCCCACGTATTTCTCTTTTAATGGTATCAAGCTGAAGGAATAAATTCACTCTGGAGAGTTTGAATGTTCTGGTTCCACAAGTAAAATACAGTAAATGCCATGTATCCAATTGTGGATATGGAATGAGTTTATTGATCTGACAACCTCCGTTTCACTTGATACCAAATTTATAGGGTTCTGCTTTTCAGAGTTATACAAAGAGAGGATCTGATGTTACATGTTTGAACTTACTGTACTGTTGTTCCTGATGGAGAAGTTGTGATTGGGAAAAATCTGAGCTGCAATTTTCTCAATGACACATGCAGGATTTATTAATGTATTTCAGGCCAATACACAAAGACTAAAACAAAGCTCATTAAAAAGAAAAAAGTCAGTGAAGGCTTTATTTTTTGCTACCCTATTAAAGAAAAATGTGATTTATCAAAACTGAGCTTTCCAATTCTGCTTAGAATCATAGAATGTTTAGAGTTGGAAGGGACCTTCAAGATCATCCAGTTCCAAGCCCCCTGCCATGGGCAGGGACACCTCCCACCAGACCAGGTTGCTCAAAGCCCCATCCAAACTGGACACAGACACTTTCACGGATGAGGCTTTCACAGCTTCTCTGGGCAGCCTGTTCCAGTGCCTCACCACCCTCACAGGAAAGAATTTATTCCTAATATCTAATCCAAATCTCCAATTTAATCCAAATCTCTTCCAATTTAAAACCGTTACCCCTTGTCCTATCACTAGACTCTCTGACAAAGAGTCACCCTGCAGCTCTCCTGTAGGCTCCCTTCAGATACTGGAAGGCTGCTTAGATTTCCTTCAGAATCCTTTTCCATTGCCTTGAATGCTTTTGATGCTCTAAACTCATGTTGTTTGAAAACCACTGTCTACCTCAAATTTTTCAAAAGTTCTGTTCTGTAAACCTTTTCATTTCTTTGAAATTCAGAAAGAAAAATAATTTAAAGAGTAGAAATTCTTTCAGAATTTGCCATTCCATTCAGCTTTGCTTCCAATGTGTATGAGTATCACTTAAAGTTATGCACCAAAGAACTAGCGCATATTGACAAAATCTCACTGAACAGCATTATCAGCCAGAACACTTTATGTCTGTCTTTTCACATCATTCCTTATGCCCGCAAACACATCAGTTATGTCTTAATTATGCATCAAACAGTTTGGATGACAATTTTCAGATTACAGGTAAATTGCAAATATCTTTGACAATTCAGTGAATGTGAATGGATACATGACAAAGTTTCTGTTTCTCAGCTACACAACATTATTTTTAACTAATGAGTAATAATAAAATGCTAATATGAATTCATGACGCTTAAAAATTACTGATATTTTCATGAATGCTAGCAGCTGTTGAAATATTCCTAATTACAAATATCACTTATCGAGAGTAGCATATTGAAGTCAAGTGGTTTGTATGCAAGCACATTTGCAAAGCTGTAATATTTTCTCGCTTCACTCTTGAGCTAGGTTTACTTTTTCTTAATGCGCATAATACTGGACTTGAAATAGTTTAAACAGAAAGTAATACCCCATAATCTAATAGAACATATCTTTATTCCAGAGATTCAAAAGAGCAAAGAAGCTGCAGAATTAAATTTTTGCCTTTACCAAATTAGATACATTGTCTGTCACAGCAGGTATGTCATGTATTATGTGGGAGATACTGGATCAAACAAATTACTTACTACATCAAATAAATCATCTGGTAAAGCACACTGTATTAATATTAAATCAAATACATTCAAGAATTCTGCAGCCTACAGGTAGTTAGAAAGATTATTATTTTCCAAGTCTTTATTTAAATTCAATTCACTAAACATGCAAGGTGTGCACCATCTGGTAAAAGGCAGAAACATTCCTTCTTTTTCTTTTCCATATTAGATTGCTTTATCCACTCTGATACTGCAATAGCAGAATGGCAGTATACTCAGTACTAGTACGTTTTCTTATGCTTTTTAATTGTCGATAAAGAGATTTTGTTAATGAGGCATGTTGTGAGACAAACATTTATATGATGACTATGATGTGGATCATTGCCATGCCTATTTATTATAGCTCTTAATAAAAAGCAGCTTTGTAATACATACGTGTGGAAGTCTGCTTTTTACCATCACTGAAAATCTTCTCATTTTAAACTGCATAGTAACAGTTTAGAATGTATGCTGTTACACAGGCATAATATCCACATTTTAGCAGCCCCAGTCTTTTGCTGCGATGTGTTTAAAACATTGTTCTTGTTTGCTTCTTCATTTATTAAGATGACTTTTTCTTTCCTGACCACCCTCAACCCCCCCTTTATTTTGTTTAACCTTTGGACAAGCTGTTGTCTTCTCTGGATGTTGATCTTCCAGAAACTCTCATATTTTGTCTACGGAAGCCATTAAACTATTATATACATATTTAGCAATAGATCTTGCTGGGAATTCTGGTCCAAATATGATACATTCAACAGTGTTGTGTCTAGTTAGATTACCATAACATTTGCATCCACTTCATCCTCTCCTGTATGAAATGACTTTTTAATGACTCCCAAAACAGGATGGTGAGCCATTAAGGTCTGAACATATGGTGGTCCTGAGAAGACTGAACTGGGATTAAGAGAAAGGTCCACTTAGCTGATTTCTCCAAATTTTTTTCATCCATTAACATTCAACTTCCTTCCCATTCCAACTTAAGTATAGATGTTAGCTTGGTTAATGGAATTCCAGTGAACAGTTTCTTCTCTTGTGGGCAGTTTTGTTTGCTTGTTTGTTGGATCATTTTAGGTTAAAATATTTTACAATTTTTGAGAGACACAGTGAAAAGCAAAAGATGTATAATTTTATTACCTCCTTTTTAAAATGTGAAAACATACTTCTCCATGGGAAACTGTTCAGCTGAATTCTTCATATGGAGATATATTGCTAAGAGCACTTAAGGATATTTCTTCTATGTTTTAAATAAATAAAAGAGGCAGCAAGTTGATTTTTCATTCCCTTCCTCAGCTATTGACACAGAAACAAATCAGTATCACTTGAGTTCAGTTTTACTCAGAGTGGAGAGAGGAGAGAAAGGCTTGATCTCTTGAGACCAACGAATTCAAAGATAATATTGTTTTACTGAAGAAGCAGAACACCATGGAAAGCAAAGACTAATCTGAGAATAGGATTTGACAAAAACTTCATGTAAATCAAATCATAAATATGGTTGGGACAAACACTCCATCTGTGTTATCTCACCATTAAAGAGATACTGGCAGGAAACAATGTGGAATCTCTCAAAATTGTGAGATGAGATTTGTAGCACTTCAGAGTTTCTCTAATTTCTCTAAAGTAAGCGGAAAAGAAATTTCACCCTTTGCCTTTGATAAACCAGATGTATGTACCCCCTAGAGGGCTAAAAGTAGAGGCAGGTAAATAACATTGCCACAACCATAGTTTATACACCTGATTTGAATCAAAAGACCCCAACTTAATTAATTTCAGGTTAAAATTTTCATGTGACTCGAAATGATCGACTCATTTTTATTATGTGGGATTATTTTTTTTTGTTGTTTTCTTGCTTGCTTTTTTGAATTTAACTAGCTGTGTTGCAACACTAAATTTTGAGTGGCTAAATATTTGTGAAATGAACACTGTCTTAACTAATGTATATTTGGCAGAAATAAATTTGAGAATTACTTCACTGGGTTTTCAAAAACATATTTCAGAAACTCTCAGTTCTGAAAAGAGTTCTTCATATGAACAGACCTCTTCATATGAAGAAAGGATTTAAATTATAAGAATTTGACATTCGAAACAAACCAAAACATTTTGTTATGTCAAATACAGATGTGGATTAGGTCTTCAGTGGTTAAGCTGTCACTACTTCATTTTCAGTGTCATTATAGAACTCTGTATCTGCCGAGTAATTAATCTATCGTTTTTCTAGAAAATACTCTATTTCAGTCATGGATAATAGACGGTGTAATTGTTCTATGATATTAATAGAAAAGATGTTGAAAACTTTCTTTATCTTTTGCATCCTGAACAGTCTTTTACTAATAACTTAAAAATTTCTAGATCTGTCAGATCATGTTAGGCACTCCAGTGTGCTGGATTTATTATGTGTGTAAATTAATTTACAGGCATTTTCATTTGTTTTATTGATATCAGTTTTAATAAATATTGGTCTGAAGGACTTAGCATGACACAATGGCTCTATCTGTTATCTTCCTATTATAAAGAACTAAATTAAACATCTTTGATGATGAAATATACTCTAGGATTCTGGCACTTGATATTTTTACTTTAATCAATCCCAGCAGACATATCTTACTATACTAGATCAAGCAAATTGCACTTTTGATTTAGTTTGAATCTAGTGAGACTGAATAAACTATATTTTTTCCCCTCACTGTAAGGCTGATAATGAGCAAATGGATAACCAGATGGCATAATTTCTGTAAAATTTCCAAGACACATTCTGTAGCATGTAAAAAGACACATTCATAAAGTGTCCTATCTTTTGGCATACATCTCAATTTATTGAAGTAAAAATTGGAACAGAAGCTACTGTTTTTCCACATTACTGTTGACTCTCAAAACATATAAATGCCAAATCTCAGAATGAGAAATGGCACCTTTTAACTATAAATGCAACTAGTTTTGTCACATTTTTTTTCTGTTCTTCCTAATTATTTTATATCAGAAGGTTCCCGGGAAGACATAACAAAAAACTAAACGCTTCAAGATGTATAAGCTTACAAATGGACATTGCTAACTTCAATCAAAATAAATTAATTTTAAAACAATCACTTATTTCAGGAGGAAACTCATACTTCCACAGTAAGCCAGTACAAGGCATCTGAATGATTTAAAACCTTTACAAGGCAGTCATCAGTTTTCAGCCAACCCTTGTCTACAAGGTCCATGTTTAGATTTAATTATAAGTATCTTACATACTTCTTGTAGTACAGTGTTGTGGTTCTGAGCAAATCAGCAAAAAAAAAGCTTTTTTTTTCATGGTGTTGTCAAAGGTGGCTTTTTTTTTCAGGCAGATAGCCATGACATTTTGTTGTTGTTGTTTCTGAAAAAGATTAATTTATTTGGATCTTTACCATTTGCAGAGCAGATCAGATCTCCTGAGCAGAATGGTGTCACTGCCGGATGACGTCAGGAGTCTCCCTTAAAGTGTCCTAGGAATATCTTCGGCCGGACCTGGTGAGACATCATGAATTGCCATTCTAGTAATTTTTCATAATTCATCTGATCCGTGGTCTTACACATACACTTCAGCATGTACATGATTTGTTTGCTATTGATTATCTATGTACAAAAGACTCACCATCATGTGATAATTTCTGCACCTGTAGGAACGTTGTCTTTGGACTGTTTACAAGCATCTTACCTATGTACAGCGTGGTAAACTGTGCAAAGGGGCATCTCTAGGATGGCTGGTTCTCCACTCAGGCTGGAAGTTGAAGCATATATGGCAAGATGTAGATGATGCATAACAGATAGGTTAGAGCATGAGCTGCCTGGAGAAAACTCTGGAACTGCCTGAAATTTCCATCTGGGGAGGTCTTCTAAAAATTTGTCAAATGTTTTTCTGCAGCATTGTGCCTGAAGGCAACTGGAAGTTCAGTCAGTCATCCAAGGTATTAATGACTAAGTACACAGGCACAGCGCACGTTGTCTCAAACAGTGACTAATCCTATCAACTCAGGGTACCGAGAAGTCTAGGGCAGGGCAGTTTTGAGGAATGTGGGTGTATGTGTGTGTGCATACATTTACTGTGCAATTTAAATGAGAGATGAGCAAAAGAGAATATTTTATAATCACCTTTCAGACATTTGCAATTTCTGCTCTGTTTTTATTGCCATTATCAAATGGAGGAGGAAAGATGAAGTGAAAATACCCCTTTTTCTTGAATTCTCCATTCTTTAACATTGATCTTAAGCTGATAGCCTCTTCCATATCTAAGCTCCTGTGTCAGCTGAGATCTTGTTATAAGATACAGATACAAATATCAGGTTATATAGTTAGAAGAAAGATACCTTCTTACTTTCTCTGCTTTAACATCAGCTGAACAGTTGGCTGACACCAGAACCAGGGAACAGAGGGGAAAATAGGAATATTTTTATAAGCCAGATGATTCAATACGCAGCTGAAAGTCCTGTCTCATTGTGACACATACCACAAGGCATCTTCAGAAGGGGTGAGGTAAGCACACCGAACCTGCAATGTAGGTGATAAAACTTGTATGTATGCTGAGATGCTAGATAGCCCGGCTAGACTAACTCATTATGTGTCAACGGGGTGCAGATAGATGTCTGCTTTTTGTCCACATTCAAAGGCAGCCGGACACATGCCAGTGCCACTGTATATGAGCTACCATTTCCTGCTCCTCATGTAGGGGCTGTGTCTGCAAACACAACTATGTTTCTATCCTGGAGCTTGACTAAAACTAAGCACCCAGGGCAGTCACTGGAGATCTAGCCAATAGCACCAGTGGAGTCTGGGGAGATATTCAGCTCATCTCGAAGTAGTCACATACATTTGGCCAGCTGCTCTATTTTCTAGACCCCTTTGTACTGGTTTTGTCTCCACCGACTCAGAAATCTGCCTTAAAATAAACACCTGCTTTTAGGTGGACAGAACTGGAACAAAATATCACTCAAGTACCTTCATTTTCTGCCAATTTTCTTCAATGTTTTTGAAAAAAAAAACATCAGTTTAAGCATTCTACAACCAAAAGTCATCTCTTTTACTCCCTAATCATAATAGATAGTTTTTCAAGTTTTATCTATAAAAAAAAAAAAAAAAAAAATCTTCATTGATTTGGGTAGTTTTCTTCTCTAAATCCCCTAGAAAAAATTTAGATACTTCACTAAATATAGAAGAAGGCAATTCTGTATCACTTCTTTACACATCATTTTTTTTCAAGTTAAGCAAAACTCTGTTATAAAAATATTTCACTTTCTATTTCAATTGCTGCTGCACTGTGATGCCTTTTTCCCAGCAGAGGATGGGAAAAGAAAATGTTAAGAATTCCTCATGGTCATTTGTCATTTAAACTACAAGCTTTCCACTAAAGAAAAATCTTTTTCTTTATAGAAAGGTCACCACAATCTAGGAGCTATGAACTATAAAGTTCCATGTGTATGTAAAGGCTAAAAATATATTTTAAACTTTGCTTGAACTATTGATAATTATTCTTTAGGTTTTTGAATCAGTACTTTAGTTTTAAATCAGTACTGAGCAGGTCTGATACTCCAAGTCACTGTGAAAACTACTTTATGATCCAGCATTCCGCAAAATAAGAGTTGCTTGGTCAGATGTATACAAACAGGAAATCCAGCAGGATGGCCAAGATTTCTTGGAAGTAATGCTCCAAACAGAATCACAGTGTCAGTGTGTGAAAACACGTGATACTTTCTCAGCATAACAAATATGGTGGTTGGAGCAAGATTTAAGACCACAGAATCATGGAATGGTTACAATTGGAAGGGACCTTAAAGGTCATCAAGTTCCAATCCCCCTGCCATGGGCAGGGACACCTCCCACTAGACCAGATTGCTCAAAGCCCCATCCAACCTGGACATAAAAACTTCCAGGGATGGGGCATCCACAGCTTCTCTGGGCAACCTGTTCCAGTGCCTCACCACTCTCACAGGAAAGAATTTCTTTCTAATATCTAATCTAAATCTCTCCAATTTAAAACCATTACCCCTTGTCCTATCACTAGACTACCTGACAGAGTCCCTCTCCAGCTCTCCTGGAGCTCCCTTCAGATACTGGAAGGCTGCTGTAAGGTCTCCCTGCAGCCTTCTCTTCTTCAGGCTGAACAGCCCCAGCTCCCTCAGCCTGTCCTCACAGGAGAGGTGCTCCATCCCTCTGATCATCTTGGTGGCCCTGCGCTGGACCTGTTCAACAGTTCTATGACCTTTCTATGTTGAGGACTCCAGAACTGGACACAGTGCTCCAGGGGGGGTCTCGCTAGCTGATATAAGATGATATAAGATGATAAAAGTTAAACTTACCTAAGTCTCTACTAACCTCTTTAACGTATACTTTTCAAATTTTTGGCAGATTTTCTCTGACCTGCACAATTGCTCATGAGCAGCCAAGGGGCAGCTCCCTGCACAAAAGCTGACTGATTCAGAATGCAATAACCAAATCTATTTGTTAGTGTCTACTGGGAAAACAGAGGATAAAACAAGATTCCTTTTTTTCTTTCTCCGGCCAGTTCCTACAGAAACCTATTTCCAGAACTGTCAAATTTCAGCATTATGCACATTGCATACATGTGTTTCTATCACACTACCCAACTTCAGGGATTGCAGGTAATACCTTTCCAGTTCAGCTATAATTTCTCTCCCACTCCAGACATAGTAGATTGACCTACTGAGAAATTCAATCTAATGCTTGGAGGAGCATATGTGCAGCATCTAGGAGAGAATGTAGTCTCCAGAGAGAACCTGGGGTCATGCCATGCCAGTTTCCTACCATGTGATTTTACCTCAGGAACCTCTGTATCATCCGGTCTGACTTGTGAATTGCCCTTGTCACTTGACCCAATGTGCAGTGTTTCTTGTACTTGATCAGAATATAAAATAACTGTTGTACTGTTTTCTTCAACTTAGTTTGAATTCAGTTTTCTGTACTGTCTTCCAATATAAAAAGCACAGAACTTTCTGCACCCATGGTGTCGTTTCACTGCCCTTGGTTGATTTCTCACACGCTGAAAAGTTTGTTCTGCCTGAAAGTAAAACTGCAATGTAATCTTTGAATGTGACTTTCACTTATCTGCTCCTCGTATTGCCAGAACCCAAATTCCTTATCTGGTAAAACCAGAAACATTTTAAAAGACTAGCAATTACAGTATTGTAAATATTTTGATTTTATATCTGACATTCACATTCTTTCCTTGGTAGTATAATTTACTTTCTGGCTTAATAAAGTGAGGTCATCAAGATCCTCATAAACCAGGTACCTATAGGATGTAATCTAACATTTCTTAACTTTCTATTTGAAGAACTATGTAAACTAAAATTATCTGGCTTCTTATAGCAGCACAATTTCCCCTCTCTGGATCCATTTTGGTTCCTCCTTGAATCTTCTCTGTTTTTAAGAGATTCTAGTTCTGGACATCAAATTCATCTAGACTTGTCTTTCAGTGAGATACAGATGTAATGATAATATTCTATTTCTAGTTGATTGCCTTCACATGTGTCTCCAAAGATTCATGTCAGCATAGATATCCACAACAGCATCCTAAATGATCCGTTTGTTCTGACAAAGCTCCCACTGTGGATGTTCATTAGATCTATTCTCCTGAATCATACGGAGGAGTCTCCGTATGCCTCAGGACTGGTTTTGGCCTCTGTGGCCAAAGATATATCCTACAAAGCTAATATGTCTCTGTTACCCTACCAAGAAAGATCAGACCTTGTGGCCTAAGCATTCTAGTGGCCTTGTCTTAGTTTTATTCCCCCCCACCTCCACCACTGCTCCCCATTTCCCTTACACTAGGAATCTGGTCACTCTGGGAATATACAACAATGAAAGCAACCAGTCATGCTCTTTTAAAATTGCTGTACACTCTAAATGTCACCTTTGTCACAGCTCAGACACATGTAGTAAAAAATAACATGTACATTTTCTTGCTTCACTGCTCTTCCTGCTCAGCAGGATCCTCTTGGCTCAGGTGGATCTCCCCAGGAGCCCAGGACCCTGGGCCTCCATACACGGATGCTTTACTGGGATGTATCCCTCTCACGCCTCTTTACACAGCTTCCTCCTATTGTTCTGCACCAGTGCCCCCTTAGCCTTTAGCAAAAAGCCCTCTGTTTACTGTAAAACTTCTGTTGGGTTTTATCTTATGATTCATCACTTGGAGGAGTAGAACCAGTCACCAGGTGAATCATTGCCTACATCCATAAAGCACCCCCAGAAGGAATTTCCTTCTTAAGCCATACAGACAATGTCATATCACAAACATTTTTTTCTGGCACTGAAATCTGGCTTAAAATATCCCTACTATCCTCGGTCACTCATCTTTTTTCTACTCACTTTTTTTTTTTTTTTAATCACTTCTATTCCAGTTTACCCTTTATGATAATTGAACTAGTTGCATAGTTAAACTGTACTTTTTAAAATTTAAAACAATCCAGTAGCGTGGGGAATTTCAAAATTGATCTCAACTTCTTATAGTTAGAGAAAATCAGGTGGAATTATATGCTTATTTGATGTCTTGCCTAGACAAAGCTAGGTAGTTCTCACTGAGTTTTGATTGTCTACTATGCCACTACCAAACGTACTATTATTCATTTCTTGTCTATTCCACACTGAAAAAAAGATCTTTTTTGAACAAAAGGAAACAGTTAATTATAAACAAGTCACAAGATTTAACAAAATTAATGTAGAAATATCTCACTGTACAGCTAATGATTCCTGAATGCTTGAATCTGTCTGACCAAGGAGTGTTAGATATTTTTTTTTTGTCTCCCAAATGTGTTCTGCAGCATAAATGTTAAAAAAATTTTGAATGAGCAAAGGTTTCAAAAGATTCATGCCATTCTTTTTGTGTGATGAAAAGTTAACATTTAACTTCTAATAATGACTTTGATATTAGTATGGCACGGCTGAATTTATTTTCTCCATTTCTGAGGACAGCATTTCAGCTCTGTCCTCTATCTGCCGTTAACTATGCGCAACTGATTTCACATCAAAGACAAAAATTACTCAACTGGAATAACAGCAGTTTACAGTAGTGGTACTAGCAAAGTTTTGGACAGTCATATATTCAGTTTTGATTTTTAACTTGATTGTTAATTCAAACCATTGTGTATTCTTTGCACAGCTGTGCTATCTTACCTTCACTTTCAAATTTTATGATATTTCATAATACTTTGGCCCTTCTAATTTCCCCCCTGCATAGCTTTGCTGCATCTTGGTACTCCTTATAAGCTACCAACCCCCTTTTCCAGAGACCATAGACTTTCCTTGTATATGTTGGCTGAGATTCTTAAAACTGCTAGTTAAATCAAAGAAAGAAAACCAATCTGGATTTTTCCCCATACAGTAGCAATAATGTTTTCAGTGATATTTTAAAAAATAATTATCAAGTGCGTTAAACCAAAGCAATACTCAGACCACAGCTTGAAATGAAATGCAAAGATTTATTAACAGTGTTTACATATTTATGCTCATGATATTTAATTTGAATATTAAATATTAATCTGACTTTGACCTTCTTGATTTCTAGGAGATAAATACGTGAGTCAGTAATCTCATTTCTTTAGACTCCTTCATTTCAGTGTAAATTTTATACTATAGTCACATTTGGGTAGACATTAAAAGAACTATGACAATCAATTTGTAGATACTGGTAGCAAAAATGTTAGAACCTTTTACAATAAACTGCTGAATATTTTACCTAAATTGAGGTGGTTATTCAATTGCAAGTGCTATATGCAGGAGTAAGTTAACTTCTGACTGAAAGGACAGGAATACAGCTTCTACCAGAAGCAAGTTGTGCATTCCTGACAAGGCCTTTTATATCACCCCTGGAGAATCTTATTCTAGTGCATCAGACTCCAATACTGGGCTGAGTCAGTAGTAACACCTACACTCTTCCTGCAGAATAATAAAAAATAAAATAAAATAAAATAAAAATTGTAATCACTTATAGACTAGCCAAACACATTTCCTTATACCATGATGGGTACTTCTTCGTTTTGTGATGCCAACAGCAAAGGGCATCATCAAGGCTGGAGGTGTCTTCGTAAGTGTTCTGTCACATGCTGTTTCCTTCCTTCTCCCTCTTTCTTGTAACCTAGCAACTTAATATTTGGGGTGAGGGAGTGTATTAAGTTTCTGACTAAATTCCATGAAGCATTTTCTTTTTAAAGATGATTCATAAAGCCACAGATAAACCTTCCACGTAGCTTTGCAAATCATTACACCGTAACCAAACAGTGCTCCTTTTACAGCACAGTATGTGCTGCCTTGGTTAAACTCCAACACTGGTAGCTGAGGACAGTTTTACTATTTGACTGTTACTCAGGGACGTAAGAAGGGGGCCTTCTGACATAAATTCTGTTGGAAGTGGAGGAATGTATCATAGCCAATGATGGACAAAATGAGGTGCTACTCCTTAAAATGCCATCTCCTGAATCTCTAGTACAAAGCACTGCAAGTCTGACAGAAGAGGCAGTGGTCCCAAGACATACAGTGGCTCATCAGCTGGATATTAATTTTTATTTAAAATGTTGCTTGCACTAAGTTGCTCTGAGAACATACTTTTCTGAGATATGTCTTTATATTTGCAGAAGAATAACCTTCTCCAGCTAGTTTATTGTATGGCCCCTAAGATGTGTAACAGCCAAAATAGAGAGAAAATAAAGAGTGTCAAGGTTGGATAGGAGTTACAGCTGCTTAAGTCCTTTTAGGCAGTAGCAACACCAGCTGCCCAGCTACAGACTGATTGTGGTACCCATGTGACATGAGTATCTTCCAAGCACCACCTCTCTAGCAAAACCAACCTATGATGGTAAAATCGTGTTTGTGAAAACAGAATAGTAAGATCGTGCATGTCAAAAATCAAGTAATCACTTGTCTTGCAGTCTCCTGGAGGAGCCTGTGGCATCTCTCTATTTTTAATTCTGAAGACCATTTTTATCAGTCCCAACGTGGTAAAGCACATGTTCATACTCTGTTCTGTTTGAACAAGGGTAAATAAAGGTCTCTTTTTAGCTTGTAGAGGCAAAGCTATTTTAGCATTTATGTAGCTAGCCTAGGTGTCAGGAGCACCCATGATGCAGCTCACAGACTCCTGCATGAAATGTTTAAAACCATTGATCTGTACTCGGAGACATGTGCAAAGCCAACATTTTTGTGAGTACTGTTACTTAAGCAGATTGTGCCCTTTGCTATAGCTTCCATACAGTAATCTTTGAAATTTAAATCAGCAGGACTTGAGCAGATGTTGATTGTCAAGCATACACTCAACTGTTTTGATAGGCGAGGGTGTGGAGTCAGGACACAGAGCTGAACTGTGTCAGAAGAAGCTCCATAGCTCAGAGCAACTGCTGAGGGAAGCAGCTGCTGCAGGCAACATTTGTCATGATGTTCCAGTATTAGCATATTACAACAAGGCTTCAAATTAAAAATAATAATTAAAAAAATCAACCAAAAAACTCCACTGATATATATTAAACATATTAAAGGACTATCCTATAGATTGTATAAATGTTAAATTAAATTCAAGTGGAACTCATTACATTTCTGCAGTAGTATAGGCCTGGTAATCTCACTCAGGCACAAAAAGTACTGCATCCAAAACTGTATCTGTATTCTGTGAATACAGAAATAAGAATCGTCATCTTGAACAGAAGTTTTATGTTGTTTTCCTGCTCTCCAAACATGCTGACTTAAGTTGCTGAGGCCACATCTTCCCCTGTTATGCCGCATCTTGTTACATGAGGGATCATAAACAAGATAATACTACTGAAAACACTATAAATGTGATAAAGCACACCAGAACAAGTATTTCAAATTACATATCCGCAGATAAGCGTAGGTCCCTTCCCACAAAGGTCTAATACTTACTGGCTCACTGACTTCTGGGAAGCGGATAGTTTGGACTTCCCTCAGATATTTTGTATTCTTTAGATGTTTTGCTTCTAAATCAATCCTCACACGTGCATGGCTTTAAGGGCCTACAGAGATGTTATTAAGTCTTTCTATTCTGGATAGCAGTCTGTGGGGTTTTGTTACATCGTATTCAGTCTGTTGATTCAGACTTTGATTCAGAGTCTGTCAACTGGTCAATGTCCACGTGGCAGCCAGTGATGAGTGGTGTCCCTTAAGAGTCAGTACCGGCACCAGTTATTATTTAACATCTTTGTCAGAGACATGGACAGTGGGATAGAATGCACCCTCAGCAAGTTTGCTGATGACACCAAACTAGGCGCCATGCTCGACATGCTAGAGGGAAGAAATGCCATCCAGAGGGACTGGACAGGCTTGAGAGGTGCGCTAATGCAAATGGCATGAAGTTCAACCAAGCCAAATGCAGAGCCTNGCTGGAGAGGGACTCCTTGTCGGGAAGTCTAGTGATAGGACAAGGGCTAACGGTTTATATTGGAAGAGGGGAGATTTAGGTTAGAGAGTCTTTCCTGTGAGGGTGGTGAGCCACTGGAACAGGTTGCCCCAAGAAGTTGTGGAAGCCCCATCCCTGGAAGTGTTCAAGGCCAGGCTGGATGGGGCTTTGAGCAACCTGGTCTGGTGGGATGTGTCCCTGCCCATGGCAGGGGAGTTGGAACTGGATGATCTTTAAGGTCCCTTCCAACTCTAACCATTCTATGATTCTATGATTGCTGGGGTGGAAGAGTCAAGTCTTGACTGCTGATGAATGGGCTTCCTTAGGAGCCTATACACAAAATGGGTAGAAATCACACCAGAACTTCAGCAATGATCATTGCCTCAAGAATAAAACAAACTCTCTACCATGCACACCACTGAAACGCGATCGTACTGTACAGAAAGGAGTAATCCCTTGCAATTGCCCCCGACGGGTAGTTAGTTAACTTTGTGCCAGAGCTTTTAAAAAGCTTCCATGTCCCAGGTTTCACTATGTGTAAAAGTGTACAGACTATTCGTGAATTATACTAGCAAATGTCTACTTTTCTGGGAGGAACCCAGGCCTATGTATTTACTTCATCTGAAAGGCAGTTAATCCAAATTTCAACAATGCAGCAAAAATGTGTTAGTTTGTAGGCTGTTATAGAATGTTTTGTCTGAAAAAAATGGCCTTTGATGTTAAAACTTAAAGATGCTTAAAAATACTTTAAAAGATACTTGGTTAAAGTCATTCTGGCAACATATTTTTTGTAAGGTATTAAAACTTGAAATAATGCAATTACATTAATTACACAAAAAAATGCTATTTTCTGTATTTAATCCCATGGTCTTTATGTTATAGCTAAACCACTACAAATTATATAATTGTCGGGTGTCAGTAAAATAGGTGCTGTAAGTGGATACAATGATTAAAATTACTTCCCTCGTGTGCCTCTAGATCCTACAACAAAAGATTTACCTACTTCTAACATCTACACAGAAAAGTCATAGAAAAAAATTGTTTTTGTCAGTCTTAGACATTGATTTGCCTTTTACCATGCATGCCACACTCCATTTTTTAATAGACCTCTCCTTCTACATATTTTTTTTTCAATAATTCTCTTTTATATTATTTCCCAAAACCTCTTTTATCTTCATATAAACAAGCAAAAAGTTTGTAATATCTCAGGGTGCTCTATATGCTGCAATCAACATGTATTATGGTGAAGAAATATTCTCTATTGTATCTTTATATTTTCCCATCTATCTATATTCATATTGTCTTCTCTTAGATTAGTTTTTCAGCTTTGAACTTTTTATATGCACTGAATAGCATAATATCCAGAACTGGAGTTCATAGACATTATGTTGATAGAACTTAATAATGACGAATAAGGATTTGTTGCTTGTTCGTGCGGGCAGCAATACTAAGCAAGACCTTGACTGGGCTTACAGGGAGAACAAGTTGAAGAAACACTTCAGAAAATTAATAATATAAGGTATCTGATGCAAATGAAATGCCAAAACCACACTTAAATCCTGGTTTTTAGATTACTTTAATCAGGAATTAAAGGAATCAAACAGTCTACAAGGCTACTTAGTAATACTCTTTGGTCAAATATTGGATGAGTAGCGTAAAAGGCTTACTGCTCTTATATTAAATACAGAGGAAACACTGAAATGCTTTGCAGTTATTCTAGAGCTACGCTAACCCAGCTTCATCCAGAAGGCCATTGACAAAATGACCATAAATGTTAAACATAAATGAGTATACTATGGCAAATTCATGACAAATTTTAACCTGCATCTGGTACTAGCCTTGAGTCCATTTATATGTGCAAGTGTTACCTTTCTGGTAAATGAGAATGCATGAAAGGAAACACCTTGAAATGCTGTGTTCTCTCATGATTCCATTATCTGCACAGAATAATCATTCTTTAAGCCAGCTGTGACAGTGGCAACTTGAATAGGCTGGACTTTGAGTGTTAGTAAAACCAAGAACATAAGGAGTGAAGAAAAGTCAGCATGCTTCGCTTCAAGACAGATATTAAAACTGTAGCACAATGGAATGACTGAAGGTTGGAGAAATGGAACAAGAAGACATATGCCTTTAAGTTCTAGAGGGGAGGGGGAAAAGAAAGGGCAGGGGAATGGGAGAGGATAAGAGAGAAGGAGAAATGAGAAGGTGGGAGTGATGAGAGGCAAGAGGAGCCAAGGAAGGGCTGGTTGTTGAAAGGTATGAGGAATGTGCTGTAAAGACCTGTGGTGGCATTTGTAGAACTAGCCCTTGAAATGAAGGATAGAAAGATAATCCATCAGGACACCAAAGATCATGCGATACATGACTCCAGTACTTAGGAACTTCAAAGAAGTCAACCTACGTAATGTGGAGCTTAAAGTAGCAGGCTATGGTTTCAGTGGGATACAGGAAAAAAAAAGGAAAAAAAAAAAAAAACAAAAAACAAAAACTTGGAACTGTGCCTTTTTTGTTTGTTTGTTTTGGTTGGTTGGTTTTGGCATTTTTTTCCTTTTTTTTCTTTTTTCTTTTACTAGTTCATGGTAGTTGTTGCTTGTTTCCTGATGGAAATGTAAAGCTCCTAATGTGGCTCTCAATTTTCTGACTAAGTATTAAAAATACCAATTTATGTTTTTGACAAAGAACAAGTATGAAAACGGGAAAGAGACTGGCAAGGACAAGAGCAGAGGCAGCTGAAGGAGTGGAAGTCTTGACAAAAGTAACATGCTCTTCTTCATCTGTTATGGTTGGAGGATTTAAGCATGACCCAAGTGTCCTAAGTGTATAGCATAAACAAACCACAGGTACTTTTGGCACCATTGAATGCTTAAGCAATAACAAGGGTCTGCAACAGTCTTTGAATATGTCACTAACACTGCAGAATAATGAGGTGTAAAAAGCACATGTGGCACTAAGTGTCCACTAAATGGTGGCAATCAGAAGTACTTGAAGACTCACCAACACTCTTTCTTGTACTGTCTTTCCTGCACTAATAGAAATATTCAGCTATATTTTTCCGTATGTGTGAGAAAAGTATTACATGAAGCACTTAAGATTAGTGTAATTTACATAATACCTTCTATTTAAATTATTAGTGTTAACAGCTGAAACAAAAATAATCCACCAACATCCTGAAGGTCTCTGTAAAAGTAACATATAAATTAATACAAATGACAAAAAGTATATAATTTCCTGCAAAATGCAAAGTAAAAGAAAAGCACTTTCATTTTCTATTCTAGTAATGAGAGCTCAAGCCAAATAGATAATTGCATACCTACAAAATCAACACAAAGATGAATATATTTTGGTCAAAGTGTAAGTCTGTTCTCTAAGGTAAACAGCAAATGAAAAAACTATTATAGCCCTAAGTTATTTTGTATTTCCTGAACTACTCGCTGCAGTCTTTCATTCCTCAAACCTAAAGGCCTACTCCCTCTACAATGCATGTGTGCACCAAATTTAATCCAATAAAAATCCCTATGTCCCTAAATATATGCATATTTCCTGGCATAGAAATTATTAGTTCACAGTTAGTACTACATATGTAATGTAATTCAAACAATTTTTCTAGCACAGTATAGTCAAGCTATAACATCTTACAAGTGGAAGGAGTGAGCTTGTATTTTCTCACTCCCTTTGAAATTACTTCTGTTCACTTTGAAAATGCAGCTGCAATGACTGAGAAGAAGGAAACTTTTAAACATCTCAAGAAAAAAAAGCACAACAATATCACACTCTTATGAATTGTTCTTTGAACTGAATGATTCTGAAATGTTTTACGTACTCTGTACAAACTCAGATAATGACCCTTACTGAACACTTCATGGGAAAATTAAGGGGCTTATCTGTATCTCCTTGAACAAAGAGGAGGAAGCTTCTGTCAGCTTTTAAAACAGTTTTTCTGCCTAGGAGAGGAACAAAGCAAGTTTCAGTTTATGTTTTCCATGGAGGATATGGGGGCCACATTGTCTCTATTCCTAATTCCTGCCCTTCCTTTGCATTCCAGGGACATCTATGTACTATTCACCATTCACACCAACTTGGAAGCCAATAGTCTATTTCATGATGATATATTAAATGCACCTGTTTTTCAGGCTGAATATCACTACCACCACTTCTTTGCATGTGAATTATTTAGAGCATAGATCTATAGTATTTTATACAAAGTCTATTTATTACTATAGCTACACAAAATTATTCTATGGTTTTATTGGACTATCTCAGGAAACAACATCTACAATAAGGTAAATAAACAAGGAGTTCGACAAAAAAATTGTATGTAAAAAAAGTGTGGCACAGGTGGCTAAGGCCCAGTTTAAGGCCTGCTTCAACTGAAAACTACGATTTCAACTCAATAAAATATGAAAATTTGAAAAAGGCATACTTAGGAAGCTTACTCTGACTCAGAAAATGTGTCTATTTTATCATAGTGCACAGATTATTTCTGTGCTGGGATTAACATTTTAATTTCAAACATTATTGAATATCAAAAATTTCAGAAACATGCTGTGTAATTTTGATTGTTTGGAGGAAAAGGAAAGTTCCAGTACCTTCTTTTATTTAAACTATGATTTTATTAGTGCACATGTTATGCTATTATTATAAAATTATTTGTCATAGAGTTACATGAACTTTATGTTTTAAGAGGTCATAATTTTTTTTTATGATATCTTCCTCAAAACAATATCCTTTGAACACATGAAGACTATTCTAAGAATTACAGTATGCATAAAATTAAGCTACTGTCCATCGTATCGAGTGTCCTGTGGGCAGTGGCTGATTTATGCCGTGTTAGCTTTTAGTGAGAATGTTGAGTGCTTCCATAAGGCAAGCGGGGACAGTAGGTAGTCATTGGAGACTGCCCTGTTTGTATTCCCTGCATATCAAGTCCGGTTGGATCTCACCTGCAGCTTTTCTTTTTTATTTGACTCCTGTGAAAAGAAAGGTTGTTGGAGAAGATTAAAATGCCTGGATGGCCAGGCCCGAAAAGCAGTGGGGAATGGAGTTAAATCTAGTCAGTGGCCAGTCACAAGTGGTGTTCCCCAGGGCTTAGTATTGGGGCCAATTCTGTTTAATATCTTTATCAATGATCTGGATGAAGGGACCCAGATAACATCCCCAGTAAATTTGCAGAAAACGCTGTTAGATGGAAGTGTTGATCTGCTGATGTAACTAAGGTTCTTGAGAGGGACATGGTCAAGCTGAATCTATTCTATTCTATTCTATTCTATTCTATTCTATTCTATTCTATTCTATTCTATCTTTTAGGGAATAGTGATAGTTTCTGATATTATTATGACTTAAGTCACTATGGAACAAATAGAGGCTTTAAGGAAAATAAGATATACTGATGTTCAGTAATCTTATTGGTTGAAATGAAAGGAAAGAAAATGACTAAGGCAGCTACAGGACTTTCAGAATGACCTTGGCTATGCAATTAAAATAAATCTTAAAGGAAATAATTATTATAGAAATTGAGTCAAATGAAAAAGCCTCGACGTGTGTGTGATACGCATTAGCAAAACAGTATTAGATTGACCTTACAGCTTTCTTAGAGAAGATGGAGTGTTTCACAGACATCTTATCTGTTAGAGCTTCCACGAGTATTCAACATGATGATGACTAAGAAGTTATTCTTAAACAAGAGGAGGAATAGGATAAATTTATAAAGAAGATAGACAAAAAAGGGAAGATTGCAACAGGCTTTACTGAATGTGAGCATCTACTCAGAGTGATGCTGTCAATGGAGCAATCTTGAGGAGGTAAGTAATAGAAAAGAGTCAAAATTCAACTATACTAATGCAATGTCATGTACTTAACAGCAAGGGAAAAATGTTTTGTTAAAGGATAGCTATCTTCAGTTAATGTAAAGATTAAGAGCTGGATATATTAATTGACCACAGGGTGATTATATGAAAACACCATAAAAAAGTAAGATGTGATTGAAGAAAATCTAAGGCTAGTTATTCCTTTAGAACAAGAAGAAATAGTTCAACTTAAGAAGTCACTAAGCTGATTTAATCTATAACGTGTGTGATTCTTGTCACATGCATGTTTCTGAAGGTTACACTTGAGAAATCAATGTAGGACACGCTGATCTGCACAGGCCTAGCACTCTGCAAACAGAACAGACGCACCACCCAGCAGATTATCAAGGAGCAGGCTTTAGTTTAACAAACATAATACAATCCTAACAGAATGGTTCTGAGTGTTCTTAATTAAAATAGCTCATGTTCCTACTTCATGCTTATCATTTTACCTTATTTACCAGTACACAATGTTGGGCAAGAGATCAAACGAGTAAAAACTCTCTGTGAATTAAATAAGGATGAGAAATAAAAGATGATTTCTAACAAAAAGAGCAATGATGGTTTTGAGCAAAATAGCAATAGCAGGATCAAGAAGCCTAAATACTTTTAAAATAGTGCTTGATAAGTTTATGAAAGGGATTATGTGACATGGTTGTCTGTGATGGCAGGTACTGCGTCCAGGCGGTTCGTCATAGGAACAAAGGAAACAGGATTATGAAGAAATTATTGCAATAATCTTATCTGCAATTCTCAGATATGCGTCCTATGGTTAGGAGGTGCGGAGCAATGAAGCAGGCTGCTCAGTCTAGCGGCAAGAAGAAATCAGCTGTAGTCAGCTTCATTCCCTTTGTATTATCCCTAGCTCTGCTGATTTGATTTGATGATTTGTTTGGATTTTGTCTGCCTTTAAGGACAAAGCTGACAAAACAGTTATTTGGAGGGTATTTAAGAAAAATATCAATAGATTAGCAAATACAGAGAACTGAGGGGTCAATATAACTGCAGCAGAAATAGTGAGGCGCTGGTGAGGTTTGCCTGTAGGTAGAAAAAAAGACAAAGCTTAAAAAAAAAATTGAAATCCAAAAAACAGTAACTCTTCAGAGGTCTCATGCACCCTTAGGTTCCAAACTTAATTTTTTGTGGCTTGGAGGATGAATAATCTTTGTTGTCCCCTGCTGTCAAAACTTTATGTTTGGGTACTGCTACTGTTGATATATCCCCTTTGCTCTAGTGTTTAAAAGATGCTTCTGGGCTGCAATACCAATCAGCAGTATTCTTTAGAAATGTCAATAGCTGGCATGTTAGCACTTCAAATCTATATCCCTTATAAATGGGGAGCACTTGACATTCATTCTGTACCACACAGCAATACTTAGATGGTGATAGTATAGGAAAGCGTGAAGAGAGAACAAATACAAACTTTGCATTTTAGAAAGTGCAGAAGGACTTCTGGAGATTGTTGTTTCCAAAACTAAAGGGAAAATAGTGTTATGACAAAGTTCAGGATCCACTGAAATCTGGGGGAGCTTTGCTGTTGAATTCAAAGAGATTCAGCTTTAATACTTTCTTAACTATACATGTTAATTACTTGTTCTAGAGTACATACTACAGGAATATGAATTTTCCCACAGCCATGGTCTTTAAAATAGGAATAAGTTGCAAAATATAAGGATGATATTTTTTCATAACTATTTAGACTGTAAATTCTTTGGGTTGAAGATCTGTTACTGTGTTTGTAATCTGAAACAACGGATTCTGTCTTTTATTAGTTGCTTTAGTGTTATTGTATACTCTTGACTCAGGATATTAATGATACAAGTAATTAAAGAATTGTTCCCTATAGTTAGTATCACATGGATATTGGTCAAGGCAATAGTGGGTCCAACCTAGTAGTAATACTGCTAGTAATATAATAAAGCACAGTTTGATCACAGTAATGAATTCCCCTTTGGCAAATTAGTATCTAACATCCATTCCACATCTTCTACCTATATCAAAGCCACTCTGTGAGACAACATTCTTAAATAAAACCCCACCAAAATACCAATAAACTGTGGAGTGAAAAAAACCCACAAGAAAACCTCCTCACAGTTCTTAAAACAAAAAAAATCTTCTGTAGTGTCATTGTGCTAGGAATTTTACAAATACAACACACTTCCTACTGCTATCATTACTGGATAAATCAGGGTAAGTCCACATGACAATTCAAAAGTTTAATCTATATGGAAATAGTTAAACTACATTTATACTAGCTAGATTATATATGGATTAGCTTGCCCATGTCAGTACCGTGATATCACTGGAAGCAGTTCTGTGAGGCTTGGCAGATCTAGTTCATCAAACAGTTATCTCAAGTGAGATATGCCTCCAAATAGTGCTGCTACTCTCAGGAGCTGTGCCCTCTGTGCTCACCTCATGAAGTGACTATGTCCTCTGTCACTCAGGCTTGGGTACTCAGAAAAACAGATCACTGCTTAATGGCTTCATGCTCCCATCCCAGACTCCAGTCTCTCTGACTCTGCAGTGTGGCTGCACACACTTGATAGCACTGTAGTTTAGCTACACAATTTTTAGTCAATTGCTTCAATGCCTTTGTGGTCCATCCTGAACTGATTTACAGAGATATTTTCATTGGTATCCAAGGCAATTTTCACAGTATCTTCATAAACTAGAGGCAAGACTGCAGCAAGTTAAAAAACATTATTAGATTATCTCAGTACAGTGGCCTTACATGACCATTTAAGACCAATGGTCTTAAAACAGTCTCACTGCTTAAATTGACCTTTCATGTCAACTCTTATCTTACTCTTATTTCTTCAGTAGCTTTTATTATCAGTTTTGATTTGCCTATCTTACATATTTTCACCTATTTGACATCCTTAGCAAGATATCTGAATGAACTGCATTTTAATGAGCCATGCTGGAAAATCCATTTGTCATCAGTTCTGCTGGTTTTGCTCGCGTCTATTATCAGCTAATACAATTAAGAGGACTAGCCCAAGAATGAAGCATCGCTTAATGTAATGGTTGCCCTGATGATCCCTAAGGGATGAAGCTGAAACTAACACAGTGATTCCACAACATGGCCATCAATAGAGTTCAGTGAACTTGCCTTTCCATTTGATTCAAACAAATAGACTTGGCTGTAGGAGAAGCTGAAATGGGTGGATTCATCAACTGATTTCATTGGTGCACTGATGAAAATAAAGAAGGATGTGGGTCATGAAGATGATCAGAGGGCTGGAGCACCTCTTCTATGAGGATAAACTGAGAGAGCCCAGAGAAGAGAAGGCTCTGGGAAGACCTAACAGCAGCTTTCCAGAATCAGAAAGGGGCCTACAACAACACTGGAGAGGGACATTTTACAAAGGCATGTAGTGATAGGACAAGGGGTAATGGTTTCAAACTTGAGGAGGCTAGATTCAGATTAGACATCAGGAAAAAGTCTTTGACTTTGAGGGTGGTGAGGCACTGGAACAGGTTACCCAGGGAAACTGTGGATGCCCCTTCCTTGGAATTGTTTAAGGCCAGGCTGGATGGGGCTTTGAGCAACCTGCTCTAGTGGGAGGTGTCCCTGCCCATGGCAGCGGGGTTGGAACTAGATGATCTTAAAAGTCCCTTCCAACCTAAACTGTTCTATGATTCTATGACTTTTTATTAAAGGATTTGGGTAAAGGCATCATTGTTAAGATATCACAATCAATTTAACAGACCATCCTCACAACTTTGATTATAGCTCCTGTTCTCAGATGTCACCCTTTAATCCACAAGAACAAAGCATTAATGTTCAGGACCCCTAAATGTATTTTTAAGTTTCTCTAAGCTCCATTCATCGGCTTGTGGATACAGGTCATGCAAAACATGAAATGCAGTTTGACAGAAGGACACAAGAAGCAGTAAATATGGGGAAAGGTTTAGGCAGACTAAGGAAAAAACAAAAAAAAAATGTTAATGGGATGAGATAGGTAATGAAAGTAGATCAAGAGTAATTATTTACGAAATGCTGTGAAGAATATAGCGGGCTTGTGAAGGTATAATTTCATGTCAGAGATGAAATTTTGAGGATTAACTATGTGCCAATTTTCTCACAGCATACATATGAGCTACTCTTGATAATTTCAAAGCACAAGTTCAGCTAAATGTCCCTAGTACTGTGAAGAAGAGAGGGCTCTAAATTCAGAAACTGAGCATCCTTTTAATAAAACATGCCTAATAATAAGACTTATTAATAGATTATATTTTGAAATATTAGTTTAGGGTTAATGACTCAGACAAATGAAATACACGTTTAAAAGGCTCCAATTTACTAAATTAAGTATAAATCACATGTTCATAATTTTGTTTTAATGTTGTGGCTTTTTCTTCTGAGTGCACTAATACAAGTGTACTAGTGGACCTACTAAATTGTAGGTCCTCGGGAATATTGCTTCTGCAATCCTAACTTTGCTGGAGGGCTGAAGCCAGGATCTCAAATTATCTAAACAGGCTGCCAGCATAGCTCTTTATGATAGTTTTATGCAAGTGTTGTTTCTGCCACTATCATCATCCTTTGAGGAGAAGGGATTACAAATTCTTTTTGAATTTCCTCAGTAGCATAACACTTTTCATGGATTCCAGGTAACATAACTGTCTGCGAGTAGTCCCAGGAATGATATATGACTTGATTACTTCTGAAACTAGTTAGTGGCTAGCTAGAAATACAGGCAGCCAGCATCTCAAAGTCAGATTAAGGCAATTTCTCTCACAGGTGGTGGTATGTCTTGGTCTACAGCTAAGTAAGCTATGAAAATATTCATATGACAAGGGTTCTGTATCTGGTTCAGCCCAGAAGGTAAAAAGGGTCTTAATCAGGAGCCACAGCAGCCCAGAGATAGGCACAAATGGGACAGGGGATTTCCTGCAGCCCCTGGGAAGGGCTGGGGCTGGAACAGGGAAAAGTGTGAGGAGGCAGGAGTGGCAGAGAGGAGCTGGCGTGGACTGACCACAGCTTCACATTCCCTATCCTCTTGTGCCCCAGCTCTCTCAGGGAGAAGAGGTCGAGGAGTCAGGGATGGACAAGTGAAGTTGAACCCGTAACAAAAAAGGAGGTAAGGGAAGGAAGATGTTTTAGGTTGGTTTTTTGTTGTTTTTTTTTTTTTTTTCTCTTTTTTTTTCCTCACTATCCAACTCTATTATACTCGGTGATAGTTCAAATTAATTTTCCTGGAAGAGTGTTTTTTTTCCCCATGATAGTAACTGGTAAGTGTCTTTGTCTTTATCTTGACGCATGACCTTTTCCGTAAAATTTTCTTCCCCTGTCCCACTTGAGGAGGAAGAGTACACAGCAGCTGGGTGGGCGTGTGGTAGCCAGCCAAGGCCAGCTCACCACAAGGATTTATTTTATCCAGTCTTGTAAGTGTGTAAGGTGCAGGCTGATGGAAAACTTCTTGTCTAAAAAGGTTTTGTGTTCATAAACTAGAAAAAAGTATTGGTACATTTTTCCATAGCAGTCCCCTTCTTTTCTGTCTTTCTTTTCCTATTAGATCAGTACTGTCTAAAGTGAGGTATAACAGACAAAATTGAAAACCTCCAAATTTATCTTTGAGTAAGGTACAGTTTCTCCTGAAAAAGAGGTAGCTATTGGAGGCATTGCCCTTATTTTTGTGTTCATCTTAAGTATCAGGCTGGAACATCCTCAATTAGATGTACAGTCTACCTTTATATAGAGTCTGTTGCTTAAAGTTGTTGCGATCTGCTAGCTGTGACCTTGCAAAGCTTGCCTTGGCCAAAGAAGTTATAAATTCAAGGACCTTGAATATTTTACCTCTCTACAAGGACGTCAGGCATCTCTCAAACCATACTTTAAAGAGATCAGAATTGGGTTGGTGAATTGGTGTCGTTTTAGCTGATCTAAAGGTGAATCTGTAAGCTAAGGCAAATCAAACTTAATTGACCTTAGCTTTTGCACTGTCTTTCCCGAGAGGCAAGTTCCGTGATCCAGCACCCAATTTGCTACAGAGCTGAAAGGAACTTTACTGCGTAGGTACTTAAGCACTCTATAAGGACAGGGTAATAAACCATGCTGCTGGAATTAATTGAAGGTGGGCATCTGGATATGCACCCATCTCTGAAGAAGGTTTCTGATTTTATCTGTCAGGAATTACCCAGCTCATCTGAGAGCAGAATAACAATTTCCTCTTGGCTGGTGAATAAATACCCTATAAAATGACTAATGGTCTATTTAATTGTCCTATCGAAAAGAGCATGGTTGTGACTAATGTGCAAAATAAACCAACTTTGGAAACCTCATACAGTACTTGCTATCCTTAAAGTAATGATGCATGATGATGAGATCTGTACTTGATCCTAACTGCTCTCTGTCATTCATGTCAAAGTTTTCTTCTCAAGAAATTAAATGCTCTTGGAAGAATTTTCAGAACATGAATAAGCTTGACTCTTTCAATACAAATCACTGATTTTGCACTGAGTTATTTGTTTGGGTCTTAAATACTATCATTTCCAAATGTGTCAGCAGTGACGGAAATGTAGTTGCAGAATGACATATTTAATTCCAGCATTAAAGAGCTTAAGGTAAATAATAATTCTTTGTTTATGTTTCAATGGTGCATAAAATTGCAGAGTTCAGATGTTTTTTGGTTTCCTGTGCTTGTTCATGTATCTGTTAAAATCAGTCTCAGCTAATGGAGAAATATGTATCTTAGCTGTCAGTTCAAATCCAGCCCATTGATTGGAAACTGTTTAATGCAAACCAGTAGGCACATTGCTGGCAGTATGTGTGAAAGTGCAAAATCAAGCTACAGGGCAAAAGAAACTGACAGCTATTTCTGCCCGCTCTCTGCCTGGCATCCTAAGAGTATGTAAGTTAAGAAGCAGTTTTCAGGAACTACATTGCCAAAATTAAAACTAATTGATGCTTTTTATTAGCAGCCTTATTAGTCAGTCTGTTCTTTTAGGTCCTAATTTAAGGGAACTTTAAAAGGTATGTTAAAATTTAATACAAGGATATTTATAATTGAGTAAGGTGTAGGCATTTAGTTGGCTTCTCACTGCTGTTCTCTGTATCTGCTAAAATCAGGAGCAGGACTTGCAGTACAGGGAAGACATATGACATTGTAATCCATCTTCTGTGTTCTCTGTGAGCAAAAGTTCACGTGCAGAGTTGGGGAGCCTGAATTCCAATGAAACACTTGAAGGAGAATGGAGAAAATAATCCAGTATCAAGAAATACGGTCAGTAAATGTAAGTTACCACAATGTTAAAAACCATTCAGTGTCATCTACAAAAAAATTCTTCATTTACCAGAATTGCACATGATTGTTCAAAAAACAAAACAAAACAAACAAACAAACCAAAAACAAAAACAAAACCACATAACAAACAAACACCCTCAAACAACAAAAATCATAAATGTGCTTAAGGTACATTATTAGGTAGTGGAAAACATCAAGTGCAAACATAATTTGTAATTAGACATCGTAGTGAGCCATTTTTTTGCACTCACATTAAATTGTTTGAGCTATTTTGACTAGTTACTATTTGTTGTAATAATCAGCAAATAGAAGAATAGATATAAATTACATCTAATCAAACTGTTTTAGTCTTTTTTATGAGGTACAATATTCTGAATACACTTCCCAACATCCTCTTTAGGCATCAGAATACCAAGGCAATTTGGATGCTATCCTATCACCCCTAAGGACTTTGGTTAAAGTCCACATCCATGGCAGCTGATAGGGCCGTATCTGTTGTGCGCAGTAATAGCAGATCAATAGCCCTGGTGACATTAATCTATCACTTTTCAGAGCTGTGAAGCTGACTGAAAATCATTTTCAAAAAGCAGCAAATAGAAAAAAAGTTTTATTTTAAACATTTGCACTTTCAATGTTGTTATGCAGTGCCATCAATGTCACTGTTAACTGCAGAATATCAATCACCATCCTCAGAAAGTGCTATATGCTGTAGTAGTTCTGAATATTTTGCTCATGGTTTGTGGTGTCTGAGGAAAAGACTAAATTATAGAGGAGAACAAATCATGACTTTCATGGAAGAGCTCCAGTAATCAAATTCAGTTTAGGTAATGATATATCATTTCTTGCTTTCTGGCTTGGATTCTTTAAGCTTCTGACATTGGTTTCAGCAATTTTATTTCTTTTCTGTTTATCTCTACCTCTTCTGTGATATATAGAAGCCTTCATTCAAACAGGTGGTACAGTTTTCAATCTCTCTCCCTCCCACCTTCACTTACCTGTAGCCATCATCCCCATCAGATTTACAGGTTAAACCTTTAAACTTTCATGTAGCACTTTTCCAGTCCTGACAGCTTTGTATAAATGGTCACAGAATATTAGCATCCCACCACAGCAGAGATGCAGTGCAACCATCATACAATGGTTTCTTTCACAGTACTGCTAGCAAAATGCATGCTTTGGCTGCGGGGATCATAAGTCTCATTCAGATGGCATGACTGTTGATTTCCCTTCAAACCACAAGAAGATGGTTAGCCTTCAGAGAGCTTATATCAAGGAGAGGAGGACAGGGGAGATCCCAAGCCCCATAAAGAGAGTTGAGAAGGAGACAGAAAAATTTAGGAAGACTTTGCTCAGTAAGGTAGGGCACATTTCTGGATTAATAGTCATAGGAAAAGGTTTGCAGTAGGGTTATCTCTTATCAGTCCTCATTTTTCTTGCCAGATGTATTTCCTCAAGGTTTCCAAATGCATTACAATTGCACAGAAAGCTTGACCAACATATTCATCATCATTGATCAGACTGACTTTGCAGGTGTCCTTCAGGTGCTTCTGACAGTGATTTGAAACAAGTGCCACTTCCTGGCTGTCTAGTGTTTTTTATGGCTCCTGGTGAACATCAACAATATGAATTTCATTTTAATTCTTTTGTAAGGGATCTTATTTATAGAGCAATTTCTTGTGCAGTGTCTTGTCTCTATGAAATGATTACCAACTCAGGCAGCCGTTAAAGTTTACTGCTTAGGCCTTCCTTCAAGGTACAATATGGATATTACTTTCTAGAAGTAATTTAGACTACAAAGCACTAAGGACATGTTAACTCCTTGCAAGCTGCCCATCCTATACGGGAATCTTGGATGATTTTATGAACACATCTAATTTAATTCAACAGTCCAACAACTTTTCCATTCTCCTACCTTTACAAACATGTGACTAACAACTCTGATCATTAAAACAGTTTAAAGTACTATTTAGCATTAACATTTTTGTGACTTAAATGATGATGTTATGTTTTTCCAGTATGGTAGAATTTTTTTTTCCAAACCTACAAACCAGTGTTCATGCACAAAGTCATGGGCCCTATAGATTTTCTGTCCTAATAATGGAATATTTTGCATTTGCCAACATTTTTCTGAAGCAAAGAAAATCTAGAATAAAGTCAAAATTATTTATGAAGCCAAGTAAATTAAATTGAGGAAATCTTGCTGATGCTAGTGCCTGACTGTATATTTGCCCCTGATCGCAGCATGCATTGACAGTTAGGGATGGGAGGAAAGCGAGGAAAGTAAGCCTTAGTGCTTTTTATTGCAAAAGTCATACAGGAATACTTTTAAAGGATGTTACCTTATGAAGAAACAGACTAATGTTCTCAAGAACAAATGAAGAGTATGTCATATGCTTGGGAACAAGGTCCAACTTTAACGATACTATAGGGTTAATGTTTGTGTTTCCGTAGGATAAAATGCTAACTATATAAGATCTTGAAACTCCCCATGCTGCTTTTCTTGTGTGTCTATTTCAAAGCTTTATACCTAAACGAGTGAAGGATTCCTTTTTTCTCATTTTCCTTGTGTTTCCTTATATCTTTATGTACGCTTTGCAAAATAGTGGGTAATGGATACAGATCTTGAGTTTTCAGGATTCTTGAGTAATAGTGGTTTATAATCTGCCTTGTATCTGTTATAGAACTGCAGGTAAACTACTTTCAAGTCCCTTATGTGCTGCTGGCATGGTATAAAGGAAGATGTGTAAACAGTCTCTTGAAAAAATAATATGCTTGAGGGAAACTTCTGACCAACTGTATAAAACAGTTTTCGAAAAATGAAAGCCTCTCAAAGCCAGTGGGTTTTTTAAGTCACAAATGGTTCTGATAATGCAATGTCAAATTCAGTCCTTAGAAAATCCACAGAAATCTGTAGTGTGCTGTTAATTCCTTTCCTTTTACTATTGGATATGAAAACAAGACAAAATAAAGTCACCATTCTACCCATTTTACCTCTGGGGTTGTTTTTTTTTCCTTCCAGTATAATTAATTCAACCAATTAAGTAGAGAGGTAAAGGCTTTCAGACACATTGTATTCAGTACCTTGTATCAACAAGATGCATTTTACGAAATATCTAACGCTTTCCATAAGTCTCTTTCTATGGAATATGCCAGTTGCCTTTTAGTTGCTTATTGCTATTGTTCTGAGTAAAAGCTAAGATTGTAGATTTGATTTTTAACTTTTTTTTTTTCTTATTGTCAAATAGCTTATTTTGCAGTGATGAGCCTCTAGGTCAGCTTGCTGCCACTCTGCCATTTTGTGACTTTTTTCCCTCCTGCTGACTGAAAAAATGAGATTTAGGTAGTTTCTACTGTGCATATAAACAAGTGATTTCCATTAATTTACATATAATTTCTGTGTTTGTAAACATTACATGAAAGTGTAGAAATTAATCCTGTAAGATTGATTTTACATGATCTGTGGGAGAAGAAAACAGGCTAAAAAGGGCACTAAAAAGTACTCAAGGTTCAGTAGGACAGAGTGATATAATG
This sequence comes from Thinocorus orbignyianus, assembly GCA_013400375.1. Classification (NCBI taxonomy): domain Eukaryota; kingdom Metazoa; phylum Chordata; class Aves; order Ciconiiformes; family Thinocoridae; genus Thinocorus; species Thinocorus orbignyianus. Next base: position 626,925 of record VXBW01003303.1, on the reverse strand, counting down.
AAATTTTCCGCAGAACATGAAAATGCTACCACATTATGGTCCAAATTCTCATTTTCACTCAAAAAGTACCAGGTTTTGCCACCTTCATGGTGGAAATAATACTCTGCATTGAAGTTGTTGAAACCGCCTATCATGCAAAATATTGCTTAATATGAATTCCAAAATTATAAAAAGATATTTGTATGACCATAGAGATTATAATGTTTAAATATGTTCTTGCATGCAAGAAGAACTTCATGTGATTTGGGTATTTAATTTAACAAGGTTTCAATGTCAGGTAATGAGTATACTCATCATACAAATTCTTTTTGTTGGGGATGTAATACATGATTTCTGGTTATGTCACCCTCAGAGTACCTTGGGCCAGCTTTATAGTGGTAGATCTGAAACCACAGTGTAGCATGTTTCCTCTCACTTCCATCAAGATAAACTTAGTGACATGGAGTTTTACCATTTGCTGTGTTTTTTGGTGAGTTAAGGTTATATCATCAAAGGAAGACCTACGGTCTCCAAAGATCATTGTGTTTAGTTGTCAGGTTATCCAGAAACATATATTTGCCTGAAAACATATTTAAAATACTTCTCCTGAAATTATGTGTTTAACTAGTGAAGAGAATAAAAGCAGCTTGTGTATGGTATGATATGAATATGATATAAAAGACTTTTGTATTAGAAAAGAATACTGAATTAAGTAATTATTTAATTCACAGGAAAGATAAAATGATAAACTTGAAAAAGTGTAATACAAAAAGAAATTGGTGGAAAATAGAGATCAAAAATGTTCTAGATTATTAAATTGTGATTTATTTCTTTTTAAGGACATCACTTTATAATACATTTGTGAGCAGAGAGTTTCTCAAAAACATCCTATTTTTAATGCATTTTCTAATTTTCTAATTATTAGTAGTCTGTTTTGTGGGAAAAAATATAAATACACAGACCTTGTTTGCAGCTCTTGTTAAATATTTACTGTCTTTCTGTAGAATTTCTTGATAAACGTTGAAGATTGTATTGAATTTCTGTGGCAAGGTTTTCGTAGCAGGGGATTACAGGAGTGGCTTCTCTGATAAGACGCCAGAAGCTTCCTCTGTGTCTGATAGAGCCGATGCCAACCAGCTCCAAGACAGACCCACTGCTGGCCAAGGGTGAGTCAGTCAGTGACGGTGGTAGCACCTCTGTGATAAGAGAAGGGCAAAAAACTGCTGCACAATAGCAGCTGGAAGACAGGAATGAGAATAAATCAGAGAAACAACTCCATAGACACAAACATCAGTGAAGAAGGAAGAGGAGAAGGTACTCCAGGTTTGGGAGCAGATACCCACCTGCAGCCTGTGGAGGAGCCCATGCTGAAGCAGGTGTATGCACCTGAAGGAGGTTGTGACCCCATGGACAGAAGCCCATGCTGGAGTAGGTCTTCTGGCAGGACTTTCTTGAAGGACTGCACTCTGTGGAAAAGACCCACACTGGAACAGTTCATAAAGAATTGCAGCCCATGGGGAAGACCCATGCTGGAGAAGCTGATACAGGACTGTTGCCTGTGGGTGGAATCCCACGCTGGAGCAGGTGAAAAGTGTGAAGAGGAAAGAACGGCAGAGACAATGTGTGATAAACAGACCTCAACACCTATTCCCTGTCCCACTGTGTTGTGTGGGGGAAGGAGACAGAGAATTTGAAAGTGAAGTTGGGCCTGGTAAGAAGGGAGAGTGCGGGGGGAAAGTGTTTTAAGACTTGTTTTTATTTCTCATTATCCTACTCTGACTTTTGATTGGCAATAAATTAAATTAATTTCCTGAAGTCAAGCATGTTTTGCCTGTGATGATAATTGGTGAGTGATCTCCCTGTCCACACCTCAACCCACAAGCCTTTTGTGATATTTTTTCTCCTCTGTCCTACTGAAAAGGGGAGTGATAGAATGGCTTGGTGGGTACCTGGAGGTCATCCAAGGTCAAGGCACCACAGACATCTTTTCCATTCTTTTCTAAAGCAAAATGAATTACAGTAGAGTAAGAGACAGGTCTGAATTTTGGCCTTTTTGAAACAATCAAGGTGAAAAGTGAGATCCAGAAAAACATACGAAAGTTTAGACAGAAATGCATTACTGATTCTAGGAAAATTTAGATGTTTAATTAATGATGAAGTACAAATACTTATCACTTCTGAATCAAATTATGTTGTACTAGGTCTTTTAAGACGGAACTGAATTGCAGCTGAAACCAACTGGAGATAGATTTTTTTCCTTTAAACAAATTGACAATTTTTAGGATACTTTAGCAGTTTACATCTCAAAATGGTTGTTTGGAAATATACAAATCTTTGCAGCCTAGCTGTGCTTCCTTTGCATTTTACTTGCCTGACTTCTCTCGCATATTTTTCAAGAGAGTATTCTACACATTGTAAGTAAAAAACAAATATTGCTGTTACTTTCTAATGAAAAACTTTATGCTTATTGCAATATTGTGATGTTTTCAGAACAAAAGCTTATCTTTCTGTATCTGAATTAGTGATGTGGTCATTGCATGTAACAGTGGAACAACTTAAAGGTGATCCATCCTAAAGGAAAAGGAAATGAAAAAGAACGGTGTGTTGCATCCGTTCCTCTCCTCCTCACAAATGTCATGCCCATTATGACCTCCACCAAAAGATGGCAATCCAAGTCCACAAAAGATTTTGTTTTCTGTCTGGACGGTAGCATCTTGGATGTATACACATACTTCCTTTAATCACTTCTTTGTTTTGATCTCCTTTTGGCCAGGCTTTTGTTGGTGGACGGTTGATAAAAATTTTCATCAGTGGATATGTTAGCAAATGACGGCAGTAATGAATTTGTTCAGCTTTGACTTCAGTACTACTTGTTACTATCATAGAAATTTTTATAAATATGAAAAGAGAACTCCTTATATTCTTGCAAACTCAAGGATGACTCTGCTCTAAACAGATTTCCTCAATCTCTCTCCCTCTGTTGAAGTTGCATCTGCCTTGTCCTTTAATCATCTCTAATGGAGTCTCTGGAGGAGATGCTCTGGGTGGAGGAGGAGGGAGTTGTTTAGGCAGACACATAAATATTGATTTACCTCAGAACAGGAGGTGTGTATTGAACACGAGTGTCAGTCTGGTTCCTCTTAATTGCCTTACTCTAGATTACCCATCTTCCCCCTCACTTTGGAGATTTGTCCTATTAGTAACCATTTCTGATACATGTTCCAAATCACTATGGTGTTTTCTGTGTCCTCTTTCTCCTCCTCTCATTTAGGCTTGACTATTTTTTCTAGCTATTGACTGCTATAGTAAATATTTCCTCTGAAACATTTTTCTCCTGGTATCACTATGACTGGGCAGCAAAGCATCGGTTTTAATCTCGTTTGTCATAACAATTGAACAAATATTGAACAAATATTGAATGGTGTTTCAGTCATGTTCTATGCCTCTAGTCTTCAAACTTCATTCTCATTCCTCTTTCTGTTTTTATCTTTACCTAGTTCTTATTAAATCAGGTATCTGGGAACATTCTGGTCAACTGTATAGAAATTGACACCCTAAAGGTATACGTTGAGTTTGTCTCCACTGCAATAAATGCCTAAAAACAGAAACCACCATAAACCTTCCCAAAACTCACTGGCATGTTGCTATCCTCAACTATTTATGCCTTGTCTCTTCCCCACCAACTCTCTGTAAAAGTCATACAATAATATGGTAGAAAGTTTGCCTGTGGTATGAATTATTGCATTGAGAAGTTAGGTTCAAACATATTTTTCCAAAATATAGTAGCATGTTCTTTCTTTTCTCACACAGCGAATGCTTTATTTATGCATACAAAATCCTACATATGTGAAACTATATAATATATTGAACTTCATTTTTTGCCTTACCGAATCTTACTTTGTAGACCAAAATAATATGCAGATGTTTCATATATTGCCTGAAATACAAATAATGAACACTCCTGGATGTATTTTAATTCAAAAAGAGAAAAGGTGTCATTTTTTGATTAAAATGTCATGTAATCTATATTTAACAAAAATCTTCCTTTACTGATGTTTCAGTGAACTTATAAAATAAATTAACTCAATTGTTTTTTTTACTAGATTGTATTTCTATTTTAAATTCAAGTCTTTTTTTTTTTTTAAATAAGTTATTTCTTTAACAGTCTGAAACATTTAATATGTTTTCCAATCTTGAGTTAGGTAAATGAAAGCCACAATTTTGATGGCCTTAACATGTTTCAATTCACAGTGAATATACAGACCATTATATCTGTGAATATCGTCTTTAACTGGTTAGTCCTAAACCTACTTAACAAATTACTATTATAAAAATGTTTAACTATTTTTCTCTTTAGTATATGCTTTAATATGAAGCCTAGAATGTTCTTCAGAATACATGGACTAACACATCTAAAACTGTGGGAGTGAAAGTTTATACGGCTTACCCACAGCCCTGAGTTAGCCTTGGTAACCTCCTTCCCAACAAAAAAGAATTGTCACCAGTTCAATACAATTCTTGTATAATGTTTAGCAGTGACTGTCCTTCATTCCCACTGCCTGCCTCTGCACCCTGTAAACTCAGACTCTTCATAATGCCCTGGGTTTACAGCGCAACAAGTCTTTTCCCTTTCACATTGCAATTGTTGTTCTGCGTGTACAAACTGATCCACCCATGAGCATCAGTTGTTTGATGAAGTCATTGTGAGCAAAGGTTTAATGATTACACCTTCATCTCTTTGGGGTTTGTCTTACAACTCATTTACACATGCAGCTCACCTTTGATAACAGCAAAAGCTCTGTGCAGGGGGATGTTGCAAGTTCAATCCTTCCATCTCCTTGCTCTTTTACCAGTATTCTTCCTCTGTCCCTTCAGTTAGAAAGCAATAGCCTTTCTGTGTTCTGAGATACTACACCCTCCTCAATTAATAACTCAAATCTCCATTTCTCTGCTAATCTTCAAGTCCTGTTGCCTGCGCTGATTCAGTTCACCTTTACTATCCTAACCATTTTGTCTGTATTGAATGTAAATCAAAGGGTGATTTCAGAATCTCAGCGGTAAGAGGATTTTTTTTTTGTTAGTTTTATGTACTTATTGTAGTACCTAAACAGAAAAAACCAAAAACCAAACCATAAATTGGAAGTCCAAATTGTGTTTGAGACTTGGTCATCCTCCACAGAGAAAATTTAACATGAATAAGAAGTGATTGGACATGCACATTTCCCCTGTATACAGAAGTAATTTACTCTGCAACAAAAAAGGACTGATCTGCATTCTAGAGAAAGTATAAGATTCCCAAACAGGAATTATGAAGCAATTTGAGGAATGCCATTTTGGTACTACTATCAAAGAAAGAGGTCCAGAAAAGAAGTGTTAGGAGACTGACATGGCAACAGGGAGATAACTTACTTGCATTTATTCAGGGGTAATTTATTTTCTTTACAAGAAGGAATTAAGACTCGTGTCATTACTTGACTAAGAGCTTCCATCCACCAGCTGAGCATCTTGGAACTTGAAATGAATAATTAAAGAAGCTGGCAATACTGAAAGAAGAAGCATAGGAGAAAGAGGAAAGACTGCTTAAACTTTAAAGTTAGCCTCAGGGCTTTTTTTGGTTTTGTTTAAATGGACCAGTTTCATATCTCGCATGGTCCATTTCTCAATTCCAGTCAGTTTAATAGATGTTCAGCATTCAGTTCAGAAAAACAATGAAAGCACAATGTTCACAAGTTCATCCATGGTAAAATTTCACTTTGCCTTTCTCTATCCTCCTCTAAAATAGTTTCTAGTTTCTCTGAAAATTTTGAATGTGATTTTAAGAAATCAGAGTTGAGTTACAAATACCCTTTCAAAATAGTCCCACAGACAGAGCTGGGAAAAGAGTAAAAAAGAGAGGGAAGAAGAAAACATACCTTTAGCTTGTGGTCTCATTTGCAGGGTTTATACACCAGATTTAGATATCTCTTCTCATAGGTGTAACAATCAATGACAATAACAATCATGATTATATCTGCAGATTTTGAAATTCTACATAAAGGCTTTTGAGAAAGTTGCAAGGTAGTAATATTCTTTATAACTCCACTCTAAGAATGTGAAGAGAATAAAAATGAAAACTCTTGACACTCTGGAGAAAAATCTTACCTTGTGATTACTGGCTGCAGCACTTCTAGTTCAAGGTTTTTCCTCTCAGGGTTTTTGTACAATAAATCTGGGTCATTTCAAGTTGCAGCTCTGACAATTTTCTAGTAAGAAGCATAGGTTTGGATAAAAGAACTAAACATAAGAAGTCGTATCATAAAGGTAACATGGCACTGATGTTCTTCCCCTGGTATAGAGTCATAAATGCCAGAGCTATCAGATAAATTACCAGCAAACAAATAACTAGATAAAATAATCTGACCAAAGTAAACAGTGCTAGCAAAAACTTTCTGTAAAAGTTGCAGCAGGTGAAGTGAAAATGCCAATAAGGCAGGTCAGAAGATCTCTCTGTCACAATGTCAGCATTAGTACCCTAATTAGAAAATTTGTGGCATGACTAGCTTTCAATATTTTCTCTCATTCTCCTCTATAGTCCTTTCACCTTTTCTTCTGGAATTACGGAATTTACAGAACAAAATAAGCGTAAGTTATACACTTAAATCATAAAACCCGGAAAATATTCTAAAATGTTATAAAAAGGGATACTTTCTAAAGGATAAAAATGGAAATCACTGTTTTTAATAACCTCTATAGTTCACTGGTATACTACAAATGGGAACATGAAGGGGTTCATTTATTATAACTCTTTTTTTCTTTTTCTGAAGCAGCGCAATGAACATTTTCTCTTCACTTTGATTGTGTTCGGTATTAATTAAAATGTTTTGCATAGTTTTTCTTAGAAGTGACACTCAGAAAATTGGACAAAAGGCACAGTGTCTGATAGTGAATAATGTCTTTGCAACCATCAAGGTGAGACAAAAGCAATATCAACTATAAATCATCATAATTAAATAAATTAACACAGAGAGATAATGTTGTGTTGAAACAACTGCTACTTCCTAACCAGACAGCTTATTCTCAGCCTGAAGTGTGTTCAGTCCTCATAGCTATACTGGAATCCATTTTACTGTTGATAGAAACGCAGAATATGAATTTAAAACTGATCTTAGAATCTTTCTTCTTTTAGGGTCAAAGTACCTCTCAGATTACTGCCTACATTGTAATTGAAATTATATATTAAATATTTTAATTTTTAAGGTGCATCACAGCTCCTCCCCGAAGCAGAACCAGTGCAGTGCTGTATCACTAGCTGAACAAGAACAGAAATAGCAAACAACCCTTTACATGGCTGTTGTATGAGCAGCTTGTCTGACTGTCTTCACATTCCTACAGAAACAGAGATGACTTTGAGTTCAGTTTTAAACTTCACAGCATGTTAGGCTGTTAGATGTGGCGGTTTTGACTGGACTGGAGTAGCATAGATATATGTTCTGTACAAAACCAAATGTATATATGTATACATACATATCTGTCTCTGTATGTATACATATATGTGTGCACAGTAAAGTGAGAAACATAATTCTCCTTTTTGCCATTTCTGTCAAGCATGCATGCCTGGTGCTCAAGAATAAACAAAATTATACATAACAGAATATAAATTGTCTGGGTATCTCCAACTCCAAATCAGAATATGGAGTATACAGTACAATTTAACTTCTATTTGTTGTTCTGTAACAAAAACAAAACTGTAGGTGTTACAAAACACATTTATATTTAATAACTTTAGCAGGGTATTTGTGCATAGCAAGTAATAGGAAAAATTCAGTCTTAAGGACTTGTATATATTCCCATCAAAAGACATTTCATTTGTGGCTGTGTATTTTTACAGCATGTGTTTCTGTTCCAGATTAAAAAGTTGAAATATTTATTAGAGTGTACAAGATTATAACAAATGGATTCTACTCCACTTTGCAACAAAACTTCCAAATGCTGTAATTCTTTGTGAGGGAGAATTAATCACGCTGTATCGCTTTTTCCCAGGAGCCAGAGTTTCTTGTAATCTCTGGAAACCCAGACAGCTGAGAAACTGCAAGGCAGGGAGGAAGGGAGACAACGGTGGCTTCAGGCTTCCAGGGCAATCGGCCTCCTGAGTAGCTCAAAGAGCCAGCAACCTGCTACCTTACAGGCATCCTCTCCCATGTCCAGCGCAACCCCTTTGTCCTGGTTTCCAGCAAGCACAGGGTTGATTTTCCCCTCTCTCCATCCAGCACAGGTATTCTACCCGANTACCCGATGTGTGCCAGGCCCAGGGGCAGCAGGGAGCTGCCCGGGGAGGGGAGGGGCCACAGCCGGGAGTGGGCGTGGTGACGTCACGGCGTAGGCGTATATATGGGCGGGCGGCGCCGGGGTGCGCGCGGCGGGGTCGGTGGCGGTCGGGGCGGGGCGGAGCGGAGCGGGGCGGAGCGGAGCGGAGCAGAGCAGAGCAGCGCAGCGCAGCGCGCGGTGTGGTCGGTATTCTACTCATGTTGTCTCCTCCATCTGTGTTGCTGTTTCCCTGCAATACCTGCTGCTCTGGTAAACAGTTTTTATCTCAACCCACGAGTCTGCCTTTTCTTTCTCATCCTCCCCCCCCCCCCGCCCCCCCCGCTGGGGGGCGGAGCCAAGGGACTGCCACGTGGCGCTTTTGTTGCCGCCGAGGCTAAACCGTGACACCCTTCTATCAGGGTCCATCCTCCAGCAGAGGGCTACTAATTGATATGTGACCCCACAGAAGGCTTTCATTTTTGCAAATTAGGAAAAATTGAGGAAAGGAAGTGTTTCTCAGTTTCTGGTCTCTTTGGTGTCTTGGCATCCATGTGCATATTCTCACACTGCCAGATTTTTGCGAAATCCAGCAATCGATTGAAGTTAAACTTTGAGATAACAACGTGACTTTGGGGGTAACTATAAATATTATAAATTCTGCCTTTAATTTGCAGAATTGGCCTAGCATTGTTCAAATACGCTTGAAATCTCAAGGGAAATTAAATCATTAAGGATTTTCTGGTATTTTAGTAATAAGAATATTGCTTTGGGTCCTTAATATTGTTATAGGTTTTTATTATTAATCATCGAAGCTAGAGATAACAATGATTTCTGTTGTTTCAATTCTAAGACAAAATCCAGTCTTGTTCTTAGAGCCTTCTGTCTACTCTGCTTTTCTGCATACTGGGAAAAAGTAGCCTGTACAAAGTGACTTGACTTCTTGACTTCAAGAGAGAGAAGAAATGTTGGGAAGAATTTAGCTTTCTCATAGCAAGTGTAGAGGAAAGAGTGGGAATGACCTGTGCTGCTTGAAGTGCTGTAGGTGGGAAGGTGCTGCTCTTACTTCCTTGCATCACCATTCTGGGATCAAAATTTGAGATGCGGATTCTGGAGAGAAGGTCACTGAACAACCCACGTGAGCTATACGGACTAACCTGACATTTTGCAGAACTGCTATCCTCAGATTACTGTTCCACATTTGCAACTGATATCATTGCCACAATGATCCTGCAGAATTACGAATAAGAAGCAAAGTCCATGTGGTCATGAATAAGAAAAAAGATCAGTTCATGAAGTTATTTCCTGTATAATGTAGTCAACTGTCTCAAAATGTTGTAGATTTTTTTTTAATGCAGAATTTTCCTAAAGCAAGTTATGTTGTTAAGATATTTTACTGAGCTCTAGCAGCAAGTGATTTCTGCTTGAAATGATTTCACCTGAGCTCTTGCTTTGCAAAGACTATTGTATGGAAAGGCCAATAAGCAGAACATCGATCTCAGAAGTATGTCAAAGGCAGATGTTTAAATTAATGTACTATTCATTTTACTGCATATCTAATTTCTTACAAATCATGAAAAATCTCTTCTCTATGCAGGCATTTATACAGACTATTAGAGCTAGTTCTAAATCATTAACCCCTCCAAGTTGCAGTTATTCATAATGTATAATGCAGCTCCCTTCCACTTTTCCCTTTCATGATGGCTTCATAAATGTTCGTTTTACTTTTTAAAAATACAGTAAAATAAAACAGAAGTCACTAGTACACCCCAAACCTCGGGTCACACATTTACATATGCAGGAGAACTTGTCTCTTAGTGTTACTGTCTCTTACAAAGATCTTTGCCAGAGTTCTTTGAATATAAGCTGAATGAAATAAGGAAATTCTGAATTGCCTTTTGTAAGTCAATCAATGTCCATTTGGAGAGAATAAACCAATTTTGAGGCAACTCAAGTACTTTCCTATGTATGCAACTTACTCTGTTACAGAGAAACTCAAACTTGCTATTTCTTCTGAGAGACTGCTTTACTTTGTGTTACCGCCGCCAGCTGTGAAGCATTATGTAGTACAGAGTTGAAGATGAGATATGATATAATACATATATTTTTTACATGTGTGTTAACACGTAATTGGTATTTGTTACGCAATCACCCATGTTGATTGAATTCTTTTTTAATTGAAGAGGAACCTTATTTTTTTTTTATTTCCTTAAGTAAAGGCATCACCTAACTAAGTCCTCCATCCTCTCTGCTCCCCGAAATGCAACTAGTATGCTCTGCTGTTGCAAATCAATGTATTGATTCCATAGCCTGCATTTCCTGCACCTCCCCTCATGAGGAGGCATGCTCCCTTTGTAATTATTGTGATTGCAGCCTTAAGCACAATCTCAAGGATAAAGCACAGAGTAACACTCTAGCTGGGAAAGCACTGCCACTGATTTGCTTCAGATCTTTATGATAAAGAGCACATTAGAGAACGATCCTCGAGCTTGCTGTTTTTCTTGTTTGTTTTCACACCAAGTATAGAAAAAAGGAAACTTATTTGGAAATCCTGCTGTGCTAGTAGGGGATACTGGGGAGTGTCAGACACATAATCCTGCCATTTATACCAATGAAGTACTAGAAGTTCAGCTCCAGCTGTATACCATGACTTTTTGGATCTGTTAGCATGCACAGGGAGACTGAGACGGCTGCACTGCACATGGGATGCCACTATAGGTCTACACAAATTTCACCACACATTAACACAACAGCCTATTGGGAGTGTAATGTGTGCAAGAACATGTTTCTTTCTGGTTTATCTAGATAATTAACACTATGAAATATTCACAGAACTGGAGCACTTTAAGAAACTTGCCAGTGAAACTCTAGATTTTGTGTCATTATTATTAACATTTTGCGCCCTATAATTTTGATGGCATGTTTCTAAAAAGGAGGAAGATGAGCAACTGTTGTGTTCTGTGCTGTCTCTTTCACCAAAAGAGAGAAAGTAAAACAGAAAAGACTCCTTTTGTTCAAAGGATAAAAAGATGAGAATGATCTCACTATTACATCATACCTCTAAAGAATGAGAAACCTTGGTTCAGTGTGAGCTATGCCTTGGAGTTTTCTTTACACCTTGCATCTGTGTCCCCCCTTTTAATCCAGTGAAAGGCAAATTATAGTTATAGCCTACTGCTTTTTAATGAATTTGGGTTTTATAGTTGTTTAGGGCACTGACTGAATCTTAATAATTCCTTGTTTTCTTTTTCAGCAGCAGTATTGATAAACAAGACCTTGGTTTGTCTCTCATTTTATAAGTTCTCATATGCTCTTTCCAGGTCTGCTGAAGCTAGTTCCTATTTTCTTTATTTCCCTCTACCTCTCCTTTATCTGCACTGGTTGAAACTTCAGAATGAAGGCTAAGAGCTTCCTGAAATGTCTTTAATTTCTTAATATTTCTTAAATAGATTTTTTTTTTTAAGTACATATCAGCCCCCACCAGCTAGAGCCTGTCCCACTAGTGTCCCAGTGGTGGGAGCAGCAAAGGAGAACCAAGGCAGCCCCAGCCGCGGGCACCGGGCATCTCCCTGGAGTCATGAGCCCCCAGGTGCATAGGCAAGTATAGTCTCCATACTTAGAAGCATGTCATACAGAGACAACCCAATGGCTTACTGAAGGAAGAAGAGGAACTTCACCTTTCAATTGGTATGAGAAGCAGGTATTCAAGTAGAGGAAAGGACACTTAGCCTTCTTAATTTTAAGCCAGAGGTGTCTGTGGGATCAACCTTTTTGGTTACTACCAAACTGCAAGCCTAAGCTATAAAGAACATGAAACAGCACCCTTAGGGTGCAGCTCCTTGCTACAATTTGAGGGGAATTCAAGCTGCATGCTCTCACTGCCCCCTTTCATAGCAGCCTTCATGAACTGCAGCTTTGACTCGCTCTTTTAGCAAGAAAGTAATTTGTGAACAGGGAGTGAACTACTTGCCTCCTCTAGCAGTGGCCTGTTATGTCGCTCATTTAACCACAGAACAAGGTCTCAGCCTTGAAAGGGCAAGTTCTTGCTTTTATTACTTGACAAACATCATATTTTGAATTGCAGGAATGCTATAACCCAGGCTGAGTTAAGCGTGATTCTTAAGGAAACTGGAAATGAATACAACACTCCCTATACAAAGGTGCAGCACATTTATACCCCTTTCAGAACAGAAGAATATCATAATAAGGACTCTGGCTCCTTTGTGCATCCTCTAGAGTGTTCAAAGGGTGAAAGAGTGTGGCTTCTTGTGATCTGCATAAAGCAAGGAAAGACTTGTGTCTCTCTCTGTGATTCTGGCTCTTCACCTGGCTTCTGATACTTAAACAGAGCTACATTTGAACGCTTTGGGTGAATATAGACATGATTTTGTGGTTAGGGGTTTTTTTTAGGGGGGAGGGAGATTTAATGCCATCTCTTTACAGCACACTAAATAACTCACTGAAGTAGAACTGTAGATCTTAAATTCTTTTTTTTTTTCTTTTTTTTTTTTTTTTTTTTCTTTTTTTTTTTTCGCTGGGATAGTATATATGGCATCTTGGAAATTTAAGAAAGGATGGACTGAAAGAAAAAAGGTGGTAGGCAAAAGATATGTTTTATTGCAGCATAGTAAAGATGCTCATGAGAACCACATGAAACTTTGAATTTAAGCTTGAGTACCGGGATATACTCAAAACCAAGGGCACTGTAGGATCTGTTATTCAAGCAAACCTTCTTAATAACAATAAAGATTGCCAAAGTCATCAAGTCCAAACACCGCTTGAGCAAACCTGAAACCTATCAGCTGACTCAAACCACCCTGGGAATTGTATCTCAAGGTAAATAACATGTACAGCTTAAATAAGCTGTAATTGGCTAATTAAATAATTTGGAAAACATTTCAAAGGCTAAGGCTACATTATTTAATTTTACCTACTGAATCTAAATTCTCCCTGCAGTATCAAATAATGTCGTATTCTAATTAAATTCCTTCCCTGAACTAATAGAAATCCTTAAAAATTATGATGATAAAAACAGTTAGCTAATTAGAACCAGCAAATATCACTCAAAAAATTTAATAAACTAAAAATGCCCCTGGTTAATATTAATGATGGCATCTTTCTTTTGATACTTAAACTAAAATGCCCTTCTCAAAATAAATAAATAAGGTTCCATTATCAGCTTTCTTGAGTAGTATATTATAGTAATTGTCTCCACACAGATGGCTGCTGCATTAAGAATCCTAATTCTGAATGCATGCAGAGTGAGAGTTAAATTTTTATCATTCAAATGCTCAATGGGCAGTCAAAGGAGCAGACACTGACATTTTGTATGTGGAGAAGGATGTGAGGCTCCCAGTGACTGAGGAAAAATAACAAAAACAAAAAGATCATCAGAAGTGGATTCGAGTCACTGATATCTCTGGTGGACACTGAACAGTTTTGATGAACTCACAGATGCAGGTTTTACTTTTGGTCTATGTATAATTTAGAATTAATGAGAATTTTATGTATATTTTCTGTTGCACTTTAATTTGACTGGCACTTGTCCCTCGGTTTCTGTCCTGTATTATTACAACACATTTCAGTGTGAGATGATAAAGTGAAATTTACTGTGAGCTGGAAAACTGTTAAATTAATTGTAGGTCAATACTGGAACGTTTAGAAGGCTCTAGCTTGGAATGTTTTTGGAAGCTGATTTTGTTTTAAAATGGAAAATTATTGTTCAGCTGGTGTCCTGGTTTAAGCTGAGATAGAGTTAATTTTCTTCCTAGTAGCTGTTGTGTTTTGGATTGATTATGAGAATAATGGCAATAACATGGAATCATGGAATTGTCAGAGTTGGAAGGGACCTCTCGAGATCATCATGTCCAACTCCCCAGCTAAAGCAGGCTTGCCCAGAGCACGTACTCAGGACTGCATCCAGGTGGGGCTTGAAGGTCTCCAGAAAAGGGGACTCCACAACCCCCCTGGGCAGCCTGTTCCAGGGCTCTGTCACCCTCACCATAAAGCAATTTCTCCTCATATTTGAATGGAACTTCCTACGTACTAGCTTGAGCCCATTGCCCCTCGTCCTGTCACTGGGAACCACTGAACACATATTATTTTAGCTATTGCTAAGTAAGGCTTATATTAAATCAAGAACTTTTTCCACAGAAGCTGAGAGGCAACACAGATGGATCAAACTGGCCAAAGGAATATTCCACACCATAGTTGTTATTCCCAGTATACAAATAGGGGTTGGCCAGGGGGGCAGGAATCTGCAATCACCGCTTGGAAAGGGCTGGGCAATCGATCATCAGGAGGTGAGTAATTAGATTGCATCACTCATTTTGTATATTCTTTTATCATTATTGTTACTATTATCTTCTCTTCCATTACTGTTCAATTAAACTGTGTTTATCTCAACCCATGAGGTTTCCTTTTTTCCCCAATTCTTGCTCCCTGCCCCACTGGGGGCAGGGGAGAGTGAGTAAACAGCTCTGTGGTCCTGGTTGCCAGTTAGGGTTAAACCACAACAACTGGTTATTGTTTTTTGTCATTTTATGCAGCACCCCGTTACTGTGTTAGTTGTGAATCCAACTTTGCTCTTAACCACACATGCTTTTAACTGTCTTCTACTGTACTGTTTCTGAATCAGTGTGATAGGGCTGATGAACCTAGCAAACAATTTCTATCATCTACTTAGTAAAATATAACCTTCGGTTGAAAGTGAATTGTGTTGGGTGTGCAGCCATGAGAAATAAAATACATTTCCTTAAAAAAAAAAAAAAAAAAAACCAAACAAACAAACAAAAACCAAACCATGTAACTCTACATGCACAAAAGCAATACACGTGTTTTGAGCAAGAAGTAATTTTCCACAGAAGAGTTATCTTTTACAACATAATAAATAATTGTAGGTGATTACATCAAGCAATATTTTACAAACCATAAAATACCAAGGCAAAGTATCACTGAGGAACTCTATGATGATTTTTTTCAGAACTGGCAAGACAAACTTTTTGCACAATGATGTAAACATGACTGCTTTCAGAGCTATGTCTGCACTTAGTATTTTTATCATTTTAAAGATGACTTTCTCATGGATTTTTTTCACATATAGTCAAATTATTTAACAGTTTATCCACATCAGTTTGAAGTAACTTCAGCAAAATAAGGGGAGGCCAAATTCTGAAATATATGTTGATCCTTCTTCAGAGCTTATTTATTGCCATTGATGTGAGTTAAGCAAGAATGAAAGTTGGGCAACAGCCTAATAAATGCTGTTGGTTTTGGTTCCATAATAAAAACAAGACTGACAGAACTTACTTTTTCCATTTTTAACAGATCGAAAACAGATGCAAAAAAAAAAAAAAAGGAATAAACACAATTATTTGTTTAATAGACATCACAAAAAAAAACTATTAGCAGGAATAAATGTGAAAAACCAATGGGAGCTGTGAGGCTTTAAGTCTCCAGACAGCAAAGGTCATGCATTTTTGTCAATTTGGTGAATCTGGTGTTCCACCAAAGGAGTTTTTAATTCAGTTGCCCCTACAAGTCATCCCTGGTAGTTTTGCGAAGCAGTACAATTGAAAACTGCAGATTTGCCTTGCTCACTGCCATAGTTTAGCTTTTCAGTTTAACACAAATACTTTAAAAACATTTATATGAAAATGATGAGTTCTGCAAACATTTTTTCTCAGCTCTTAATTAGTCTTGTGTTTCCCTCAACAAAACCAGCTGCTGGAATGTGAATACAATATAAATAGCTGAACTAATAAGTATGACAATACTTATTTTTTTGAGGCCAGAAAGCATCATCTTATCTAATTTCATTGTATGATGGGCTGTTGTCTGAGCCTCCCTGCTTAGTTAACAGGCACTAATTTGGATGCAATGGGTAAGATTTAAAATGTCACTATTAATATTCACCAATTCATTGAAGTATGAAAGGAGGAAGTATGCTATACAAGCACTGGCTGAAATAACGATGCTGTTGAAGGAGGATGAATGCAGAAGGGATAAATGCAGAAGGACAGGCCTTCACAGAGATAGAACGATGACATGATTGATGTAACTTCCCTCCAGAGGTTGGACTCAGCCTTTATAAGTTTGAGACACTTGTCTAGACTGTAAAATACATCACCAGTAAAGTTCATCGGGGCCACAACTGAATTCTGCCATCAAACAGTACTGATATTTGTTGTTAGGTCTAAGGGCATTTTATAGTTCCTGGCTTTAACATTTACCCAGTGAACCTCCAGCTGAACATCTATACTACTAAACTTTACTGTGTGTCCAGATGAAACAAAGAATCACACGCTCATTTCTTTGGGCAGGTGAAATCCCACTGAAGTGTATTTTGTCTTTAAGACAACAGTCCCTTCTGCTCTGGAGATTTCTGAAGATGCATCAGTCAAGAAACTTGCCAAAACATTATTACTTTGAAAGGCTTTCTGAGCCAGCCAAGTAACTCTGACTGCGTGCATGTGTATTTTAAAGAAAACACCTCCAAAACTGAACAATGTTGTGGTTGATCCACATTACTGCAGATGTTCGTCTAGTCTTCAAAGTGAGAAACGTCTGCCTATAAGCCTGCTTCTGTAATGAAGCATTCCCGTCAACATAAAGTATTTGTTGACAATATTGTATGTGTAGCTATGAAGTTGTCAGTTTTACCCTCAAAAGTTGCAGTGGTTACTCACATGATATTTAAGATGGTAGAACATAGCACATGGAGTCATTTCCTTGCTACAGCTTCTGTTTCTGAGGGGTTGGGAAATACTTCCTTTTTTTCAGGAGCTGTGTACTGGAGGACTGCTTAGTAACGTACTGTTCCAGTGATTGTTGGATGCCTCCAGGGAATTGTTACGGACAAAATCCATGACTGTACCTTCCACTTCTCAATGCTTGCTCACTCCTATTTTCATTGTTCATTTTTTATTTAACAGGTTTGTTTGGTTCGTACATCTTAAACTAGAGACTAAAGATATAACGTCTTACAGAGAGCAGCTGTGGATTTTTTTGTTTCTATTCCGTGTGCTTACCCCATTTATCTTTTTTCCCTTTTCCCTCTTTTCCTCTTTCTTTTTTTTTTTTCCCAAAAGAATTCAAATTATGGTACAAGATCATAGTTAATAATAGTATTCTTAATACAAGGTAAAATTTAAAGTTAAGGTAATTTCAAATAGTTTCAATAATAAAGAGTATACCATAATCTGTAAACAGCTACATTTAATTAGGGTGCAATTAGGTATTTATACCATTAAATATGTAAATGGCAAAACATCATTTGAGAACCTTTAAAGAAACAGAAAACTATTTAAGCCATGGTTTACGGGAGAGTTTCACCTAATTTGAAAACACTTTTACCAGTTCTTCCTTGGGGAAGTAAGGGGGATATATACATTGAAACATTATAGGTTTTTGTAATAATAGCCACATTCACATTTTTGGCATGAAAAAACACAAGTCTGAACAAAAGGAAAGGAGGATGTTGCTTAATGCAGTGATCTTAAGGTAGATCAAGGCCCCGATGTATTTGGACAGAAGGGGTTGCATAAACCTCTTACGATATGAGCATTTAGAGGTAGCTATATTTTTTTCAATGTTAATAATTCTTTTGAGCAGTACACTGAGAGGGCCTAATCTAAGTAGTGGTACTTTAAGCATTGTGCTGACTTGCTTATTGATGATGCCAGTACTGTCTCTCTTAAAAAGCAGGTTTACATGGAAAACAAGAGAAAAAAATTGGAAAATCAGGTCTTTGGGAAGTGAACTGTATGGCAAAAGAGGAGAGAAACAGAAAGCTTTCTCTAGGTTTAAGTTTGATGGAAAAAATACAAAATATGCTGGCAGTTCTTGACCAAAAATCATCACAGAGCAATTAAGATTGCATTTACATGGGAAACAGCTGGGTCGATTCTGTTGACAAACCGAGAATAGTAGCTCATATAAAGCTCAGAGATGTTATTAAAAAGGCAGAAGATCAAGGGTAGAAGCCATCAGTCCTGTCCTTACAACCATGGAAGTACTCAAAATTACACAAAAAGTCTGATTTGAACACATTTGTGGTTTAGAGTTTTGGTTTGTTTAAGGTGAGTAATACTCCAGAAAATAAGCAAATTGTTTCTTCTGTGTATCTTTAGAGACAATTGTTCAGAATGAATTTAGAAAGCCACAAGTTATGATATATTTTAAAGGCATTGTAGGGAAAACTAGACACAATTTAAAAGCTTTTGATTGATTTCTTAATAATGTATAAGCTGGATTTATTTGTGTAAATCTTCTCTCCTAAAACTACAAAAAAGTATGTATGTGTTAATAGCTGGTAATGATTACTGTCTTTCTCCTGCACATAAGTTAATTTACAGGGAAACATACTTTTTTCTGCTTTTTTTTTACTTACCCTTCCAAATGTTGCACCACACTTGTTTAACTCAACATTATCTCTGCATCTGTAATCTGGATTTCTCTTTAGAAACCCATCAGAAGAGATAAGAACATTGAAAAATGTAATAGAAAGGTAGAGTGTCCCTTAGCATGGATGTCTGAATGCTTTAATACACCTGAAAAAACAGTAGCCTCCTGATAAGATATAGAAAATAGTTTGTTTATTTATTTAGCTACATTATGTATATCCTTCAACAGTTTTAGCCAAGGTACACAACTGGCAATGATAGTGTGCTCTGTTCAAAGGGAAGATCCTCTTTCTAATTCTACACAAACACATCACATCTTCCTCAGCTGGTTGTAGGAGAAAAATGTTGTAGGCTTTGTTACAATTCAGTTCCTTTGCAAAATCTTTTTTTGTAATTAATTGAAAATTAATCTGTTTGTAATTATGATTGTTCTAGTTGTGATGGTTTTGATGTTGAGAGACTGTGCCAACAGTCCAGGGATCCTAGTTCTGTGACTGTCATCTTGTGTGACTTTGGAAATGTAATTTTGGTCAATGTTTTCGAAAGTATCTACAACCTTTTCCTGAAGTCAGTGGAAATTCAGACTCCTTTTCTACCTAATTGCTGTTGTACTTTTGTCCACAATATTTTCTTTATTCTGAGAATAAAGCAGTATTAAAACAGTAAAAATACAGACATTTTTTCAGAAATTTCAGGATGATTAAGTTGGCTGAAATAAATGCTACATTATCCATGACATATAAGGTCATTTTTACAGCATTTGGAGCCTTTAGTGAGTAACTAGAAGAGGGACAACTATGGTCATTATTTTCTAACTTTGGAAAAGTCCTTGTTTTATTGTAGCACCACATTCATCTTTTTGACTTACCAGGTAGTTTACATGGTTGGTAGTAATGTGGGTCGCTACATATGGTAGTACTAATGGTAGTAAAGTTTATGAGACAGGGATAGACAAAAGTAACTGTTCGCTTTGGATCCTAGGAAATAACCTTAAAAACAAACATGGAACATTCTATATGAAAAAGGATCACAGGAAGGTGAAAAGCTGTCTGACATGCCTGCCCAAGGGACATGCAAGTTTGCCAGATCTTGCTTTTTTCACTATCCCCTTATACCTATTCTCAGCAGATGAATGGCTGCCACTGAATTAAATGCATGCCTCCTCTGGCACTAGAGGATGTGTCCCACTAACCTCCTTCCCACAGGGATTTTACTCTGAAGGCAAGCTGACAGGTAGAAGAGCTCCTCTTCCTCACCTTCACAGGACAGCAAAGTGACATTGTGCCTTGCCTCTCCAATCCACAATCTTCTATCCTGCAGAAATTTAAGTATTGTGGGAAACAGCCACCTGGTAAAGACCATAAAACATGCATGATCATAATAAAAATGTTTACAAATATGTACTGTAACTTCTTGATTCTATAACATTGTTTAGATTTAGTTCTGTTTTTTAAAAAGTGGAAAAATGAGTGAAATTTAGAGTTCCTTATACTGGAACAAGAAGCAGTAAAGTATGCAGCCTGGCAATGCCCTGAAAGGAGCATGCTGTGCAAATTTCTGACTTAAAAGTAAGATTTTAATTCTTGGACAAGCACAGGTCAATGTTGCAGGTGATAATAAAGTGTAGCACTGGTTTTACATTAGTTTCTAGTGGCTACTGTGATAGAAGGAGAAAAATTGCCAGAAAAAGGATGTGTGCAATCCCAGGATGAGACAACACAAATCTGTCTGTGCTTCTGTAATTGTTTGTATCAGTGACATAATCCAAGAACATATGTATTGAAACAAGATTTTCTTTATTACACACAGGCAGAGCAGTTTACTCATAATTCATCAAGGTATCTCCGATTTTACATTTTACTTTCTGAACGAGTTAAAGTGTTCTAAATATTTTAACCCCCTTTTTTCTCAGGGTGGTGCAGCATAAATTTTCACCATATAGTATAGTCATTGTTGCTAATTAAAGTAAGCAAAAAGTTTCGAAGGGAAATAGAGAATTAAAGTAAATATTCATTTTCTTCTTCATATTGCCTAGCGCAGTAGGGCCTTGATCCTTTACTCATATCAATGACTGTAAAAATAACCAGTACCCAAACTCACTATAGATTTAAGAAATATTTTAGGTCACAGTCCAGTGTAAACGATCTATAATTCTAACCACTGGATGCAAGTGAAAGGCACAATCTGAGCTGTACACGTGATTTTTAAAACTCAAACAGCTATAACAACTCCTAGAAGTGTGCCCTGATCACGTGGCCGTCTCATGTGTCCAAAGAGTGGAGCTGCCTGACCAGTGTCACAGAGTGTATTTAGCCTCTTATTGTCAGTGGGAGGACATGAGGAAAGACAGGGTCATGGCTGGATTCTGCCTCCAAGCCAGGCAGCCCGGTGAATGTGTCCTGCATACATTCACAGGCTACGAGGCTGACTGTGCTGGGCTTTATATTCCACAGAGGTACTCTCTCCTAAATAGTGAAGACCTTTCCAGCTCTAACTGTAATATAACCCTCCCCACTCCTTTTACGCTACACTGAAATTGTGCAAATTTGACAGGTTCAACGTGTTCTGTTTTTGTGACACAGCAGCTAAAATGAATAGTTATCAGAGTTCAGAGATTTAGGGCTAAAAATAGAAATATCCATGGATACAGAATTTGTATTTTATTGGATGTAGTCTATTGATTTCACCACCTAAATCTTCTTATTATCCAAAGCAATTGAGTTTTTTGCTCACTATCTTACTGTCATGATTTTTTCCCCCAATAAATTGTATCAGGGAAAGAGGCGACAGACTACTGAGATCTGTGTTCAATCACTTATATTCATATGTCAGTCATAAAAATCAGGTAACCCCATGCAATAATACCAAAGCTGCTGCAATAAAAATTCAGGGAAAGTGTCCACACTCAGTTACTTTTTCACCTCAGGAGCAAAGAAGTTGAATATCTGTTGAACAGCTGTGACCTAATGGACACAGGGACATTAATTTACATACAAACATGTTAATTGGCCTGTGACAGCTGGCAATGAAGATGCTTTCCAAAACACACCTGTTTCTCCCATTATCCCCTAAGGATATTTTTATCCCCCTTCTGTATTTTTATATATAACATAAGTGTTAAGTATTGTGCGCTGCTTTAAAAAAAAAAAAAAAAGAAAACAAAAACAACCCAGACATAATATTGAATCTGTTTGAAAAAGATATGAAAATTACACTTGATGGTCAAATTTGTTTCCCCTATATGTTCTCTAAAAGTATTTGTTAAGCAGGTGTCTTTTAAAAAACTTCTAGCATTGTTGTATGAAGTGTTATTTATATTTATAGCTATGTTATACATAGGAACTTTGTGCCTCATTATTTTCTAAATGGGGCTTTGAGCAACCTGCTCTGGTGGGAGGTGTCCCTGCCCATGGCAGGGGGGTTGGAACTCAATGATCTTTAAGGTCCCTTCCTTCCAACTCTTACCATTCTATGTTTCTATGATTTTTACCTAAATGCTTTATGGTCAAACTTATTTTAAACATGAACATGACAAATAATTCTGTTGCAATCAGTCAAAATAGTAATCTGAATAAAACTTCAAACATATTATTCGTACCATAATACGATATGCAACTGTTCTGTGAGTTCAAGCAAAAAACCCGACGTATTCTGAATGTGCTCAACTTACCTGTATTAAGAAATAATGATAAAAAATTATGTTGTTATGCATTCAGCCTATTTAAAATGCATAGACACACTTCATTGCTTGCCTTATTTTTAAGTGAGATCAAAAGCCTTCTTGATCTATTTTGCCACACAATACTCAGGATTAGTATTGATTATATATATGTCCACATGCTGTGTACTCAGTATTTATAATGTATCTTGATCCACTGTCAAAACGAGGGAGAGTTTGGGTAGTTTTGACAGGTGATCTATTCTTCTTAACCATCTATATTTTCAGGACGTGCGCATTTTGGAAAATTAGACATATAAACTGGAAAGTGTTATTTAAATAGGATTTTTTTTTCTCATAGAGTGGAATGCAGGGTGCTTAGCTATCGCAGCAATTCAAACAGGAGTGCTAGCAGGAGTTAGGGGACATCATGTCACTGCTGAACAGGCGCTGGGGAAATCCCAGACTGGGAACGGATTCGAACTCTGGCGTCAGGAACACATGATCAGGACCAAAGGCAGACAACAAACAGGGTCCTCCTTGGATGTCAGCCTCTGAAGAAAAAGGGCTGACTCTTTGTGCCCCCACCTTTTATACTGAGCATGGGGAAGACGCGATGGGGGAAGACGAGATGGAACAACATGTTCGCCAGTTTTGGGTCACCCGTCCTGTCCGCTCCTACCCACAGGTGTGACCCCTCTATGCTTTTCTGTTTCCAACCCTCCAACGGGGCAAGTAACAAAAATTGCTGACCTTCGTTATTATAGCAATAAGTATAGGCCATTTCTTGGCATTAACTATAAACACAGGTCTTATTAGTCTGAGAATGAACATTTTTCTGCACAATATGCTGTTAATTTCAGAGAGTTAGGAGAGGCTTATCTAAGAAGGAAAATTACTGAACAGAAAACTGGTTCTGTTCTACCTCAAACCAGGACAACCTTTACTTAGTTATGGGTATGGGAATTGTAAGGTTACAGCACCATGGCATTGTTACGGGCTTCATGTGCCTCACTTTATGCTTGGGAGAATTTCAAGGTAACATTTGCACAACAGTAAAATTGCAAACACATCAGAAACCAGAGTGGAATGAATGCAGGAAGGAGACCCTAATATCCCAGAGAGCAACAGACTGTCTTAGTATAAGGGAAAATGAGATTGTACTGTCAAAGACGTCAGGAAAGGAATATCAAATGTGTTTTCTTGGCCTGGCAAGTGCTCATCAGATGATTAAATTGCCTGAGTGAAGCGAGTTTACAGAAATGTGCAGGTAACCTTCAGTTTTAGGCAGGTTTTCTTTAGTTCCCACGGAAAACACAATATTCTAAGCCTTTTTTTTTTTCTTTTTCCTTTTTTTTTTTTTCACTCTGTAATATCTGTTCTGGACATCTTGGGTTGAATGGTTGTAGTCACTGCTGGGCAGGGAAAAAATAATTCTGTGTCTCATGTAACACCAGCTGAAGCCTTAGCGAAAAGCTTTGAGAAAACAGAAGGTGAAGTAAGCATCGCTGATACGATGTGATGTTTTAGAGCTTATGGTAAAACTGATGGAAATACCTGCTCAGACAGAAATTCAGAGTCTGTTGTTTTTCTTTTCTTCCTTTCACAAGTATATTGAGTCCGTTAAAAGCAATACTAAGTTTCCAGTGTCTTTCAGCTCTCACAATTTTTCTAGAAGCTTCCTGATGCTATGTGTTTATCTTAAATTCACAAGTACTGTGATGTGGAATAATCTTAGCCTCTTTTTACTTTGTTTTTCTTCTTTAATTCTTAATGAAAGCTTTTAGGCCTAATATCTAATATCAAAAACAAAGTTTGACCTCAATGTGCACTGAATGCTGAGAATGAGAAATCATAAGGGAAAAGAAGGGGGGGAAACAGAAAAAAAAAAAAAAAAAAAAACCCAGAAGAAAATCTCAAACTATATTACTGTATTAGAATTGTGGGGTTTGTGAGATGATAAAAGGACTTTTGAGGCAACTGCCACTAATGTTTGAATGAATTCTTGCAATTTCAGTTTGAATTTATACATGTAAGATTCGGGATTCAAGAGGTAAACGTGGATCCTGTGTGTGCCCTGCTGTAATTTCATAGTGCCCCCGTAATGGCAGTGGTCAGCATGATGTACGCTGGGCCTAATCATGTAGGTTCATAAATATTCTGCTCAGCACATTCCTTCTGATTGGGCACAGAAATTGCATTTACATATTGATTGCATGTGGTAGTATCGCTGTTCCTAATATATCTGTTGTTTTTGTTGATGGCTGTATCGTTCTCTTCTTCAAGCAGAGATATTTTCCCCACAACGCTGTTTTATTTACAAATTTTATGATGAGTCTGTTTTATTGATCTCCTCTTTCATTGCCTTTGTTATCTCACAGTGAAAACACTGTAATATAATGAAACAACAGTAATAAATAATAAAAATTATTACCTAGAAAGGAAAGAAGGAATGACTCGAGCTTTGTAATTCTGAATGCAGAAATTTTGTTTACAGATTTATCAATAGGCCTAAGATGCTGCGTCCTCTGAGGATCTGGATACCGGAGTCATCCTCTACCCATCTCCCAAGATACCTGCCTCCTGCAAAGCAGAATAATAAATCATAGAATGGTTAGAGTTGGAGGGGAACTTCAAGATCATCCAGTTCCAACCCCCCTGCCATGGCTCACTAGAGCAGGTTGCTCAAAACTCCATCCAGGCTTTCAGGAACACTTCCAGGGATGGGGCAGCCACAACTTCTCTGGGCAACCTGTTCCAGTGCCTCACCACCCTCACAGGAAACAATTTCTTCACAATACCTAATCTAAATCTCCCCTCTTCCAATTTAAAACCATTCCCCCTTGTCCTGTCACTCCACTCCCTGACAAGGAGTCCCTCTCCAGCTCTCCTGGAGCTCCCTTCAGATACTGGAGGGCTGCTCCGAGGTCTCCCCGGAGCCTTCTCTCCTCTAGGCTGACCAGCCCCAGCTCCCTCAGTCTGTCAATGTGACAATACTTCTTGCTTTTATAGCTGTGCCGGGTGTGGGTGCCCAGGTCTCGGTACTATGGGGGGGCCCCCGGCTGCCCCGAGCCGCTTCCAGCCGGTTCCAGGCGGCTCCAAGGGCCCCGGCGCCGGGCACAGCTGAACCCATCAGTCAGGGGAGGGGAAAGCCAAGCTCAGAAAGGGCAAAACGCTGCCTGGCAGCTAGGGCTGAGGGAAAGCAGCGGAGAAACAGCTTTGCCAGCTTCCTGGGGAGGGCAGGATGGGCTCCGGGCACCCCCGGAGAGAGACGTCTTCCCGCAGCCCCTGGGAAGGGCCGGGCTGGAGCAGGGGAAAGCGTGAGTAGGCAGAGAGGAGCCGGCATGGACTGACCGCAGCCCCCTGTTCCCCATCCTCTGGTGCCCCGGCTCTCTCAGGGAGAAGAGGTCGAGGGGTCAGGGATGGACGAGCGAAGTTGAACTTGGGAGGTAAAGGGAGGAAGGTGTTTTAGTCTCTGCTGCTCGGGGGGAAGGGTAGGGGAGGTCAAGGAGTCGGGTGTGAAGGTGTGCCTGGGAAGAAGGGTGGAGAGATGGATGGAGGAAAAGTGTTTCAGGGTTTTTTTGTCTTTCTTTCTCACCATCCTACTCTATTCTCAATGCACAGTAAATTGATTTTGCCGAAGTTAAGACTGTTTTGCCTGTGACAGTAATTGGTAAGTGTCCCTATTTTTATCTGGACCCACAGGCTTTTCTGTTGTCTTTTGAGGGGTGGAGCACCTCTGCTGTGAGGACAGGCTGAGGGAGCTGGGACTGTCCAGCCTGGAGAAGAGAAGGCTCTGGGGAGACCTTAGAGCAGCCTTCCAGAAACTGAAGGGAGCTCCAGGAGAGCTGGAGAGAGACTCCTTGTCAGGAAATGTAGTGATAGGACAAGGGGTAACAGTTTTAAATTGGAAGGGGGGATATTAGGAAGAAATTGTTTCCTGTGAGGGTGGTGAGCCACTGGAACAGGTTGCCCCGAGAAGTTGTGGATGCCCCATCCCTGGAAGTGTTCAGGGCCAGGCTGGATGGGGCTTTGAGCAACCTGGTGTGGTGGGAGGTGTCTCTGCCCATGGCAGGGGGGTTAGAACTCGATCATCTTGAAGGTCCCTTCCAACTCTAACCATTCCATGGTTCTATGATTTAGCTTTCCTGTTCAGTTGAGGTGGGGGGAAGTGAGAGAGTAGCTAGTTGGGCGTGTGACAGCCAGCTAAAGTCAACCTAACGTGATTAGATTTCCCAGGAAGAATGTGAGGGTTACCCTTGTGAGAACACAAGCAAAACAGGAATAGGGTTTGAAATGACAAACAGTTAAAGGCAACAACATTTTAATAATTGAAATATTTTTTCACAATGAAAATATATTTTATTCTGTGAGTGTTGAGTTTCTCCAAATTGCTTTTAATGAGTTAGCATTTAATATTTCAAGAACTAAGTGAAGACTAGAGTATATAAATACTCCTGAAATCTCTTTGAAGAGGAAAAAACACTCTGAGAGATACAATGCAGCAGCAGGCACAGAAATCTCTGGAAAAGTAAAAACTGTTTTATGAAATGTGAGGATCCCTTCTGACTACAGGGTTCCTTCCTATGTATTCATTTTTCTCTGTAACAGCGTTGCTTTCTACCTGTTCCTCCCATCAGATACACAGACTTGAGACAGAACAGAGAGATTGTGGTGCTTACTGCTTTGAAACCGTCCCGTCCCGTCCCGTCCCATTTCATCCCATCCCATCCCTGTTTTTCAGACCTAAACTTTCAGGGCAGTCCTGGAGGTACCCCTGGCGGACTCGGAGCTGCTTCCCTCCTGTGTGTCAGCATCACCATCCTACTGCCAGAAAGGGTCCCTAGGTGTCATTTGCCAGCTGGTTTTAATCCTTTTATGGATTCTCCTTCTCCAGCATTGATATTAGATTAGTTAAGTTCTGCTTATATTTCTGGATCAAAATCTTCCTTTAACCTTGAATTTTTTTGCCGTGTATCAGTTCAGTATATTTTCTTTATGTTCTGCTAATACTTTCTTATATTTCCTGCAGATTTAATCCTTACACATATAAGGCAAGGTGTATCCCGATAGGTGCTATCTCTCTGCCTACACAACTGTTGTGCAATACTCTACAACCTTTGGGTTGAACATGTCCTTCAAAAATTTGCAGAAAGATCTGCCATTCCGGGGAAACCTCTTGTCCTTATGATGCTGATTGGGCAATTATTTCCTCCCAGAGCTTGGAGAGGAAAACCTGTGAGGATAGGATTACACATTTTTTTTCTTGCTGCGTATTCATATAACCGCTATGTACTTTCTAAATTTGTTTAGCAGGGGCAAGGGGTGAAGTGGCTCTATTTTGAGATTCATTTCAGCACAATAGCTGATGTTCCTTGATTTAAAAAGAAAACCAAAACAAAAGACCTTTCTATCTGACTTCACGGAGAATCGTTACCATAAACAAGTTCCTTAGGGTGTCAGGAGCACTGAAATCCAAGCCTCTAAGGGAGATAATTTTATTTATTATAAAATAAAATTTATGCTGAGGTTTTCATGTAAGTTCTGCATAACCACCTCAGACTGCTTTTTCTCTTGTGTTTTTGTTTGTTTGTTGTTATTGCCTTATTTTAACACAAGGAAAAGAGTATATAAAACTTTCTTAGTCCTGCTGCTGGCTGAAATCACCACTGTGGGTCAGATGTGACCAGAAGTTTAATTCAGGTTGCTGTTTAAGCCACTTATTAAGGTTTTTCACAGTTAAAATGGAAATTCTGTTGAACACGATCACTAGCAGTGTCCATTCCTAAAATCTTTTAAAAGTGAGAGATTTTCTGCATTGATTTTCTGTACGAGTCCTATTTCTCTACTCTCACATGATATTTTTCTAAAGAAAAACAATCTGCTTTATATATTCCTTGCTGATATTTTTATACAAAATAGGTTATCAAATCTTGGGGAACTTTGTTTTACCTTACTTCGTGTTTTCCATAATAGGATGCCAACATGCCATCAAACAATGCAGTAAAGCAGATGGCCCGTGTGTAAGGTACTTGCTATGCCACTGTGATCATTTTTGAAAAGCAGTAAACATTTCATGAAAGATTAGTTGCTCTCGTAGGGAAATTGTAACAAGGTTTTTCAGGACCAATACTAGTACCATTCAGAGGGACTTTAATGACATATTGCTCCCAGCTATCTTTTTTATGGGTCTCCCAATCATCCTGTTGAGAGGGAAAAGGAACATTTTTGTTTCATATTTGTTAGAGAACACAAGTAGGACTCCATCTGGAAAAAGACTAAAAGGGAAAACAAGTAAAACAGTGGAAATGGTGGCACTTAGGATATTTTCAAGTAGAAAAGTTTTGCTTTGAGTAGAACAGTCTAGAATTTCTTAGCATGTGCTTTCCAAAATCAACCAAGAGGCTTTTAAAGACTATAAAAAAAGAAAAAAATTACAATTTAAACCAGAGTATTTACATTCTAAATAGCAAAAGCTCAAAGTGACCAGGTCAGAAGAGAAATACAAAGAGTTTCTGTTAACTCTTTCCTTGCCCACTATGTCCATTCTCTGTAACTTGGAGTCAGTCAGCCCAGTGGCTCCTTGAGTTGTAGCCAACTGTGCTGAGTGGACTCTGGCCTGAGGAGGTTTTCTTTTCTGATCCCCTTCAAGCAAAATTGTCTGTTTCTGCATCTTTCTGTGGTCTTACAATCTCTCCTTAAGCTGCAAATTCCCAGCATGGGGTCATGGCGCTCTTCCCCTTCCCTACAATCTCCCTGCTATGAATGTCTTACAAGCAAGGAGAAAGTAGCATAGCAGACCTCTTGTCAAAGGGGCCTACCTCACCTCCCCTAAATCACACCATTCTGCTTTAGGGACATCCTATCTTTACTTATATACTAGTGGAAATGTTGTGTCTCAGTGTGGAAGGATGAGAAGGAATCAAAGAAACACACTGCTTGGTGAAAGAGGAGAATGCTTGAGTGAGGAAAGTAGGATTTATTTTAGAGATAAAAAAGGTGGCAGAGAAAATCCTTTGATTTGAATCCTTGACCATCTACACGTGAAAGCCTTTGCAATGTCACTTTGGTGTAACAAAGCAGAACTGAAGAGGAGGGTATTGTTTTGGTTTGGGGTTTGTGTGCTTGTTTCTTCTTCCTCTGAAGCAATGGTGACTGTATGGATACAGACAGGCTGTTGTAATCAGATGGGCACTTCCAGATTTCTGTTTATTACCTTTGCTTTCCACGTATATCATTACAACTTCTGGCATGTCATGCTAAATATGGTAGCTTCACTGCCAGTGGTCCTTTCCAATCAGAGCTTAGAATAAGGAAGAATTTCTGTTTCTACTATGTTTGGCACTATTTGTATAAAACATACATCTTTTTATGAAATGCAAGGTGTTATTCTAAATGCAGTTATAGGCACTTTTTTCTTAAAAAAAAAAAGGAAACTCAGTTCTCTAGCTAAGTGGGAGTTTTCCCCTTTCACATGAGTTTCAAAGATTAAATACGAAGAATGATTATTTTTTTTCCTTGTTTCAGTCTTGGAAATGTTAGGTGCTGTAGTAGTAATGTGAGAATATTGAAAACAATCATCAGCTTTCTGTACTCATTTTCTTTGATGTAGATCATCACACACATCATGGTGAAAGACTCAGTTAAATGTGAAGGGCAAAGGTACTTTTTCCCAGTGATGCTCTGAGAATCTCAGGTTCATCTAAGTCTGCAATCTCACACTCATTCTTTTCTTGACTATTGATATTTTCTGCCTGGGTAATGTTCTATAATAGATTAAAATCTTCTACAGAGTTGAATTTGAATGTTGATGGTATGGGGAAAAAAATTAGAGATATATTTAGTAGTGGATGGAATGACAAGAAATAAGCAGAAAAATCTGAAAATAAGAGTGAAAGATTTTTAATGAAACTGTATTATCTATCTCATAAGACATAGATAAACACACTTCAACATTAAATCCATGGGAATGTACTCAGGAATGCTAAGGAGACTTCCTTTAAAATCTGGGCAATATGTATCACGTTAAGTGCCTTTCAATGTCACATATTATTGACATCAACTGAGGGCAAAAGTGCATATACCAGGTAGAATAAATGAATACTTAATTGCAAGGGACCCAATGCTGCTACTGCTGCTTCTTCCTACTCTCCCTCCTCTTCATCATTATCATAGCTAAGTTTTATTGTTGTTGTTTCCCAAGCATCTGAGTTTACCCATGATCAATGGTGCACTCTCTTCTCGTTTTCTTTTCTTCAGTGGTAAGAAGGACATATATAATATAGAAAGCTATTACTAGAATTTTATACTGACAGCATATCACGAATGGCAGATGTATCATTGGCAGAGCATTACCATTGCTCCAGTGCTGATTTCTGTGTTTTAGGGTTACAGATATGAACATTCAAGTTACTGCATATTATGCTCTTAATCTTTCAACAAATCTACACCTACTTTTTAAAACAAAACATATGTTGTGGTTGATCAAGTTGTTTCGTTTCTCTGTAGTCAAACATTTTCGCTGGTTTATTGCTAGGTTGTGTAGAAGATACAATATTTTATTTGACATACAGTCTCAAGCTATACTCACCAGAATGCGGCATTGTTAGCTTTCCCTCTCATAAAAGGTTATTTCCTTTTAGTGCTATCCACTGTTTAAACTGGTTTTGGAGAAGCATCCAAAGGGGACCTCAGGGATTGTCTTCTCTACTAATAACCATTGTGGGATAGCTTCAAAATTCAAGTTTGCATTGCATCCATCTTCACTAGCAAAAGTTAACATCATTTCACAAATCTCTGTGAAGTTACTCCTGGTCTGCCCCAATATGCTTAAAGAAAAAATGGGTCAGTTACTTCATACATGGTTTTGTTTACTTAGAGGTGTCTGATAAGCCAAGGATAATCACGCATATTTCTTATTTCTGACTGTAAGGTGATCTTAGTCTGCAGTATTACCAACACAAATTGACAAAGAAAATCCTTAATTTGTACCACAGTGTAAAAATGGCAGGTGCTAGGAAACTGCAATAAAAGTTGAGGAAAGAGGCCACTTTTCATAAGTGTTTGTAGAAAGAAGCCAGCATGAATAAAATATATCTACAGTTCAACTTAAGAAGAGATGTCAAAGGCATTCCCACACAAACATGTCAAGCAGCCTACTGAAATGAAGTTTTTTTTTTAAAAATAGGGTGGCAAAAAGAAGTGGTACTAAAGTCACAGAAAACAAAACTTCATTGTGGCTTAAAATTTCCCTGAAAGCCTATGTGCAGTATCTGATGAATAACATAAAATCTGATTCAAAGAGCTCTTTAGGCTTGTTCTCAGCAGTTGTCAGTCCTAAATAATGCTAGTAATTTTTCTGGAAAGTAATAATGACACAAGTTTTCCTTAAGACCATGTGATAGAGTTAAGATGTCTGTTTATTCTCTTAGTGCTTATTCTTCCACAGTTGTATTCAACAGCAGATCAGACATGTTTGCTATAGCCGTGTCAATTGAAGTGCCAGTAGTGGAAGTTTAAAATGTCAAGAGAGTATCTTCTTGTTTTGGGGATTCCTTGTGTTTTCAGCGCCTGTTGGTGTGTGTGGCAGAAGTAAGCCAGAGCTCTTTGTAAGTGAAAAAGGGACACAAAGGTAGAGAATATTGCCATAGCTTGCATGGTTCTTGCCTCTCCCAGTTTGCAGTGATGTCACACTCAGTATCCCTTTTACATGTTTTTAAAAGGAGTATCTTTGTGTTACACTGATTTTATATATCATTGATTTTCCAAAAGTCATCCAATGACTGAAATTTTGAGCATTAAACTCCTACTTAGGTTTAACTAACTCTGTGTTGCCAACAAGCATGTGCCAATAGTGTTCTCTTTTTAGCTTGAGATTATCATACAGTATAAACACAGGCAACTAAAATGGATTTAGCTGCAAAACTCCTGTTGGATGCACAGCCTAATGAAGTATTGTTGACCTGTTGTCGCTTCAGTGTTCCGTGGCTCAGGTTACCCACTTAGAAAAGAAGAAAAATGATAGTGATATTGTGAAACATTATGTAAGAATAGGTTACTATTATTGTTATTTTCCATAAGGCCCTGGATCACATAATATATGATTGTATTCCTGTAAGACTGGTTATTTTTTACTCATTGTATCACATTCAACATACGCTTTGGAAGCCTAGGATCACCTAGCATGGCATAATATTTAATGGCAAATAAGCAACGACCAATGTTACTTTACTGTTTCCATTGCTCACTATTTGCCATCATACTCTTTATATGACTTCAAAATGCAAGTACATTTAATTTATGGTATACTGAAGACATAGAACAGCTTTGTTCATTTCTTACATATACTGAATACAAGCTGTATGCCATCAATAACGTTTTTTGCAGACACTCTGAATTCCCTCTTTATTTGCACTACCCAAGCTGCTTAGAGTTTTGTTAAAACCAGCCAGCAGATGGAGAGATGACAAACCACGTCATATGATGCTCTTGTATATAAAGAGTTTGCTGATTCACAGGCTTAATTGATTCTATCCCGGTCAGGTGCAAGAACAGCTGAAATTTTTCTATTGCAGAAAGTTTGTCTTGCAACATATTATCTGGAAGTAATAATACTTTTTTTTTTTTTGTTTTCTGGATATGGGATTTGTTTGTTTCAAAAATAAAGTTGCTGACAGCTTATGATGTCAGTATACTGAGGAAGATCAGTATACTGAGGAAACAAAGAAACCCAAACCTCTTCACCCACCTCAACCCATAGTAATCTGATTTTCTAAAGCCATTGGGAGACAATTAAAAAATAACCAAACAAATAAAACATACTTTACCTTTTTCCTATTATGTATGCGCTCTCATACTTTTAAGAATCAAATCAAGAATCTACTGATGGAGTTTAAGGAGTCTTCCATTTACTCAGGTAATTTTCCTGGCAGGACTTATTGCACACATCCCTCATCAGCTAGAAATAGAAATGCATGATTTTTCTATTATACGGGCTTCAGTCCATCAAGAATACAATTTAATTTCTGACAGGAATTAGTGCTGGATGATCCTGAAAGCTTCTTTCTTAGTCAATACCCCTTTTTGTAAATCAATAGTACATGAATTAATAACCTAAAATAATTCTTTAAGTAGAACTTGGACTGAGGTCTAACTGGACTCTTGAATGTGTAAGACTGGGTTACGTTTGGAAACAGGGAAATGACTTCTTTTATTTCCAGAATATCAATTATAAACCAATAAGAATATTTTCATTGTAGTTGAAACCAAGTGTATCCTGTCTATTTTAGTATAAACGTTAGCATAGAAGCCAAGTCAAGTAAAAAGCTTTCAAAAGTCTATCTGGTCATCACTGTTCTCTAAAACACAGCCAAAAAAATTGTTTTGCATTGGTATAACAGAATAGAGAAGTACTCAGTGTCCCCTAATAGGCTGTCTGATCTAAGGGACTGGATAGCCACAAGCTGCACTAGTGATATGTCTAGGTGAGCATGTTGCATGCTCCCAGCCACAGGCTGTCATGCTGAAGCTTACAAATGTAAGAAACTGGAAAGGTCCCTAGTCCTGAAGCGTTCTGAAAATGGCAGGTACTTGTAACCCACTAATGAAAAAGAGGAGACAGGACCATTTAGCTCTTAAAAATGTTTTATTTATAGGGAAACTGGAAAGCACAAGTTAACTGCCTCTCAACTTTGCTGTAAAGAGCACATCAGAGCTTCCTCTCTGAAATGTCTGCCGTGCAGCTAGCAGCAATGATGGCTTTTAATGAAACTGTAAAACAATTTAAGTTAGTGGCATCTGAAAATAAGTGACATTTCCACATAAAAGTGTTCCCTAAGACAACATACAGGAATGAGTAATGGTGATAATAAATCTGTTTCAGAGGAGGAGAGGCAGAGGCAGAGGTAGTTATTTCTGGCAAAGTAAGCAGCACTTAATTTTCTTTCCGATACAACCATCTTCCATTCATATGTATGACCAACCCTCTATTCTGAGTGATACGTTATTGAAAATTATTAATTCAGGGAGGTATTTTTTAAAGAGAAGGAGAGGCCTAGCTACAAGACAGAATGTCTGTGAAGCATTTGGAAGTTACTGGTATCAAATCAATTTATTTTCTGGTTAGAATTATTTTTGTATCAGCTTAACATGAATATATGCTACTGGAAAGCTTCTGCCAAACCCCTTTTTGTTTTAACGTTTGTTCAGTCACAACCTGTGTAGAAGCAGTCCAAGGAAAGTAAAAAATTAAAGCACAAAATATTTTCTTCTTTCTCTTTTCCTTTTCAACTAAAACAGATTGCTCTTAACTTCCAACTCTCCCACCAAACTATTTTTGCTAGCATGTTCTCCACTGTGTGAATTTACTGAGTTCTCTAAAAAGGGAGCAGGCAATTATTTTCCAAGATGCATTAACCGAGGAGGAGTTTTAAACTACCTACAAGGCAAAAAATAATAGTTCACACAGAGAAAGGTATTTAATTTATGGTTTATAATATTTTTATTTATTGAGGAGAAGGTAAAAAATATTTTGAAACATGTATGAAGACTGGCCAATATCCGTCAAAAATGTAACCATAGTTAACCTTCTTTGGGAACACAGAGAAGCTAGGTAATTTTTTAGTTCTTCCAACCCTATTTCTCTGTGATTTTAAGAACTTGGAATCAATCCTCAAGGACTGTGGCATTGTGGCACTTTCTCAATTATTTGCCCTTCTAAGTTTTATGAAACTAAGTAGATGGTGCCTGTGTGTCCTGGTGTCTTTATAAAGACAGAGTAGCCAGGGAAAGTTACAGCAGGTCACAAAAATACTGCCATAATCTATTTTAATCATTAAAAACACTGAAGCTTGCAGGGAAATAACTGCAGCATTTTAAACTACTCTGGTAGAATAGTGTATGCTTTCTAAATAAAGTGATATAAAGCACAACCAATAACTTTCCCTAGAGTAGATTTTCCAGCGCTTTGCCCAGTCTTGTTTTAATGACTAACGTTAATGAGAATACCAAAGGGAAATGTTAAAATTGACAGGAAAGATTCATTATACAGTACAGAGAAAATGAGATGAGAGCTTACAGGCAACAACAGTCTTGGTTTATCACTACTAAACAAGCAATTCCAAAACTTTGCGTGAGTTTTTGACTTTTAAAAATCAAAAGGTCTTCAAAAAACTCACTCTTTGAATGACAAAAGACTCACTCTTCAGGTGAGTTTGGGCTTTTGAAAACCAAAGCACTTCCAAACTTACTTTCCTGAGGATAATGTTTAGACTTAAATAGTCTGGTATTTCTATGGCAATAATTTTTTCAGGCAAATTGACAGGAAACCTCATCTTGTATACATATGAAGATTCAGAAGCTGCCATTTATGAAATCTTTTTTTTAAAAAAAAAAAAAAAGCACAAAAAAAAAACCCACCAAAATCCAAGATACAGTATCTGTCAAAAGAGACACTGAAATGTGAGGAAGTTCAAGTGATCTAGATTTGATAAAGCTTTTATTAAGGGAAGAGTTTTAAACTTTGCCCGTAACACAGCAATAAAAGTAATAGAAATGGAATAATCTCACACAGCTGTATCTTGTAAGTCTAGTTCTGTGTATAGTTTTGCTTGACTGAAAAGATGAAGCCACAGTTCTAGGCGGAATGTAATCATTTCATGCTAATAAGTCACAATTCTGAGTCCTTATGTTCATAATTGAAGCCAATAGTTTAATGGCCATATGTTGGCTTACACATCAAAGCTAGTTGTTGCGTGGTGTAGTGGTGATGCTGGGATAGAGAAGAAAGCTGAAGCAAAAATTGATGCTAAGTAGCCAACATTTCCCTAGACAGAAGACCAAATGGCAGGGTGATGCAGATGTAATTATAATAAATGAGCCCTACTCAAACACAGTTTCTTTGACTAGGATGTGCAAGTCATATACCTCCTCCTACTTTTGCAGTTATGGAAGTGGAGATCTAAAAAAAGAAATTAGTAAACCAGAGTGAAAATATAATATAATGCCTGTATATGGAATTCTGACATCCTTCTCCAGCTTCTCAGCATTGTCCTATAGATGTTTGAAAACACTGAGTACCTCATGGGGTTTTTACGTCAAATAACTTCCAACATCAGCATTTCTGCTCCTGCACATCCTGAGTTGTCTCAGTCTTGACAGTATTTTATAGCTTCCTATCTACCTTATGTCTAGACAGTATCAAGCCCTGAAAGCAATGTATTCTTCCAGCTGTCTCCCTTGACTTAGTACTTTCAAAACGTACGAAGGTACCTGATTTGCACCTCTGTGTACTTGTCTTAAGTTTCTGTGCTGGTCAAAGTTTCATAGTCCTGGTCAGCTCTTCCTTCTTTTCATTTTGATGTGAGCTTTCCAGGCAGTATTAATCTTACAAGGACCTGAGGAAGATGACTGTGCTTTGGTTAATATTCATGGTAAAACTACATGACCACTTTTCAGCTTTTGAAATGCCTATGTTTTAATTAAGAGTCCAGATAGAAGCTATAGTTCTCACCTTTGTTGAGCTCTGCTATGATCCCTGTTCCTTATGTTTTGCTTCTTCAGTGTAGCTGTTAACAGTCACCTGAGAGAAGGCATAAGATAATTTAAGGAATGGGAATGTTCTCTGTGGCCTTTCTTACCATTTCTGTGGCCACTGAATACTTAAAAATTAATATATTTTCTTACTAGTCTATAAATGGCACAGAATAATTCGACCAGAGTAAAATATTTTGAAGAAAAATTTACAATGACTTTGAAACTTTCATTTGACCATAGACACTTACAGCTGTACTTCAAAAAAAAAATAAAAAATGGACTGAGACATCTCCCAGGGACTGCCTTTAGTGCTTTTCCAGTCTATGAAATAGTGCAGTGCAGGCTCCACTTGTCCCTGCATTTAATTTGTGCTCTGTCCACCCTGTCTGTCCAAAATTTTTTGATTTTTGAAGCAGACATTTCACACAGGTGAGGCTTTGTTTCAGGACACTAGCCTTTGTCACAGTGTTACTGTTGCCCTCTGCCCTTTCTGTGCCCACCCCATCTTTGTCTCTTTGTGCAGCCGGTAGAGAACAAGAAAATACAGGGATAGAGAAAACTTCTCTGCCTTCAGTGAAAAATTAGATTTTTTCAAAAAATAATTCAGTCTGCACATGGTTCAGTTTTGAGTCTAAATGCTCAAGATCTCATTTTTATCCAAATGAGTTCCTCTGTATAGTTTATATTCTTGCTGCGTTTCCTATTGCTCAAGTGCATGAATACTAAATTATGGGAAATCTGACACAAGTGTTTGCCATGAGTACTTGGTCTTGTAATTGATAAAGGAGTTACTGTTATATTTAGTGTTACCTCTTATATCTTTCATTAGTACCAGGCATAACCCAGTGACAAGTTGTCTAAGAATTGTTTGACAGCATCATCAGAACTTTTTCTTTCCCTTTTAACAGGGTGTTTCAGCATAGGGTCATCCAAAGTCTGAATTATTTTTCCTCTGGTGGAATAAAATTTTACCTGCTTTCATAAAACCCTCCTTCACCACCTGCTGTGGTGGTGGGTGAAAGGAGAAATTTGATTAATTTCTGGGCAAAGTATAATGCTTTACTCAAGTCCTTAGAGACTCATTTATATGAATCTAATTGTTTTGTTATACCCTTGTCCTTATGCTCTGCTGTGTGAGTGCTTCAAAATGTAATCTCATTGTCTGGAAACCCAAAAATCAATATAAAAGGAAGTGAAGCAGCTAAGAAGTGAAAGGAAGAATTTTTCAAGTTAGAAATTATCATGTCGTCTTTCCCTTTGCCGTATTAAAACTAAATGATTTTTATGTAAAATATATTTACCATCTCTTTAGTCCATTAATATCTATTTAATAATAAATAAAAGTTATATTTATTGCAGTAGTTCAGTAGGACTTTTTAATCTGTCCTACCCAAAGATCTTTAAATAATGTAGCATTTAGGATGATGTACAGATGATACATTCAAATACCTTTGAGTTATTTTTATTTTAAAATTAGACTTACCTTCACAGAGGCAAAAGATGCCACCCTGCTATCTTAACCAAAATACTTCAAGTATTAGATGATTCACTACAAGAAATCTCATGGTGGACCATTAGCATGTGATCTGTTCCTAAAGAAAGTTGTTACTTTTACCTGTAAAGAAAATGTATGTTTCCTAGGTTGGAATACTGGACTCCCAGCCTTAGATTTAGGAAGCCTGCACTTGCATTCCTGCTACAACAAAGATTCATAAACACCAAAAAAACAGGTGAAGAGAATCTGACCATATAGTGTCATTTCCTCTCTTAATTAAGTGGATGTAACTACAGAAGAGGTTGCAGGAAGGTGATGGGCTGAAGATGATGTGACACATCATCAGCTGGAAATGCCATACTGATGGTTCTTACACATCACATCTTTCTCACACAGAATCACATCACATCTTTCAGCCCACACAGAATGTCTGTCCCTAAACTGTTTCAGATACTGGCACCCACACCTTGCTTTTCTTACAAGGTATGCCTCATCCCTCAGCATTATACATCTGTTCAATAGCTGAGCTTTTAATGGCATCTGAGGTGGTTAAGGGACTGGTTTTCCCCATCTGCCTGGTCATACAGATGCATGATATAATTAACCCATCTGATGAATGAATTCCTGCACTACCCACAGTGCTCCCCAGCCCTTTAGTGAGAGGTGGACTCACTACCTCTATGTCTGTCTCTACTGTCCACCAGACCACAAAATAAAGGAGGAACTAAAGCACATGTTCTTCATCATTCAGTCCGTGTGTCAGCGTTGCTGGCTGTAGGATGCCTGCAGCTGAGATGAGACAATTTTGCTGTTTTCTGAGGACAGTTATACTCAGCCAGCACTAGTGCCGGACGATTGCACTGTTTTTCTTCTCAGTCCCTGTGGCTAAAACTCTTGCTCAGTTGTTGGATGGATAACACTGTTGACATCTTGACAGATGCTTACGGGTGTCCCTTGACAAAGGACACAGTCAGGTGCTGAAATCCTTGAAGTATCTATTTTTGTGGCTCTGCAGATGAGTCCCCACCTGCAGAATGGGAACTAACAGCTCTAGCCTACCCCATGAGATGGTGTATAGATAAGTATGAAGCTCCAGCTCCACATTTACAGTGACATACTTACCCTATGTGAATTTAGTAACATAGAACTTTAAGCAATTTACACACTCTCTTCTGAAAGTATAAATAAGGAAAATGGAAATAATATCTAACACTTTTAAACATTCTGGTCTCTTTGATATCTATGAGCAGTGAGTTCTTTGTCTTTGTAATTTTTAATAACTCTTAAGAAATTAAATTATCCGTGGTTTTCCTCTTCACTCTACTCTATATTCTTTTATTTTTACACTAAGAGAGAAGGTAAGGGGTATAACTCATTAGCTTGTCTGTATCCCTGGTTATTTTTTTATGCTGTATCATGTCGTGCTTGCAGCAATAAAAATCCTAAATTGAAATCTAATTTTTACTTGTACTGAAATTTCTTAAAGACATCTAATTATTTATGTCACTGTACCACATAAACTTCTTAATTTAAGCTTTCTGACTTAGTGGCTTTTTTTTTTTTCATACGAGGAAAGAACAGTCTTGTGCTATGTAGAAGCTCCTATATTGCCCAAGGTAATTGTTCTCAAAGACGATGTGAGTTTAAGAACGAGGGAGTGGGGCAGTTACTTTCCATCTCTTGATTTACAGATATATCAGCCTTAACTTGTAATCAGCAAAACTTCGCAACTGGCAAGTTTGAGTCTGTACTTCGAACTTTATGGTAAGAGACCAGTTTATGCACAATCTTTCAGCCCTGGTTGCTAAAAGTACTAATTTCTGCTTGTTAGGAATGCCTGATTTGCATTACATTTAAGGCTTTTTTACATCACCCTAGAAGCGTTAGGAGGAATTGAATGTGATTGCATTTATGCCTACTTTAAGGTATCTTTACACTGTGAGACTGTAAAGTGGTCTAGAGTAAAATCAGGTGGTGAAATTCTGATTCCAGTTGGTGACAAAATTCACATCAATGCAACTAAACTTCACCCAACTTTTAAGGCTGGAATAATCATCTAGTCAGAACTACAGCATAATACAAGACAGAATTCCTTCAAGTGCTTCCTACATAAAGTCTATAATTTCTGCTTGAGCTATTACGTATCTTTCAGGAACACACAATTTTCATTTAAAGTTCTCAGTGATGAAGAACCAAGTATTTCCCTAGGTAAATAGTCCAAATAGTTGATTAGATTCACTGATAAAAATATGCACCCAGTCTGATATCAATCATCTAGCTTCCACCTTCAAATACTGGATCTCGTTATGCTTCATTTGTTAAATTAAAGGGCTATTTGCAATCAGAAATCTTCTCATTGTAAGTAATTGTAGGCTGTAATCAAGTCACCTCTTACCCTTTCCCTGGGCATGTTAGAAACTCTGCAAACCACCTTTTTCAAACTCAGGTTATTCAAGTATGTTTTTTTACAAAGCATTATGTTTGTCTGTAGCTTTATTAAGATGTGGACACCAAAAAAAAGATGTACCATTCTAAAAGATGATCTTTAGTGCTAGGATTGGGGGCTGGGAGGGAGAAAGGAAAGTAAGTATAACAATTTTTCTGTAAATACAGTAGTCTCTAACTGTATTTTCTATTAACCTGACTACCAAAGGTGGCTGTTCAGAGATAAGAAGCAAACAATAGCAAAGACAAAATGTATGGAGTAAGCATTAAGTATCTGCACGCTACTCAAGGTAAGAGTGTCTATTCCCATAGCATGGAAAATAGTTATATACAGCTCAGCATATTTTACATTTGGCTAATATTTTCCAAAGATGAGAGTCTAAAATCAAATAGAACTTAGAAATATTGATTGGGAAAGATGGCGTGTTGTCAGCACACTGAGTAAAGCACAGACTGAGCAGCAGACTAGAGTTCTGCAGGCATTATTCTCATTCCCTACATGAAGAAAGGGAAACAGTCATAGCTGAGTTGTATAAGATAAAGATATGGAAATATGCAGCCGGGACATTGTAATGTGCTGCGTATGAACTATGTAGTGTGCTGTTTACCCTCTGAGAACTGAAAGCTAGTATCCCTTATGCAGTTTCTGCATCACTTCAGTTTTTCAGAGATACTTGTTGTACAAGGATGCATACGTGGCAAACAGTGGGTTCTGCTGGTTTGGCACAGTCAGTCAACAAGGGAATTATCTGAGATGCCATTTCTTGGAGTAGCCCTAAGGGCAGGAAAGGACCTGTGTCACACACGTGCAGCCGAAGCACTCTCAGGAGCCAAAAAGGCTGGGTTGCTCAATGCTGGGTCAACACTGAATTTGGCCCAGATTGCTCAGGGCTGTATCCAGTTGGGTCTTAGAAATCTCCAAGGATGGAGACTGCACAGTCTGGTTCTAGACAGCCTGTTCCACTGCTGGGCTTTGTACATGGTGAATTTACACGTCAGAACCTGCACACGTTTCCAAACAAATATTTCATCTTAGTGGATTTTTCTGTGAACATGGCAGCCCAGTACTCTCACTGGATAACTGAAGCACTTCATGTCCTTCACTATAGCTGGATACAGGAGATTGCATTTCATTTTAAGAAAATCAAACATTTCAGATGTAACCAAATGTTACGTGGTTTGGTTCTTTGGCTTTTTTTGTGTGTGTTTCTTCGTTTTGTTTTGTTTTTTTTTTCCCCTGTAAAATCCTTATTCCATGGGAAAATTCAAGCTCTGGAATGTTCCCTCTGGAAAAGAAGAAATACCAGTGTGTGAAAAGTCTGATTTCTTGCGGATACTAATTCTCAGAAAGAAAAATTTGAATGAGCATAATGTGCTAAAAACCCGGCTAGAAAATAACATAGAATAAAATAAGGCGCTACAGTGTTAGGAAAGAAATATCTTAAATCTTGAACACACCTCTTGTATTACCAAGTGCTGTCCAAGCTAATGGTAACAACAGCATCATCTCATATAGCTTCAGCATTCCTTTAACATCACGTTTTATTTCTGCCCTAACTTTCTCAGGTGTTTATGTGTAAAAAGGAGAGGAAGAGAAAGGTAAGTGCAGTACAGCTTGCCAGGTAAAGACAAAGGTGCAGTAAGATTTACTAAAGCCTTGGGGATTATTCCCATACTCACAATGCAGCATGTGCAGAGAATTGGTAAAAGCAAGAATGACTGTTATGTGAATCACCATCAGTAGTTTTGAGTCAAAATATAAAATAGCTTAATTCCGTGTAATTATAATAGTACCAGCAATACAGGAATAAGTAAGGAGATGCTTTGAAATGAAAGTCAATCTTGTAGTCAGACATACATCCACTAACATGGATTGTTGCCAACATACTCACTTTTATATTTATTCTGTCATATTTGATTATACTCAAATTCCCCTAAGTCCTTTATCTGAGTTACAAATTATGTCTTTATTTGGAAACAAATATGCCCACAAAGGCATTGTGTACCTTCTTATATGCCTTCTTATGTGTATAGTGTTACTGACTACAGAGATAGAGTAAAATACTTTGGATGTTTCTCCTGACAGTCAAATAGTTGCCTGTGACAGTCTTAATACAGTTGTCATTGGAAAACAATGAAAATTGTTGAATGTACTTTAAATCGTCATAAAGGAATACGAAATAAATTCCTTCTGGGACAAGAAGAAAGAGAGTAAATGTATGTATAAATATATTCTATGTAAGCTACATGGAGTATTCAGATATTTCTAGTCTATAGTAAGTACAGATATATTTCTACATACTGATAAATAATTTGCAGCATGTGATTTATTACAGTATTTCATCTACTCCTTAATGCTTTGGAACTCGGGCAAGGGTTACAAATAATGGACTTTTCTTCTCAAATTTTCTTTTGCAAAATTTGTACTGAAAACTAGAGGTTATTCCCCCTCTTTCTTTTATTTGAAATATACTTTTCTATTTGAAGTTAGTTGAAAAGAACAGTCAGCTGATGTACATGAGCAGTTTTGCTGTGACTGTGGGATACCTGCTGATTTACACAGCACTGGGTGGTTTCTCAAAAGAACTTTGAGATGGGAAACATATGCTCAACCTCATGGATCTTTGTGTAATTGAAATCTAGGTCATAAGCAGTGAGTAACCACTATGACTGAGAGGTTTGCACAGTGAGCTGGAAAAATCCTGTGAAATGATGCCACATTCATTCTCTGAGTGTCTCACATGCACATCATTGATGACACTGGGACATTGTCATTAAAAAGCTGAGTGATTGTTTTGTATTGATTTGTACTCATTTGACCTTTGCTATTAATTTTGTTACCTGTCTGCTTTCAGACTGCCTAAGTGACATTTCATAAAAATGCTTAGTGATAACTCACTGTTTCATCATGCATTCCTATCTGAACATACTCACTAAACAAGTGTAATGAAATAAAAAGTAGTTTCCTTTAAATAACAATCAGATTTGGTCAAGATTTTTGTCAAGCTCTACATATTTCCATGGTAGACTTCTTCAATCTTCTCCCCTTCTCATCACAAAACATAAAGGAAATATTTTTTCCTACTGTTGAAACTTAATTTTTTGTCTTATTTTCAAAAAGTTACAATTCAAGATTTGGTGTATTGCTGCCAAAATGCATTTGAGAGTAAGAATAGTGGATATCTGTGTTTTGAAACTAAGAAGCTTACTTGATACATTTTGAAGCAGGCAGAGAGAGCAGAATTACTTCACTGAGAGGGTGGTCAGGCACTGGAAGGGCCTGCCCAGGCAGGTGGTAGAGTCACCATCCCTGGAGGTATTTAAGAAACGTGTAGATGTGGCACTTCAGGATATGCTCTAGTGGCTGAGATTGTTGGGTTGGGTGATTTGTTTTGTGCGGTTCGTATTTTTTGTGATTTTGTTGGGGGTTTTTTGTGGGTTAGTTGGTGGGTTTTTTTGGTGTGTGTACGGTTGGACTCGATCTCAG
The DNA here is from genome assembly GCA_013400375.1 of Thinocorus orbignyianus. Classification (NCBI taxonomy): domain Eukaryota; kingdom Metazoa; phylum Chordata; class Aves; order Ciconiiformes; family Thinocoridae; genus Thinocorus; species Thinocorus orbignyianus. The sequence continues at coordinate 582,646 of VXBW01003303.1, read as the reverse complement.
AGGTCGCTTCCAAACATGAAAATTCTGTGAAGCAGCAGAAATCCTTGTCCGTTTGGAAGCTGAGATTTCCTTCAATTCTTCATCAGCTTTTTTTCTTTTTTTTTTTTTTTTTTTTTTTTTCTTAACGTGGAGTGTTTTTTTTATGTTTCTTTCATTTTTTTTTGAGTTTTTTTTTTTTTTTTTTTTTTTTTTTTTTTCCTAAGCAGGGAGTAATTATTCCAGTTCATTCTGCCTTTAAATCATGCTCCTGTGACTTCATCTTGCATCAGGCACAGTGTGCCAGTTTGCACTGCTCTCAGCCCTCTGAAACGCTTTTGACTCATTATTCTTCCTCTTGCTCAATGAGAATAATCTACCATTTAATCACTTGCTTGCAAGCAATCACTCACTAACCCGATATGCTTGGCAAATTTCCTTTTCAGAGCTGTCAGGTGTACGTACAACAATAATTTGCCATGTTCTATGGCTAGATCATGTAGGGGGTCACTAGCCATGACACAGTTAAGCTGCTGCTGATGTATGTGTTCACTGAAATTATTTGAGAGCCAATATCAGGTCTTTTTTTTCTGGATTTCCATAGGATAATTACAGCAAATGGTTATGAACAAGCGAGATCGGAGAATAAAATGCTGTATCCAGTCCTAGTCTCTCTAATAGCTACTAAACCTACCTGTTTCCTAGTGCTGCTAGATATGTATTTAAATTGCATATGCTGCAACTGAATTAAGGTAACTGCTCTGGTGTCTGTAGTTTGACCCTTTGTCTGATGATTTCCTGACAGTTGTATCTAAATTCAGCAAATTAGGTATGCATCTTTTTTATAGTAACAGTAGCAGTATTTTAGAAGTGTTCAAAGAGTTCAATCTCATTTTGTAGTAGAGACCGTGCATATGCACCTTCCCCACAAAGGCAGTAACATAAAAGGTTTTATTAATCCTGTATCTTTTGAATATTCCCTCTCTGTCTTACTTGATAATCTTTAAAAAAGTACTTGCACTGTTATAGGCCATTATTTCTAAAAATAATAATAATAAAAATCCTCATAGGACCACAAGAGCTGCTCGCTTGCTCACCCTGCAGAGGGATAGGGGATAAAATTGGAAGTGCAAAAGTGAGAAATCTCATGAGTCAAAATAAAGACAGTTGATAAATAAAAGAGAAAAAGACAAAGTAAGAAAAACAAGTGATGCAAAAGCAATCCCTCAGAAGCAGCTGATAGGTGCCCAGCCAGCCACTGAGCAGTGCTAAGCCCTAATAAACTCCCTCCCTGGTTTTATTGCTGATGATGGGCTACCCCTTTGGTCAGTTTAGGTCAGCTGTCCTGCTGTGTTCCCTCTCAGCCTCTTGTCTGCCCTCAACCTCTTCACTGTGGGGGGTAGAGTGAGAGCCTTGATGCTGTATAAACACTACTCACCAACAGCTAAAACATCAATATGTTATCAACACTGTTTTGGTCACAAACCCAGAATTTAGAGCTGCTAGGAAGAAAATGAACTCTCCCAGCCAAAAACACTACAGGGGCTAAGCATGCTTGGTATCAAACACTATCTCTATGTGTTCATACTTTTTTTTTTTATTATTCTTTTGCTTCATAAGACAAACAGCTCAATTCTTAATTTCTTCCTCACTGCTAGAAGACTGCTTATCGTATATAACAAAGGCATGTGCTTTTGTTAATCAAAATCTTGGAACTGCTCTCTGCTGCTGTGCTGTTTGGAAGTTTATGCAGCAGAATGTGTTACAACAGCGTTAGAGCATACTTATTAGATATTCTTAGAGAACAGAATATACAACAAAACCCGTGATAGAAAATTAATTACTGTGAGGTGCCTGCAATACTACATCTCTACTACAATATAACTGTATGTGGTTTTGCTACCATACGTGAGCACGTCTTAAAGATGTCAGTCAGGATTTATACCAGATCTGAATGTTGACAGTACTCTGACACAAGATGGTATGTTCTCACAGAGAATCGGGTTTAAATCTTTTGAATCAGAGTTTTCTTTAGAACTATATAATTGGAAAGACCACTTAGAGGACACTTTTTCTCTTTTTAAAAATTGTGTATGTTCTAAACTATCACTTATATACAGAATATTTATTCTAGCATATATACTTACACATATGTGCTTATACACAGAATACTGCCTTTTGTCTTTTTCTCTTTTATTTATCAACTGTCTTTATTTTGACTCATGTAGGTATGAGCACAGATTTCAAAAGGAGGACTGCTGACCTCTGTTGCTATGGCCTGGCCACTTGCTGTTTTCTCCTGACAGTCATAGTTGTAAGAGAGAAACATAATCTGCGGGCTCTAAATTTTTAACACTGTATTTACCAAGGAGATGTTGCCACAGAATGATTATAGCTGCTATCGTAGCTCTGAGCATTGCAGTTCTAACAGCATGGCCCCATCATTAGTGTCCTCATGGAGATATATCAGTGAAAGCAGTACATAAATTCCCATTACATAGGTTTGGAAGGTTTTCCAGACATCTGAAGCACCTCTGTTATGCATGGGAAATGAGAAGAAGAAAAAAACACAAAAAAAACCCTACACCCCTTCCCCCCCGCCCCCGAAAAAAAAAAACAAGGTAGGTTTGAAGTAAGCAAAGGACTGGCTCAAATCACTATATTTTGGCTACTGTGTGGTGTTTTCTCTTTTTCCTTTCTTGGAACTGTACACAGACTTCTACTGCTACCATTTCAGCTGAAGAATGCTTTTGGCTAGTTCTGTGATGTCAGTCAGATAAGAAAAGAATCATTGGCTTGGTATAAAAGCTAATAATTTCTTGGCAGGCTTCTCATGAATTAGTCCCATTTTCACTGTGTGAAAAGTAAATTAAATTTCTACTTAAGTATTTCCTAATAATTAGCATAATGTGCATTCATTTTCAAAATCAAATCTCTAATTTTAGACTGACTTCATTTTCTACTTGTTTCCTGAAGAAATACAAACAAAAAGTCAGAAAAAACAGGAAATGGTAAGATGCACCCGTATAAGAGACCCTTCTTCCACATAAAACTGATGGTATTATCCAGAAATGAAAGAAATAGAGCTCCTATCAGTATACAAAATGTTGATTTAGATGTTACATTTTTAATCAAAACCAAATTATATTACATTTACTAATTAAGATTTCATTACATGCATTTGTTTCTTCCTAATTAGATGAGTGGAACTCTTTGTTTACAGTTATAGAAATTTGCTTGGAGGGTAAACTGCAGCTAGCATATGAACCTCTGCATCGTCTTTCATGTCCTGCTCTACTGAAAGGATCACATTTTCCTCTTCCGTCTCTATCTCATACATGCAAGCATACTATAAAACCATTACATTGCCACATTTGAAGGGAAATAGATAGACTCAAATTTCCCTTAAAATGGGTTCATTTGTTAACTTCTAAACTTTCCCTTAGTAATTTTCAGACATTATATACTGTGCCAATCTCTCAGTACTTTCAGCAAAGTTTCTCTCATTCTGAGACTGTTCTTAATATGTTCTGTGGTTGTTCAGTGTACTGCAGGCTTTGTTTAAGTTATTATTTCTATCATTTGTGGTGTTTGTAGTTGCTATATCTCATCTTGCAAAGGAATTCTGACTGTCTAGTCTTGACCCAATAGAATGAGAGAACAATTAGAAGACGCATTTTTATACCTATTTAGTTTTTCATTGTTCATGTACAAACGTATGCCTGAGTTGAATTTTACCAAGGCTAGATTTTTATTTAGAGAAATCCAGAAACAGGAGTCTAAATCTTGAAAGTTATGCTGAACATAGCAGTCTAATACTGATGTCTTTCTTGGATCTGGCCAAGCAAGGCAACAGAGATATTTCTCTCTGAAAATTGCCTACGTTGATAAAGTTGGGGGGATGTGTTTTGTGGTGTTTTGTTGGTTTTGGGGTTTTGTTCTGTTTTTTGTTTGGTTTTTTTTGTTTTTTTTTTCCACCTGCAAATTATTATTTAAATATTTATCTGGCTTCAGTGTGCATAATATTTGAGCACCAGGATTTTCATTACTTACACTGTTTTGAGCCTGCAATACAGAGAATCATAGAATGGTTAGAATTGGAAGGGACCTTAAAGATCCTATTTTTCTAACCTCCCTACTGTGGGCAGGAACACCAGAGAAATATTATTGATTATCAAACAGTGCATAAAGTTCAGGATTTATTTTGCCTACATCATGTTAGGTGAAAGCCAGGTGTTTAATTTAAACCAGATCTGTGGAATGTCTCCAAGCTGATGCACTTAGCCTGGCATTTCTGGAGTGACTTATCCCATTTATAAACCGGAAGAGACTTAAAACAGGTAGGCTACTTAAATCATCTTCATACACTTCACTTGCTACTGAGGGAGTTTCAATAACTAGCTACAACAATACAATTAAATTTATATATCCAAATATAGCAGTTATTAATGCTTCCCTAAGAAACTGATAACCAAACATCTCTGTGTTACCAACAGTTTTTGCCACAAATCCAAAACATAGCACTGTATGAGCTATTCCAAAGAAAATTAATTCCATCTCAGCTAAAACTAGTACAATAAGAAAAAGTATTAGCCATGTTTTTGCAATTTTACACTTTTTCACTTGGATGCTTATCCAGCTGCTGACCACAAAAAGCCTCTATAGGACACCACACCCCCCTTCAGACATCAGTGGTAATTTTATTTCTTAATTTTCAGAAAAAAAAAGACTGAATCCTTAAGCGTTGCCCATTCATCTGTATATTCCTATCAGTTCTTCCTCTGTCCTACAGACTTTAAATTCTCAACTTGTCCTGTCCTTTAATTTCACTTCTGTTGAATTTGGAACATGGTAGGTCATATTTAATCATTATGTTAGCTGTTTATCTGAGTGCTTAGCTTTAATAGAGTCTGAATATATGTTTAAGCATGCGGCAGAATAAAATCTGCCCCAGTGTAAATAGGACTGGAAATAGAATACCTTATCATCAATACCGAGGAAAATGTATGCCATTCAGAAACTTGCCTGTAGCTGGTTAAGTACATCTGTTGGCTGAGTAACACCTTATGCTAGACTGTAACAAATGAAGGATGCTGAGTGGCATCAAGTGCAGTCAGCTTTAAAAGATCTCCATTTGCCCTGCACTAAACTACACCACAGCAAGTAATTGCAATGCCTACGAGCAGTTGGAAGCCATGACTTCTGGTGAAACCCCAGAATTATATTTTTACTGTACTTAGGAAAAGATTCTGTAGCATAACTAACAGAAGGAAAGACATCAGATTAAACAGAAAAAGATATAAACCCATAGTTATCATTTTGGGTATAAACCTTACAGCTGTTTCCTTATCAATTTTCCAAGTAATAAAACCAGAAAAAAACACAACAAATTTTGGCGCTCGTGAAAATACAAACTGTAGCACAGACTGATGTAACAGTGAGATATCATAACACTCTTTGTTTATGCCCTTTTCATGGATCTCTTTTGATTCAAGAGAGCTTGTTTTCCACTAGCTGTTGCCTTTTATTCCAACTCCAAAGTATAACATAGTTTAGAAATTATCAGATCACAAACACAATGGCAACATCAGCCATTTCTGTGCTGGTGATCAGCATATTCATATAATAAATGGTGCATTTAAAAATACTTCATATTTCTATTTTTGTCTTATTTCACAATGATCTCTTTGAAGCAGGGCTCATGAGTACCAGCAAACACTACTAAGAATGTAGACAAAGAAAGAAGCAACCACTGAGTTTTGTGTTTAGTATTCTTTATGGGTTCTGTTGTTAATTGTAAACTCTTCTGGGACTTAGATCCTGTTTGGATCCTTTGTCAGTAGCATATTGTAAATAGAAATAGTTACAGAGAAGACAGGAAAATAAGACTAGGTTTTTTCCAATGTTAAACATTTTATCTGAACTTTAACACAAGTTGTTCTACTTATTCAGGATATATTTTTTGTGTTTCCTTATATTCCAGTGAAATATACTGATTTCATTCTAATATTTTTCTGATATGAAAATAGAAAAAGATATGGCAAACAAATGGAAAAGAGCTGTTAAAATGCTGTAATTTGTGACTTGAAAGACTTCTGTTTCCATATGCTACAATTTATTTTTTAATGTACACAGTGTATCAGGAAACGTATAAATTTTAAAGACAAAATGGACCATATTGAACTTCAACATAAGACAGAACAAATTGTTCGATTTTCATAGCTTCTGAGTTATAAAGATAAATTTGATCTTGATCCAGTAGCTTCAAATTGTGAAAAATCTAATCATTTGTATAAGCAATTTTTACCAGTTAATTATTTGACCTGTTAAAAATATGTACTTTTTTTTATTTCTAGTCTGTGTTCAGCCTCCAGCTATTGTGCTTCATTACGTTTTTTTTCTCCATCTACTTTCAGAAATGTGTTCCCTGAATTGGTACTTCAAGGCTAAGATAAAAACACCTCTTAATCTTCTCATGGGTAAACTAATCAAACAGAATTCTCCAAGTTTTTCACTAGAAGGCAAATTTTCTCTCTAAAGTTACTCTGCTGCCATTTCTTCTAAATTCCAGTTATTCAGCCCCCTTTTTTTATTATTGATGTCAAACCTGAAATAATTTAATCAGTGCTGGTTTTGTCACAGACTTTTCCTCTTATTTGACACTGCTCTACTTGGGCATCTATGCATTGCATTCACCCTTTAATCTACAGTGTAATGCTATCTGCTAGCAATTGTTTTTGAAAGTCTGTTCATTAACATTGTGTGATGCTGTCTTCCAGTGTTACCTACAGGAGCTGGATTTTCTTCCTAGACATTCCAGTTTACTTTTGGCAGTATTAAAGATTTAATATAGTTTTACAAATTTTTACTTAAACCATAGATAAAAATAACAAGAGGCCAAGAATAGATACCTGTGGAACTCTGTTAACACTATCCTTGTTTCTTATTAGAGTCACCATTGAGATATAATATTAAACTGCTCTTAAAATGATTAATAAGGTTTCCACTGGTGCTGTATGGTGCTAATTTCATTCAGCCTGTTATGCAGGATTAAGTAAAATGCTCCATAGAAGCCTATTATACCAAACAGTTACCTTTAGTAAATCAACCTTGCAAAAACAATTAAAGTCAATATGAGCTTCATGTTTCAAATGTTTCCAGAAACCTTCCTGAATGGTATACAGTCATCCTCTAGAGCTTTACCAGTTGCATCTACTGTCAATCTGTGAATAAGTACATACAGGTAATTGATTCTACCTGTTTCTTTAATATCAGTAAGTGAGGACCAGCAAATACTCACCTAGCAGGCCTAAAGGAACTTAAATGGTGGCAGGTGATTTACTGATTGTGATTTCCAACCTCTTAGATATAGGTGCCACAAATTTTTTAAAGTGTTCCAGGGCAAACCCAGGCAGCTTCTACCTGCAGTTCTGCAAGCCAGTGATGTTCACTTTTGTTTCTTCTGGAAAGACTGGTAAGAATTAATGTAAAAGCCAGAACTACTGGCTTCTTTAGACTCAGAACTCACAAATCAATGGGAGTTCTTTGAAGAAAGCAATGAGCCTGTGTGCAAAGGTTGATATGACATCCTTTGATTTCCAAAGGCAATCAACATGATCCCTCAGCAAAGACTCTTAAAGAAACTAAGCTGCCATGAGATAAGACAGAAAGTCTCCACATGGATAAATAACTTATTAAAAGATAAGAAACAAAGCACTGAAATAAATGTGGGGTTTTTTAAGTGGAAACTACAGGAGTATGTCCTGGAGGCTGCTTGCTCAATATCAAAGAGATAGTCAGTTGACAAAGCTTATTGGTACTAACAGGTGCTACAGCAGGTAAAGGTGTAGGCCAGTTGCACAGCCTGGGTGATAGAACTGCAAATAAAGTTTAGTATGGACTAATGCAAGCCATGCATATGGAAATATGCAATCTTAACTTCAGCAGGCTCTGCACTGTTAGCACTCAGGACTGGTGGTTTGGGTTTATGGAAGATTGTTCTGTTAAAATGTCAATTCATTGCTCATGAAGACTAGGGGGAAAAAAGTGAGTTTTTAGAATTAAGAAAGGAAACAGTTCTTACTTTGTTCTCTGGAAGGTGTTGTGTGAACAGGCTAGAGTAGTAGATCTAACATAATCTTTTTCTATTTTAGTAGGTAGACATGATTTTGAGGTTTGATAAGCATGTTTCTGTACAGGAAATTTTGCTTTTGATCTTTCATTTGGATAATGAAGCTGAAGAAGTAGCTAGTAGAAGGATGTCATAAAAAATAAAATCTGCTCTAGCTATTGCACAATATGAAGGTACACATTTAGCTAAAATAAATTAAACAAACAAATAACCTAATAATAAAGGTATCTCTTGTGGGAGGAGTTGAACAAGAAGTTCACTGGGGAAAAAAAGCAAAGAGACAAAATTCCAAAACAAGCAAAATGAAACATTTATTTTTTATCTGTTCTATCTGTACCACTCCCTGGAACAGAAGAATTGGAAATTACTTGCAAATAGCAAACTACTTAATGCACCAGAGAATACACTGTTAGGAATGCAATGTTCCATGTGTAGAAGACATATGAAACATCCTAAGAGTAAAAAAGTCTCGATCTTCTACTGTGTGTTTAGGTAGAGGTAATAAGTCAAGCCAGGTAATATTACTTACATACACGTTTCTTCCTTAGAGTAATGAATCAGTCTTTAAGGCCCTAACCAGAAAACCTTCCTAGCTGTACAGCTCCAGTGTGCTGTTTCTGCATTCATTCCACATGCTGTGTGTTACCAGCTGTGGTTTTGCTCCTTGTAGGTGAGACACCACTGAGGTTAATCACTATTGTGTTCTCTGACAAGGCAAACCTGGGAGTGTGCTCACAATTCAGCGTGTCTCTTAGCTCTGTATCTTTTCTGCGGACTGCCAGGATTCAGCTTGATTCAGGCCACCTACAAATCCCATCTGCTCTGCTTACAGATCATGGCCCTGGTTGGAAGGACCCAGGCCTGTTCTGATTGCCCCTCTTTGCAAAGCCAGGTAGGGTGGCTTAGATCTGACTGCAGAGACCAGAGCCCCTTTACTTCTCATCTGCTAGTACATGGTTCAAGATGCAAATTACACAAAAAGTCATTTGCAAAGAGCAGAGTAGATGAATTAAATGGATAGGCAGCAAATATAAATTCAAGCTGGTCTTTGAGGCTGTTCCTGTGTGCTCTGTAGGCAGACCTGGTAAGACTTTGTGTGAAAACATCCATGGCTGACTTTAAGACTGCTTTGCTTACAGAGGGTCTATCTTAGACACTTTTGGCATAGAAGGTTGTGGTTTACAGGGGGAGCTGGTTTTCTTGTGACATACTAGTGGTCAGTAGTCAAAACCATTTAAATTTTTCATTGCTGACAAGCCTTACAAGTGCTCTCAGTTGCTCACCTTTAGGCACATTAAACAAAATTATAATATTTTTCTTAAAATTAATTAAAACAAGGAGGTGGAAAGTAAAACATACTCTGCATCCTAGAAGCCAGGGATCACAACCTACTAAGTAATGGCTGCATTTAATAAGCAGTCTCTAAGTAGTGTAGCTATGAATAAACATAAGGGGTTTGGCTATAGTTTCAGACTTGTTTTCACCTTTGCATAGAGTGGAGGTCAGGAAATATTTGATCATTGGGTTCTCTTTGAAAGGCAGGTCCTGGAATTTAAGCTATTAAAAGCACAAATGACTGTTTACCATTCTAATACTGGATTAATGTTCTAAATACAACTCGCTGTCTGGACCAACTTGCACTTTTGTAGATCCCAGTAAGAAATCTTTGCAACCAGAAGTCTGTCCATAGATATAGTTTTGGTTTACAGCATACATAAAGCAGAACGCCCTTTTGTAATTTTTAAAAAAAGTTTAATGTATTCAATAAAAAAAAAAAAGAAATTAATACTTTCCATTAAATTCCACTTTTCTTCCCAAGACAGTTGCTTAAACAGTTTGCAGATAGAGCGGGTATTTGACTACACTAATTTTGGCTTGGATATTTTGTAGTAGTAATAGGGCGAGGAGGGACAAGCCACACTGACCTAAAAGTTATCATTCTGTCAAGAAATGGTTTGCAGTCATGCTATGTAAGGGAAAACATATTAGCTATTCCACTATTCAATGTAATGGTTTATGAGAAGTTTCACATCAAGAATGCAAAAATGGAGAGAAGAGAAGGGGACTGCCTTATGCTTTTAGGTTTTGGCAAACCGAAGATATGGACAAGTGATAGGTGTTTTCTTAGCTTACTTACTATTGACCTGGAGCTAAAATAGAGACACGATAAGTAAAAATATCAGTCCTCCAAAGAGAGATAAAATGGCTAGAAATCTGAAATAATTTATCTGTAACTTGGACTCACCAGATGGGAACGGAGAATCTCCATGAAAAGAATATGTGCTGGTCAGCTGCCTGGAGCGATTGGCAGCTTTACACCACAGCAGGTCTTCTGCCTGATTCCGTAACCTCCTTTAGTTTCTCAGTCTTGGATCTGAATTAACTTCATGGAGACCAAAATGACTTGCAAAAAGCTTATGGAAAGCAAATATTTTTCTTGCACTGTCTGATAAAGCACAGTAAGTCCTCTTTGCTTCCACTCCTAAACAGAAATTTCAAGTGCATTCCCAATATTTAAAAGATAGGTCACAAAAGTGAGATTTTTATCTTACCTTTTGTCAGTTTTTTTTAGATAAAGATGGATATTTCATATTTTCACAAGGTCGTCTATCAGCCTCAAAAGCATTTAATACATTTGAATAATTGACTCTGCTTTGGATTATAGACAAAAAATGGCTTACCTGAACCACATACATCCTTCAGTTGTTTCATTTATTCTTTTCCTCCAGTTTCAAGGACCTCTTGAAGATAGTTTAACCTCATCACCACGGTTAACAAGAATATTTATGAATAACATCTACTCCAGTAATGGAGGCTGACTATTTGACACGTGCAGGTAAGAACCACAGTCGGTGACTTCAGAGGAAAGAACGAACATTGAGAATCAGAACTGAAGAACTGTGTTAAGATCAAGCTGCAAAAGGGGAGAAACCAAGCTTCTGAGTCAGAACGTGTTGTGGAAGAATGAATAAATTGAATTCTAAATTACTGAATTAATTGTTGGCAACCCCTCCAAACATTTTTCTATTAATTTTTTCAAGAGTTATTCTAAGCCACACAGATGCATTTATATGAACACAAATATAAGCACACAAACGCAATTTTTACGAAACATGAGAGATTGTTACTGCATTTCTTTCACATAACAAATAAGAAATTAGTTCTATAGCAAATCTGTGGGACCCTGGAGGATTGTCACAGTTTGACTTGTATCACAAAATTAACTCCCTAGAGCTTTCAGAAATCAAAGGTCTCTAAAATAACTAGAAATAATTTTAGGGGCCATTGCACTTGTGGCACTGAATGGTTTATAAAACAAGAAAGCTTCTCTTCAATTCCTTTTCTTTACAGCTGTTAAGGGTTGCTTTTTGGTTTGTGGTTTGTTTTTTTCATCACAGAAAAATAAAAAATGCAAGGAGGAGAGCCATGTGTGTATTTTTATACATTCTTTGATATTTCAAAAATATTTTTTTTCTGTTTTTTAACTCATCTTCATTCTGGTGTTTCTTTTAGGTGATAAATCTAAGGAACTTTGTTGCCAAGCTGAGCTTTTCAATAGGATGAAATTCAGGAGGATATACTAATACAACTTTCTGAGTTTTTTCATCACCTGCTAAAAGACAGGTGATGAAACATCAACATTTTACAGGCTCTAGACAAATGCTGGCACAGTTGTACAGCTAAGAAATAAAACAGCTAGACAGTTGTAGGCCACTGATTTTTATAGGATTCAAAAAGCAATTAAAAACCATAATTAAAATGCATGATGAGGGTCAGTCATATTGTGCTTTTTCTCAGGTAATTATTTGTTGGTCAGCTGTGGCAAATTTTGCCAACATCATCTTCACTCTCATTTATGACACACGCTTCCCAATCAAACCAATTTTATGGTACAAAATACAGGTCCTTCCCTATAATTATTATGAGGAAAGTTCCTATAGGAGAACTTACAGAAATACGTAGAGATGGTGTTGATTTTGAACCAGAGCTGACCATTTCTCACACACAAAAACCCGAACCAAACCACCAAATAAACCCTCAATGAAACCCACACTCAAATATTTTCTTTTTAAACTGCTCAGTGTGTAGGGTCAGTTTTATGGTCTGACAGTTCAAACTGGATTTATTCTTTCTGTCAAATGTATCACTATATTTATCTGAGCATCACACCATTGGTAAAGAGTTGTAGCTTCACAATACTTCCACAAGACAAAAGTGTGCTAAGGACACATCCGTCTTACTGGGATGCTGCATTTGCAAGCCTGAAGAGAAGTATAGATTAAAATATTATGCCCAAAATTGCAGAGAAAAGTAATCAATGATCAATGTTTCTGAGGTTCAGATCATTACTCTTTTATCCACTTATCTTCTGTGTTTTCTTCGTACAGTCTGCTGGCAAGATGTCCTCAAAGGCATCCTCACAAAAATCTCTGCAGTCTTCCACTACTATCAATTTTTATTTTAAGGCATACACAAGTGAATGATCTTGATGATGTACGCTGAGACAAGCAGTCTCTGATGCCACAGAGCCAGAAATGACACTAGTAAAATACAATTCCACTATTCTTGATAAGAAAAAAAAAGCCATAACAGAACCTGTTATACCTCCACACAGAATGTTTGAATGCTGCTCTAATTATGTGAAAACAACTCAAAAATTGGGCAGAAATGACCTTACCAGCCTTCCAAGTTGTAACTCATTCAGGCCTTCTAATCTTGTCTCATTAAAGACTAGTAGACACATCGCGTGGGTAACAGAGATCTTTTCTCATCATGTTCAGAATAATATTCTTACTTTCCCTACTTACAGATTTAACTTGGAAATGGAACAGATGACAAAAATGTCACTGCGATTAATATACTCATGATGTATCTCTTTAGCATCTAAATGGAGGTAAAAGACAAATATTCAGAATTCCTTTCGCAGTGAATGAAACTCAAAAGCTCTTGTACCTTGTGAAAGAAACACCTGAGACAAAATAGATTTTCATCATGAATTTAGAGGATTTAGAAATATACACCTATGACCACTTTCAGAAATTTCCTCAAATAAATAATACTAATATTTTACTTCAGATATATAATTCTTTCATTTATCCTGTCCTCTCTCTGGAAAAGGAGAAAAAACCCAAACCAAACATATTTTGCCTTAGTGAGTCCATCAATGGATTTTCTGCATTTCAGAAGTGGAGTCTTGTTCTGAGGCAATGATAATTGTAATAACAATGGTAAGCTGTGCTTATGATTTGACTAGTGGGTATGAAGGACTGGAATCTTTGATTAAAAGAAATGCAACATATAAAAAGCAGAAATAACACGATTTTCTAAAAAAAATCAAACCCCCTTCATTTAGGTATGCTCAGCCTCCTTTTTAGAAAGGAGTCAGAACCTTAGCACTACCAAAGCTGTTGAGCCCAGCACGAATGGTAAATTAACTCAGTTACTAAGGAGAATTACTTTTAAGTGTTAAGGTATTTACATGTATCCTGAAGTGTAAAAATCTGCCCCAGTTTTAGAATATAAAATATGCCAGACAACTGGCAATGGCAGTAAACTGAAACCTGCAAAGTACTCTGTTTTTTTTTGTGTTGTTTGCATATTTAAACACAAATGGGACTAGGTTTGTAAATATTGCAACTGGAGATGGCTCTTTCTGTAAAAATAGCGGGGTCTTCATTCATCAGAATTCTCTAACCCGCAGATAAATCTGAGTCTTATCTACCTCACACCCTAAGCAAGGATGGAGCATGCAGTAGCACCAAGCCTAGCTCCACAACATACCAGCACAAAGTATATACAACCAGCAGAAATATATTATACATACTTGTGGACATTCCCCACCAGCTCGAAAGCATCGGGGATGAAACTGAGCACAGTGCATACAGAATTTAATTTTATCAACAGTCTAGTTGCTTGTCGTATACTTAAAGACAGGCAGGTGCTTAATTGTCTTTGCAGAAACATGATGTGATAGCCGGGAGCTGAAAAAACAGAGGGACTCTTCACCTTTGATAAAGCACAGGGTGATTCCAGGGCCACTACAAAGGGCTGAAATGATTTCTCTTGCTTCAAATTAACAATATTTCTGCAGGAGTGACCATGGCTTGCAGAAACTCTTGTTTCTGCAAGACTGCAATGGCAGATATGGAAATAAACCTCAGCAGTTTTGCATTCTGGCTTCTAGTCATTCCTCAAAATCATTATATACAAACAAGAACAGGAATATATCTGGTTTCTCCAGCCTCCAGTCATTCTGAACTGCATGTCAGAGATGTGTATGATGCAATGTATTTTTCTATTACATATTTGTTCTGCTTTGTATCTTTCCCACCAGGATGCTTAGGTTAATAAATGTGTTCCTTTTTAAATGGACTCTGTTGGTAAGCCAGAACTTTGAGGAACACTGTCTTTTGCATGTCACCTTTTAACACTTACATCATTTCCCACTGAGCTGTCTTTTCCATTCCTCTTATCACCTTAGCAAATGCAAATGAAGTAATTATCTAGTTAAATTCTGAACAGGCATTATTCATTTGAGAAATGGTTACTTTGTAGTGCTAAGGAAGCATTTTTTCCCCCACCTTTGGCACTTTACAATAAACTCGTTCTGATCTAAATTGATTGCTCTGGGATTATCTTGGAGTCATTAAAATAATGCTGTATTGACATTCACTAATGTCTTTAATTAGCAATTCCAGATTCCAACATTTTGAATTAAACATGCACAGGTATACCTTATTTTGTCTGTATATAATTTTTGTATGACTTTGAGTCAAATCTTGTTTTGAATATTACATAATTGGTCTCAGAATTGTTTTTGCAGCAGTAAAAGTGACAGCAGCAATGAGGGGATGAGCACCCCCTGGCTCATGAGATATGGAAACAAGCTTCATGAGGAACAGAAAATGGCCAGTCTTCCAAGAATGACTTGCCTGCAAACGTGTTGTGAATTTGGACTCCGAACTATTCATTAGTCTCTTTGTGTTACACCACAGATTTCATGTTGATTTTTCAGCCAGTTTTTATCTATACACATAGCAACTGAAAGCGAAAATATTTGATGTTTTATGTGGAGATCTTGTAAAATTTTGCATGAAGTTCTACTTTGGACTACAGTTAGTAAAATTAGAATGTGTGATTTCAGGTTATTAAACTGATCTAAGAAATCTTTTTATGGTTTGAATCTTCTTTTGTTAAGGTAGCAGATAAGAACAATTCTAAAATCTTTTGCAGTGGCTTTCTTGTAATCTTAAATCTACAGATTTAACCCTATCAGGCTCAGATTTTCTCCTCCTTGTCTACTTCTCTAGGACTTTAGTTATATAATTTTTTTGTTAGAATATAAAGTATGCCAGAAAAACATCACATTTTTCTGTGGATTCTTCACAGCGTTGGTAACATCCACATTTCATGAGGTCTTCTACTACCTCAGACACTAGATATGTTCTAATTTTTCTTTGGACTCTGCACATCCTAGGTGGCCCTGCTTGAGCAAGCAGGTTGAACCGGGTGATCTCAAGAGGTCATTTCTAACCTCAACTGCTCTGTAGTTTGTAAACTCAGCAGTGTGTGAGGAGAGATTTGAAGGTGACCTTGTTGCTGATAGATGCAATTAACATAGTTTTAGCTACTGTTAAATTATTTTTGTTACTTTATTAGTTGCAAGAATTTCTTGGATATTGAAAAATTAATAATTAACAAGATTACAACACCATACTTAAGACCTGTTGAGCTGGGACAGCTCTTTTATAGAGCTTTTCTACAAGGAAGTGTTTTGGCCATGTGACAATTAACGGTAGTCTCCTGCTTTCTTAGGGCATCAGCAACTTAAGGTCCCTAATAAACATGCATTTGCTCAGTGAAAAATAGTTAACCAGATGTTAAACATGAAAATATATACTTCAGATTTTTTTAGAGTGTAAGCTGATGAGTAAAGGCACTGAGGGTGCAAGATGTTGTAGTCAGATTACTTAGCCCTAGTTACCTGTTGACATTAACTCAAATGTACTCAAAATTTCTTACTTTGAAAGGGAATTGGCAATTTTGAATCTTTCTTTTTAATAATGTAATCAAACAGATTTTTTTTTTTTTTAAATAGTGAGACTAGTGTCATGTGAAGAATGAAAAATCTAGAATTTGCACATTTCAAATAAATCATAGTTAATACAGAAGATCACTGTCAAGAAAGGAAAGGTCTTTACATTTAGTAATGGCAATAATCTGAAGAAAAGAAGATTACTGAATAAGATTCATTGAACAAGAAAATACACCTCTCCTTTCTCTCTGCCCTTTAGAATGTAAATGCTAAATGGCTTCTGTAGTTGCTAATGCTATATTTTATGTATAAACTACCAAAAAGTGGCTTGTAAGTAGGCTTGTTTGAATAGTTAAAGATCCACTGCCACTAATTAGATGAATAAGCAGTAATTTGCAAAAAATAATATTTTATTGTGCCGTTTTATTCTTGATGTAACACCCATAGGAAACAAAAAAGGTTAGTGTTCTGAACTAATCAACTGGTGATGTCTAACTTGGGTTGGAAATAATTTGTAAGGTTTACTGCACTTTCAATTAAAGCAGGAGTAAAAATATGTATCTGTTAATTGTCCTCAAACCAGGACAAAGCTTTTTTATAACCTGTATGCATGCGCTGATGTAGTTCAAGAACTTGACGGAGGTTGACTTTAAAAACAAAATGCACATAAAGGGCGGGAGAGCAAGATGTGTTCTTCCCCTTACATTATACTAAAAAGTTTCAAAGACTAATGCTTTTTCATGGCCTCATTAATGGCTTTACATGACCTCCTTATAGACTGTCATCTCTGGATGGAGAGATAATGGTCATAGAAGATCAGGTTAGCAATGAAATGAGAAAAAGAGGCTTACAGAGTGATGGGAAATAAATTAAAAAACGTAGGAAATGTTCAGTTATTTGAATTTTCTGGAAAAACGTAGAGTTACAAGGCACCTCTGGAGAGAGGCAGCTCAGTCCTTCACTGCCTCAGGTTTTATGGGGGCTGCTTACCTGTTTTTAAGAAGGGGGAGGGAGATACCTTTTATTTCATACTTTTCTCTGCATTGCTGCTTTTACTCCTTTTCTTTGTTGGCATTGTTTTACGGAGTGGAAAATAAATGGGGTAATGTAGGCAAGTCTATTTCATCAGATGTTGTCCATAGAACTAAATTTGAATTCTAGGGCAAGAAAAAATACCACGTTTTCTTTTGTGTTCAGAAGTGTGTATGCATCTGAGAAGCAAAACTTTAGAGTATAGGGATTTGAAATACAGTTTTGGTACAACTTGTATTGGTGAATCTTTATAGACACTGAAATCTAACCAATGATAAGCACAAGTGAATTTGATTATTTAAAAACTGAATGCATTAGAATTTTGAATTTACAGATAGAAGCAGGTTAAAAAAAAAGTTTACCTACCCTGACAACTTATTTTTCTGAAATTTCAAATATCCTAACATTAATGGGCATATAAATCAAAATATTGAAGTTCATTATGTTTTTTTCCTGAAAAATAAGTTAAGAAAAAAGACATTTTCTTAAAATACATTTTTTGTTTAGGTGATTTTATTTAAATTCCTGGTTTATACTTAAAAACACAAATAACCTAAAATTTAAAACAACACTTCTTTACTTTGAGCCATTTAGGCTTTCAAAGAAATAGTTTAGAGGATTAAATTGACTATTTATTTCAATGGTTCAGTGCATTAGTATTTTCTGACAGAAAGCATTATTTCAGAAAAAGTGAAAAACCCCAATATCTATTCAGAGTTCAGAATGTTAGTGAGTGTTCTCAGTTTCTTTGAAAGAAAACTAGACAGAGTCTGTTCTTACAGTTGTTGATAATACTCTCTATTGTTCATATTAACAAAATACCATAGAATACCAGTTCTGGATCAATAATTCAGTGGATTATTACTGTAGATTTATGCCATGACCATCAAACACAAGAAATGCTGCCGTCAAGATTGCAGCTGAATTCATAAAATAGAGAATTGCAAGAACCATCCTTTTTTATTGAAAAGAATAATAGCTCTGAGAACCTGAACCCACTGGGGAACTATATTAGACAGCTATCCATCTTCGATTGCTATTATGGACATCCTTTTGTTTTAGACAGTTAAGAATATTTACATAACTTAAAATTATTGCCATTACTTGAAATTAAGTAGGTGCTATTGACTTCAGGGTCATCAGACTTTTACCCAAGTCCAGGCTCTCTAGCGTTTTTTTATTCCATTTTCCAAAACATCCATTTTAATATTTTTCATAGAAGTCAAAAGGATGAAATCAAGGTTAATCCCAACAAAGGCATTTCAAAGTCTGTTTAGCACTTAGCAGACCGTTCCACTCTCCCTTGCCTGCTTACTGTTTCTCACTAATTTCTAAGGGAATGGTTACTTATTCAGCCGAAGATTCTCACTGTTGATTGCGAGCAGTGGCAAGTAAGTGATCAATACCAATATTCATGATGACTTTGATATTTTTATTACTATGTTTTTAGTGCAAAGGTAAGATCGATTTATTGAATATAAGAGCTAACCAACTATCAAATAGAAATTGGATTTTGGAAACTAACACCACATGAAAATTGTATCTTATTAATAATCTGTATTCTATCCAGTCAACTTAAAAGTCTAAAATCTAAATACATGAATATGCATTAATGAACTCTATTTTCAAAGGTAAATTTAATTGATAGTCAGGTTTTGATGTCTAAATCACATTGTACATCTCTCATTCCTTACATATCTGATGACAAGGAACTCTAAAATATACCTCAGAGATTACAGGCAGAACTACTCACTGTCTGAGCTCAGAAAAAAAATCTGGCATTACTCAGTGAGTTTCATTGGAATGGAACAGAAGAAATTAGAATTGCTTTACCATCAGTCCCAAGTCTTCATTAAAAAGAAAAAAAATCCACAACAAAACCCCAACAAAAAACCCCCACCCAGAACTCAGTATTCTAGCTGTATTCAGCAAAGGCTTGGTTAACTGCAAAAAAAGAAAGTTTATTTCTCTCTTCCACTGGAGAAGAATTCTTACCCCCTTGCTGCAACAACTTCAGTTTCACATATTCATATCCATCTCCTGAGAACAGTGTCTCTTGTTTATAAGATACAGCTCTAGGAGACAGCAATTCACTGACATTAGAATCAAGTCCATAAAATAATAATAAAAAAGAGTTTCTAAAGCAGATTCTTGCAAGAATGGCATCTAATCATAATCAGTCACCATCCAGTGTTAGTGAGTCACTGGATGTCACCAAGTAGATGGAAGCAGTGAATATAAAATTATCTGGTCTGAACGGCACCTCTTAATGATGATCTTTACTGTCACTCTTTGAACTCTCATTTCTCCGTCTCCTATCCACCACTTTTCCCTTTTAACTCATTTCTTTATTTGAAAAAATTAAAATATAGAATCAATTTTTAATACAGAAATTAAAATATACTATTTCATGATAGTTTTATGATTAAATTAATAAAACATATTGGTTCAAGCAATCCTCTGGTTTCCAATTCCACCAAAGAAGCAGGAGCACTTATTGTCCTGACTGCGTATCTCTTCTTTTTTTCTTTCACAAATCTGGATCACTGGAAAGAGTAGTTGAAAAATCTGTTATAAATCATCTCGGAACTCCTGGCCAGTCTGTTCCTCAGTGCTGCTCAGGAATGCCCACAGGTAAATGACTAGGTGCTATTGTGGCATTAAGACAGAAAAAAGGATATTCTTGGTATATGTGTGATCACCAAAAGTCAGTTTCTAGGTGTTTTCACTTATGTTAAGGTAAAAATGATGCTGAAGGTGAAAAATCTGAAGACTGCATTTTATATTTTCCTCTTTACCTTGAGTTATTTGCTTTTGCTTCCATGCCGATCTCAGGTGGCTTTATCATAAAAGGGAATTATTGTTTTCATAGACAGGTAGATTCTATGAGATCTATGACAGTATTTTGTTGTTGATACACTGTTTGGATAGAGAATATGAATATAGTATGCTAAAATGTGATTGCTCTCCCTTTCCCCTGCATTATTTTATCAAGAGGGGAACTGAATACTTTTTCCATTCCTCCCCTCTGGAATGATTTGTTGGCACTTCAGGATGAATTCTGCACACAGCTTGTCAAAGAATCACTTTGGTTGGCTAAGGTTCATCCATACAAATTGGGCACTTCAAAGATTTTTCTCACTTTGACCTGCCTCTCAAAATCTCTGCAGGAAACTGCATCATAAAAAAAAAAAGTAGAACGATCAGAGTGAATAATCTGGGAGCGTATGAGGAACAGAAAGGCTCAGACCCCTCTCATTGCTATTTGCTTATCTATATCTGCTAGAGCACATGGCCCATTACTCCAGAAGCAGCACCTTTCTGCCAGTTTTAGTATAACATACAGGCCTGAAAATCCTTCAGACTAAAATATAGAATGAAGTTAATGTTGTATATGTGCCACCTCCATCAGAATCTATGGATTAAAATATACCTCCTACAAAGCAGACTTGTACCTGGAAGGATATTTGTGCAAGCATTTGTGGTGGCTGGGGAGGAAGGAGCTGCCTGACACAGCTGTGCCTGTGAGTCTACTTAGCGTAACAGACAACTTCATCCTACGTATGCTAGAAGTAAGTAGATCTGTGTATCCTATATTTTAATGATCTTACTGTAAGGAAAATAGAATATGGAAAGTTTTTGAAACTGCTTATATAGAACGATTGATGTTTGAAATACATGTTTTCAAAATGTTCCTTTTAATTAAGAATTTGTGGATGCCGCATCCCTGGAAATGTTCAAGGCCAGGCTGGATGGGGCTTTGAGCAACCTGGTCTGGTGGGAGGTGTTGGAGGGTTGGAACTTGATGATCTTCAAGATCCCTTCCAACTCTGACCATTCAAAATTCTATCAATTGCTAGCTTGACTAAAAATTTTTCCAGAACCAATTTCATTTAAATACTACTGTAAAATTACTAGAGTAACATCTGTGCAGTAACACTCAGAAGCACAAGTGTAAAAAGCAAAACACTTCTGTTAGGATAAGAAGTACTGTGTTTGAAATATTTTGTACAAAATGAAAAATTTTGTTCCTTAGACATGTTGCTGAAGTAACCAGGGTCAGCTGAGATAGTTGTTGACCTCATGGAGGGTTTGCACCCGTGGGAAGGAGTGGATGGGTCAGGTGATCCAAACTGACCAGTAGGGTCTTCCATCCCATCTGCCATGCTCAGTATGAATGCTGAGGGACTCAGGTTGACTCTTTGTTGATGGATCCTTTTCTTTAGTGATTGATGCCTGAGGAAGATCCTGTGAGTTAATTGACTTTCAATTTTCATTGGTGTGTTCGAGGATCCAGTTCCTGCGTATTGCTGAAAATAGGCCACAATTTTCTGAGTGCTTGCTGATATCTCCCCAGGAGCTTGATATGGTTTTGTGTATATATATTTATTTTTATTGTACCCTTCTCATTTTTTCTTTTTACTAATATTTTATTAGCTTAGATTTTTCCTAAGCTCGTCGATCTAATTTCTCTTCTTCCTTTCTTGGAATGGTTGGGGTGGGGAGAGCATCTCTTATCTTGTCACTGGCCAATTTGGATCAAACTAAGAAACTACTCCTGTGGTGGAATTCATAGAAGTAAGCAGAAATTTTTCTTTGATTATATCCTATAAATGATAGCACTTCTGGCCTCTGTTTTGAGGCTTATTTTTAAGTCAAACTCTTGATCTAATTATTTCAGCAAGGTTGTTTTCTAAGCAGTGAATGACAGGCTTACACAGAGAGCAGTAATGTTATACAGGAAGTTTCACTTCAGCGTTTTCATAGCAGTTTATTAATTGTCATACAATGAAATGCAGTTCCTGTATCAATGGGCTTGATTTGAAGCACAGCTTCTCTAACTATATTGTAATTTCACTGGAACTTATTGTTGCAATTGACACACTTCAATTAGCACAGATTTGGTATAGAATTCGGGATTCAATAATCAGTGAAAAATTTGTGATTTTTATTGAGCAGCTTCAGTGAGACAACTTTGAAAAATACTGTGCTCAGTCACCTGTCAATGTTTTCGAGTCGTTCCTGCTTAAAAAAAAACAAAAAACAAACAAACAAACAAAAAAACCCACCAAAAACCAGTGTAACTCTCCAGGTGTCTGCTTTACAAAGGGAAAAATTCCCATTCTGAGTTCTTGCTTTGAAAAACATGTGTTTATTTGAACATATTAAAAAAAGATCTGGCACTATTCAAAGCACTTCTAAGCAATATTTAATTTTAATTTTTAGGAAGCTTTTTTGACAAAGCCTGTAGTTAGAACATTAATTTGTCAATGTATTTAATCACCACAGTATGAAATAATATACAGAAAAATAACTGGCAAGTAGCTGGATCCTAGTGAATTGAACGGACCTGTACTTTTTCCTGTCAGGAAGGAGCAGCTCTATCAGAGGCCAGGGTAAGGCTCAGGAGGAAATGTCTTCCTTCGTTTGTTGCTGTTCTTTTTATATACTTCTTGTTTCTTACCTGATTTAAGAGAAGAAAGAACATGGGTGAGGCAAACGCAAGTGAGCAAGTGATTTAAAGGTCATTTCAGTGGTGTTGGAAAAGTCCATTGGAATTACACAGTTCTTTGGTGTTTTCTAAAATGGTCGTGCTGGATTTGTTTAATAAGCTCTAGAAGGACATTGCCTAACAATCTTCTCCTGCCCACAGAGATTTCTTTTCCAAGTTGTCAAGTTCTTCTGGAGTTTTATAATCTTTATTGTCCTAAAGGACTACAACTGTCTCACTGGTTCAAAGACTTCTGTGTTATCTTTAGTGTAGTTAGGGCTTCAGCCATTAATTAAAATCTCTTTAGGGCACTGCAAAAAATACTTTTAAAAAAACCCCAAAAATTACAATGACATTTGCTTTGAGGCTGCAAACTTGGACAAATCAAATAATTTGGGTTATTTAATTTAATATTTTAGTTTTCCCTACTCTGTGTGTGTATGAAAATTAATATCTTTCTCTTCAGATAGATCCTATCTGCATGACTGGAGTTGTTCTTGCAGTCGGTGTTGTGATTGTATGTGCATGGGCAAAAGCTGAAAACTCTCAGCAGTTTACTCGGTGGGTTCTTTAGCTGAACAAGTATCTTCCTCAAGTACTCTTTGTGATTTTGATTTTATTTTAATATTTTTATCTAAATGGATTTGTTTTCCACAACAAGGAAGACCTCAATTTCTTTTTTTTTTAAGATTAGTGTATTAATTTTTTTTTTTTTGCTTCTTAAAAATGACTATTCACCTATAATGTAGTATAATTGGGGTGCTTGGCTGAAGTTTCCACAGTTCTGCCATGGATGAATTTGTTAATATTTTGAATTTTGTCATTCTATCCAACAAAAAATTTGTCAAACTGCAAAAACACAGTAATATGTTCTGTGTACTTTCTTTCTCCCTCTTCCTTTCTTATGCTCTCCTTCCCGCTTTCTTCATACATAGCCAGGTAATTACTCAATAAATTTTCTGGCAAGGGAATGCATTTTTTTGTTTGTTTGTAATTTTTGTGTTTGTACAGTGTCTTATACAATGTCTAGCTTATGATGAGGACTACCAAATACCAGTGAAATACAAACAAGAAAGTAATTCTATCCTTAGTAGAAGTTATGAAGTCTGTTTCCTTAAATATTCATGTCTTGTAGGTTACCACTGTGTGTAACATAGTGAACTTCTATTGAATTTTTTCTGTTGTTTGGGCATTTATAATAAATCTCTCCTGTGTTGGTCTCTAAAGTTTAAAAAGACTTGAGGTCACCCTTCTTCCCTTCAGTGAACACTTTAATAAATTCTCTCTATATGCAGTTTCCTATTTCTATGATTCTTACCTGATTTTTATATTGCTGAGACCTCTGTTAGACATGATCAAAATTGACCTACAAGTTTCAAACATGCCAGGGGCTGTTCAGCCTGGAGGAGGCTCTGGGGAAACCTGATAGCAGTCTTCCAAGTATCTGAAGGGGACCTACAGGAAGGCTGGGGAGAGTGTTTACAAAGACCTGCAATGATAGGATGAGGAGCAATGGCTTTAAGTTGGAGAAGAGGAGATTTAGATTGGATATTATGAAAAATTTCTTTACTCTGAGGGTGGTGGAACGCTGAAACAGGTTGCCCAGGGAGGTGGTTGAGACCCCTTCCCTGGAGACATTCAGGGTGAGGCTCAATGAGGCCCTGGGCAGCCTGGTCTGGTTGGAGGTGTCCCTGCAGCTGTGGGGAGATGGGACTAGATGGCCTTTGGAGGTCCCTTCTGGCCTGGATGATTCTATGATTCTGTGTCCCATATTTCTGTCCTCTGTGCCCCTCTACTTTGATGCCTTTCAGTCTGTAGTCATTCAGGCTGCCTTTCTTCCCTCCTTCTGCTCAATATGTCATCTATAATCTGTAATTGTTTATCCTGCTGTTACATACTCCACAAGATTTTACAGTGAAATGGCTGTTCTGGGTATAAGAGGAACTGTAAAAAGAAGTGTAAAAGCTTGTGATGTATGACAGCAGAGAGAGTGAAAGGCATTTAGATTTTATGTCTCTAAGTGCTTATGAAAGAATAGAAGGACAGTACCCGACTCCTTTCTAGAAATCAGTTGGAAGAGTGGTTAAGAAAAATAATATATGTTTTGTAGTACTCTAGCCGGATGGAAGACGCAGACTATCTCAGGTGTAGCTACAGAATGGGTCACAATCATCAGTAATGCAGAAGTTTTACTGTCAAGAAAGAAAATTTGATGATGGACCTGAAATTTTTCAATATTTTAAGATAATTTTAAACCTATTCATTAAAATGATGCATAAGTAAGATTTTAAAATAAATTTGCACTTTGTTTAAGTAATCATTTAAGTGAATATATAAAAGACTAATATGAACTGTATTATAGCAATTTTTGCTTTCTGGAAACAATTTCAACTTTCTTGGAAAGGAGCTTGAATAATTAGGTTTGCAAATGCGTCATTGATGATACCAATTAAAGAAAATTATTTTCCATGCCATCTTTCTTACATATTTATAGTTGGTGGTTTTGCTCTGTGGAGATTAATCACAGATAGAGGCTAAAATCATTACCACACTGGCTTCTCAGTCCTAAGAAATATCTCCAAACTAATTCAAAATTGCAGATCAAATGTCTTTCTGTTGTTCATTCATCTGATTTCTTTAAAGACAACAAAGATCCATTCCAGATTAAGTGAAGATCAAATCTGAACCACCTAACTACGTAGTAAAGATACTGTTATTTTGGAAGAGTAATCCAAGTAGTTCATTTGTTCCCTGATGTCAGACTGAAAAAAAAAACAGTGACTTGCACCATTGAGGAAATGACATGTGTCTGTAATTGCATAAAAGATAAATGTGTTTAAAATTGATATACCAAAGATACATATATAATTCAAGAAATACATTATTAACACTAGCTTATATCCATGTCAATGGGGGATAAAGCAAAGTATTAATTTTAATAGTTCACTAATTTAATATGATATAATAATTGAAGCCATTAAATAAAATTTAATAGTGGGGTTGCAGTTCTTAGGAGGACTTTCAATACTGTATCACACCTTCAGAAAAAATGATTCTTAATGGAGTAAATAGCTCAGTCTTTCAAGTCCAAATTTGGTTTCTGAATGATAAACAGATCCAGAACAGGGCAGAAGAAAAAGCTGAGGTTTTGATTGATTTTCTACGTGAAATGAGTTTGAAAGGGTAAGTAGGAAGCAAGCAATTAAGAATGAAGCCACATCCCTTCAGAATTATTACTACACAGGTTTGGGGTTTGTTTTCCTTTTTTTTTTTTGTTTCGGTGGAGCTTTTTTGTTTGTTTTTGTTTGTTTGTTTGTTTTGTTTTCTTTTTTATGATATCTGTGGGAGAATTGGTCAGGTTTGTTTAAATAGGAAGAAAATGCCTACACTATTTGTTTTGAGAAGAACCTCAGTAAGAGAAAAGCTCTTGTTTCCCCTATGGGTTTCCAGTTAAGATTACACTACACAGAGAGCATACACTACTATTTCAACTTCCCATAGGTGTGGGAAGACAATCCCCAGGGATTCCAAGCCTCCTGTAGTTTCTGTTGAGGCCAAGCTGTCTGAATAACAATGCAAATACAATTTGTGCTTCTTACCGTTTTCTTGCTCGATGTTAAGTTTTTCGCAGAAGGTAATGTATTTCTGCTTAATGTGTTACAACAAAGAAATGGATCTTATAATTCTCATAGAAATTCAGTTTCCCAGATTGTAATCACTGTCCTAAACAAGAAGTGGCAAAATACTACAGTTTTGAATTGCTATTGCTCTTTTTTTCGTGTCTCACTGAACTTTGTAAATCTTGACCACTTTACAGGTTCTGATTCCAGATATTATGAAAATTTGCATATTTTAACATTCTACTGTTTTGTTTTGTCTACTCTGGTGACTTGTAATATCAGCTGTGAATGACTGCACAAGTATAATTCACTTTCATAAAGTTGTGTTTAATTCTCCTGTGTTGCTTTTAGAATTTTTCTGAAACATCTTAGAGTTTACCACTTTGTCAGCCTTCATTTCATGGAGGTGATAAGGCAAAACTACCTTCTGTGCAGCTAAGCACAAAAAAGAGAGAGACAAGCTGTGCCTGGGCATTCCTTGTTTTCACTTTTAACAAGCTAGTACATGAATTACATAAGTCATAAATATTTACCTTAAATTACTAGATTGTCCAGTAATAAAGCCTTTCCTTGATTTTTCTAAGAATTAGAAAATTTTATTCTTGCTTGTTTTCATGGTAATCAGAAAAGGCAGCAACAGGATAAATCCGGTGGCATTCCATAGCTGTTAGTAATGCCTGCTCCATGTATAGCCAATTTCCTGAGAAGATCTTAAAACAGATTACAAAGTACATAGTACCATTTTCATGAAGAAGCCCAAAATGGTAGAAAGATGGTGTAGGTTCCCCATATAGTTAATATTTTTTTGTAGGTCTCCTCAGTCTCGGTTAGGTGCTTTATCTATTTCTCAAAAGAAATCAGAAATTTGTGGCTGTGATATGTTTGATTGCTTGGAGTTTCAAAATGCTGAAGCCATAATGTGATTAAGCTGTTTTTATTGCTGCATTGCTTGGAATCAGGTGTTGTACATGACATATTTAAAATCATGGGGTTTTTAAGTCTGTAAAGAATGACATGAAGACTGGTTAGGCAGAAATAAAGTCATCCTTGAAAAAAGTTGTTAAAAGTTACTATTATAAATATATAAATACATAATTGTAATAATGTTTAACTTTAGCAAGTGACAGTCCTTTTCTGTCATGCCAAATTATTTATATACAGGCAAGATTTATTTTTATAGCTAATAAATGCTTTTGTAGTTTATTTTGGTAGTCACTGAATTTGAAATAAAAGATGTGTTATCATTACTAGACAAAAATAAATCAAGCTTTCCTTACTTTAAGAGAGAATGCAAAGAGATCAGAGCCTAAGGTGCAGTTAAGTCATGGTTTGCTTTTGCTGTTAGCTTGTCCTGTAAAAGGAGTGTTTGTGACAACTAACCTGCTGCTGCTGCTTCTTGTTTTGGAAGAAGAAAGCTGAGGTGTGAATATAAATCATATGTGAAACCCTGCTTAACTGCCCAGTAAACTCAGGTGCTTCTCATTCTAAGCACAAGCCCACAAACTGTTGAGTGGTTCTGGAGATGATGGGGTGGGGGAGAAAATGAAAGCTTTGCATACTGATTACATAGTGAATACAATTTTTTTAAATCTGCATCTTTAATTTAAACAATTCCTTGTAAATATTTTATATGACTGCCTCCCAAAGCTTTGAGTTTCCTATTAAATATTCTAAGGGATTATTTTCCTGACAGACTAACCATATTTTCCCTCATGCTTTTAGAAGTATGGTGATGATTTTGCTGTTGGTTAACTTTTCATTTAAGTAGTGTATGAAATCAGAGCTAAACTTACATGATTTAGGACAGAGCTCTGGATGGCCTGTGAAGGTCTGATTAGCGCCCGTGGGGCTCCAGTGTTGTTATTTTCTCCAAATTTGCTTCATCAGGGATACAAACAAGAAAAAAAAGCACAGCAATATTTGAGTTTCCCCTCACCAAGGCAATGGAAACAAGACAGATTTTATGAGGAAACATACCAAGTCAACTCAAAAGAATTTGTGTTTAGATAATGTGTATTCTGCAGATACTAATCGATGCAGAGAAGAATCAAACCTTTATCTGGAGTTAGAGGTACTTACACAGCTTCCTAAAAACCGTGTTTAAACTGATTTGGGTGGTAATCTAATTAGGAGTCAGCAGGCTTGGTCACCTGAGTGCTGACAGTCTTCCAGTGCCTTTTCAAAGGACATATTGGGTAGTGGTGAAGTTGGTTTTCTTTGATACGTGCACCTAAGAATCCTAACATAATTTCCTATAGAAATAAAAGGTGCAGGCACATCTTTTATGATAAGGATATGCAATGTAAGGAGAAAGTACACCAGAACCTGATTCATGCTGCCATGGATGCCTTGAATGGAACATAGATTTTATGGATCAATTGAACAGAATCTAAGCATAGCTCATTTGAAAACTGCCTTCTAGAAGTGTTTTTCAGTGATTAATAAACACTTCCCTAGCCTGAAGAGAACTGCTAGAAATTTTCTGTTCTGTAATTACTTATCAATTACAAACTATTATTTTTTAACTCAATTGCATATAATGCGGGATCCACCCTATTTCCTGGTTTGGATATCTTGATTTAACATGGCAGGAGGCACAAGAAGCAGTATTTACAGGGCCTCAAAGTAGTCAGAAATATCTCAAATACAAAGAGACAGGGAATTTAGATATAAAAATATATTATCTTAATTGTCTCCAAATTTATTGATTTTGAACATCAAATAGATGCAGCTGTATGTAAAACCTTGAGTATAGTTTTTTTTTTTTTATTTAGTTCCACAGCTCTGTATGAATATAATTACAAAAAGCTTCTGTATGTTCATCTACAGGATTCCCAGCATCTGCGTAGCCTTCCATGGGGCTTCCAGTAACAAATCTGCGAAATTTATGGATTAATAGTCATTATCTTCCATTACATTTTATGCTTTCATTGACCTACTATTCCATCACAAAAGGCATTCTCAGTGCTGATGGTCCTTGCCAAGATCAATCACATCTGCTCAACTCTCAAATAATATTAAATATATTTAGTACCTGCTGAATCTTTGACCTGGGATTTAAACAAAAAACTTTACATGATCCTATTTCTTATGCAAGCACACTTCAAATGCCTTCCAGCAAGTGAATTATGAAATTATTTTTTATTCTCATGCTTTCTCTTCACAAAGGACTTTTGTTTTTTTTCTCCTGTCATTTAATCCACAGGGAGATTTTTTTAAATCACTGTATCTATTCTGTCCATTGCAAGTATTAGGATGAATAATCATACCTCCAAGTGTTTGTAAGCCTTTTATTATTACTGCACTTAAAAAGGAGCCACTAGAAAAATGTTGTGGAAGAAACAAGTAGAACCCTACAGAAAACAACTGAATTAACTTTTTGATTTATGCTCTGTAATGTTTGTATTCTCTCTCTCTGAAAACAGTTATCCATCCAGATCTGCTAAATGATCAGACTTACTTCTTTAGTTTGATTTGTCCAGGAATGAATTCTGTGAATGTCCTAGATTATGACAAGGCTTGTTTCTTATTTCTTAAAACTTATTTTGTGTGCAAAGACTGCGCCACAGTTTTCAAGTCAAAGAACTTTAAATCTAGGTAGCTCCCAGGCTTTTTGTTTTCCTTTTTGTGGGATTGAGTTTCTTGGTTAGACTTTTTCCTCCAAACTTTTTTTGAGCTGTAGATGAAACAATTCTTGCTCTGCTAAAAATGAGGAAAAAAAAGTGACAGCCCTTCAGAAGTCATAAGCTGTCTTGTCTTGCATTCAGTACACCAGCTTTTTCTGCTCAGTCAGTTACTAGCTACTTAGGAACAGACATGGAAGAATAGTCATTTTTAGCTTCCAGTGAAAGCATTTTTAGCTTCTTTGTGTTTCTCCACATTGCAGAAGTGACATGCAAGTTCAGTGCTCATTAGTTCAAGTTCTGTTGCAAGCTCCTATTTATATAGAAGCTTCAGCTCAAAACAGTCCCAACTTTGCAAGAGAAAAGAACCGACACTTCTGAATATCTGTGCAGTGACAAACTCATGTAGTAAGATGGATAAATGCAGAATGAAAAAACTATCTGCATTGGACTAATAAGTGCAGAGATGCAGCTGGGTGTAGTATATATACATTTCAAAACTAATCTTAGAAAAATTAAGTAGAAAGAAAAATAAGATCTTAAGACACAAATCGAGCACAATTTTTTTTTTTTTTTTCTGGAAGGTGGTGTGATGGTCTATGGCTTGGGCCGATGTGGAGAATAAAAGTAAGTTATGTTCACCACCTTTGTTGGCCAAGATCTGACCCTTAACTCTTGGCTGAACAAGCATCTTGAACCTTCTTCCTGTACTCAAGCTAGAGGACAGTAGGCATATATTTGCTGTTCGTCATAGAAGCCACTTGCGACGTTGCTTGCTGACATTCGTGGTGCCTGTCACTCCTTGGCTGAGATTGGAGCCAGTCGCTGCAAACATATGTTTCAGCTGGCAAGCAGTGTGTCCCATCCAGAAGGCACTGGCTGCTGGTGCCCTTCACCCATTGCCCAGAACAGCCTGGCAGGGTGTGAGCTTCTTGTCTGAGCTACCCTGCCAGTGTGCAGATGGTATTCTTGGGTACAGTGTGGAGAACTGTCACACAATTAAGCCTTCATCCCAGTTCTTTCAGCTAGCCCCTGCAACAGCTTCAAGGGATGCTTTTGGATCCGCTTAATAGCCAAGCGTTGTCTGGTTCTTTGGGTTCTTCCTGTCTATTATTTTGATTTAAAAATAAGGTAGCCTACTTAATGTTATGCTTCAACAGCATGCAGAGGAAGTACTCAAGGAGTTTGTCTCTTAGTACTTGGGAAGTAGCAGCTAAAGACGGCATCTGAAATGCTGGTTGCCAGAGTTTCTCTGTGGTTCACGCTCCATGGTGGATGTAGGAGCAAGACCAGGTTACCCTGAGTCACCTTGGATAGATTTCTCCTAAAAAAGTTTTCATACCTGGTGAAAGGAGGTCACATGAAGCCAGGAGATTTTTCTCTGTGAACAGCCTTACACTTAAGATCAATCTCAATTAAAACATAAGTTTGGTAACTCTAACATAGCAGGACTGTCTTTTAAATGTTTATTTCAAAAAGTAGTTTAGGAGTGCCCTTCTCATGTTGTGTGATAGACAGCTGTGCATAGCTTTTTATTCTGTTACTCTGTACAATCCAGTATTCAACTTGTGCTAACAGTTTATCAGTCCCAATAAATTTAAAACACAGTAGTCTCCTATACTTTTATCCCATTTAAAGTGACAGTCCCAGCAGATATTCAGTTATAGTTTATGTCCTAGTAACAAGAAAGAACATATATATCCTGTCTTTCTGTAGTAATTAAAAAATGAGTGTCAACCTGATAAGAGTGCTTAGCATTCCTGAAAGACTGTAGAGGTCTGGATTTCAAATGCTCCTTGAAGGAAGACAGGACTTTGTATGAGCACATGCAGGTGGGATGTACAGAAGTCCCTTCAGATTTTCTGTTGCAATGCTAGCTATTGAGTGCAGCAGATGTATATAAGAAATTGTTTTTCAATACAGCAAGAGTTCTTGAGACTGGAAAAGTAAATTAGCTTGAAAAGTACATTTTTTGCAGGGGTCATGTGTTTCTTTTGTCTGTCATACTTCCTCATGAGCAACATATATTTTAAAGAAGAAGAATTTAATTGCTTCAAGCTCAAATTCTCACTCTAAGTAAAGGTCAAAATGAGCCATTTTAATAGTTTTTAAGTTGTCTTTTGCTGTGTTCTGAGAACAATAAATTTATCACCCCCAAAAAGAGATGAACACTTCTCACATGTCACTTCAATCAACTAACATTTTCTACAAAAAATAACTTGGTGAGAATTCTGTCTTTGACGTGATTGTTAATTGACAAGCCAGCTGATTTCTCATGTTCCTTTCCATCACAACTTGAGATTTCTGTTTTAAACATATGGCTGAATTTTTTAAGTCCCCTTTTTAAAAGTATGAAACTTGAATGTTACTGATACAGCATGTTTCCTTGATGTTTCACTAGTGTGTGAGAATCCTTCCAGGACAAACTAATTTTCATGTACTGCTTTTGATAACTTTTTTTTTTTTTTTTAAATTGTAGGTGCCATTTAAAGGAATCATGGTGTTTTTACTTCAGTTTAAAGAAAAAAAACAACATACTGGCCCTTCTGATTGCTGTGACAAGTATGTCTGTCTGTATAAGCAACTAAAAGAAAATTAAAACCACTTAGTTTTTCATCTGTTAGACTTGAAATCTCGGGGGGGTGGGGGGGGGGGTGTGGAAATACTAGTTTTCAAATATATGTGATTACTAAATAAACAATGCAAGAATCTAATGGAGCAGTAATAAATATCAAATATTTTAGAAAGCTAATTTTACTTAAAACAACAACAATGGAATTGGCTTCAGAAGATCAGCCCATGTCCAAACTGAAATGAGTTATACCTGTGCCACTGCTGACTGATGTTTGTCTAGCTTGTTCTTAAAACATCCAATGATCGTTTATGACAACACCTCTGAGACAGTGTCAAAAACCTTATTAAAGTCAAGATATATGACACCTTTCCTGTCTACAAACCTCTTCATGTTATGGTATTGTAAAAAGAAGGTAGATTGGCCTGGCTTGATTTATTTGTTATATCCATATTGACTTTGATTAGCCTCCTCGTTATCTAACAGCTATTTACAGAAATAGATCATGCTTCTATTTTTCTAGGAATTTAAAGTTGGTTCTCTGGACTATAATTCACAGAATCTTGCTTCCTCTCTTCACCTGTTTTAAAATAAATATATTATTTTTTCCTTCTTTAGTATTTTGGAAATTACACATCCTCCATAGTCTCAGAAATAAGAAGCAACAGTAAACTGCTTTTCACTTTGTGCTCACCTGTTCTGATTTTGCCTTTATGTGTTCATGGTATATTTTTTCTGTATGTCATTAGTAACCTCAACTAATTTTCTACTTCCTTTATGCTTGCATACGCATAAACTTGATGAAGAGCTCACAGTTCTCTAATCAATGCGGAGAAAGTAACTGACTCAGATTTTAAAGGCTGTTACTGCACTCATGTAAAGAAAGCTGTGCCTCACACATTCCAGGGAATTGCTGGGCATCCTGTGTGTCTGTGTATTTTATTCTCTTGTTACTTCTGATTTATGGATGCTGGCTGATTCTGCTAGTTAGTTTTAAAAAGCTTTATCCTCTTTTTTCATCCTGGCATAGCAGCGAGTAGTTCCAGACAGTAGTTCCCACTGTGAAAACTGTAACATTTTTTCCTCTTTACTCATAAAAATTGGAAGATTTGAGATATTAATCACACTGCAAAATGTACTTCAAAATGTATCTTCTAATTGACTGTCTTCTAATTTTCAAAGTTAATCTTTTAAGCTTTCCCAAAATCTGTTTTATGAAACAAAATAAAAGTTAAATAACAAAGTTACATAATCCAAAATAGAAGAAACAAAACATTTAATTTTAAATCACGAGTCATTTTAGCTTGACACAATTGCAGCTATTTTGGCAGAGGTGCATACAGAATAAGCTTTATTTAAAGGAGAAGGGTCTGAAAAAAAAATAAATGAATTGTCCTTTTGACCCTATTCTTTATAAATGCTAAATGGTCTTTATTTGATTGTAAAACTGTGTGGTCCTTGTCATTTGTCTGAAACACTGTTTAATATGCACAAGCATGCACAAAATCAAGAAGGCAAGCGAGAATGGTTGATTTTAAAAAAATTTCTATCTGCTTTTATAAGGTAAATTACCAGAAGATACCTCTGCCATGTTAGTAGAATTTCAAATGTAGTGATAAAATGAGGATTTGACCTATTTCAACCTCTCTTTCATTTAGATCTTGACGTAATGCAAAAATAAAAGGTTGGTATCGAACCGTATCTGAAGAAAGTGGTGGCCTACAACTTTGAACAAAATATATAGCCATATTGTTCATTACAGAAGGTAAGTGAAGTCGTGTAAGTGTGTTCAGTCTAATCCCTTTCATTCTAAACAAGGACAGAAGGAAAAGAAGTCAGTAAGTATTGCAGTTGAAACTACTTGCCTTGTGGTTATGGTTAGTGATCTGATATCTTGACTAAGAAGTATGGAGGTGAGGGATAAATATGGACTTATCATCAGTCAAAGTATGATATCAAAAGGACTCCGGATACTTTGATACATGCTAATTAGAGAAAAAATACAGAGTGTAATCTTGTCATCAAGTGGTATAATTCTGTCAAATCTCACAAGTGAAGCATAATTGGGCCATGATAGCACTGGAGGATCTGCATGAAAGAAAAAATAAGGTTAGGAGGAGGGGGTTTGCTAAGTGACAGTCTTCCTTTTAGCATGGGTTTTGTATTTAACCATGCTTTCACTCAAAAAGGTAAAAACATTCTAATTTTAAAAGCCTATCAAGTCATAAGGAACAGCCTGCTGTCTCCTTCCCAGATAAATAAATTTACTTTCCAAGAGCGTACGTCTTCTGAAGAAAATAAAAGGCCTTAGATATTTATAATGCAAAAATCATACACTCCTTTGGGAACTTTGGGATTTAGAGGTGTGCTCTGTGCTGCCCTGAGCCCTGTTTATTTGGAAATAGGGTTGTCATCGCTTTTGCTTGACTGGCCTACTAGCAACTCCTTTATTAAGTGAGGGGTAGAAACCTACACTCCCTGTTGAATTACTGCCTAAATCTCAGAGAGAACCTGTACATGTATCACACAACACTCATTCAAGTTAATTGAATAAGACTGATGAGTTCAACCCACTACTATGAGAGAAGACACAAACACATTGAGTTGATCAGTTTTAGATGCTTTTGAGCACCTGGAGGCCATTGGGATAAATACACACAGAGGGACATAGATATAGCTAGGCATAGATGTAGATCTAGTTAGAAATCGATGATATAGACGTGCAGTTATAGATTATACAGATGTAGATGAAGTAGATATAGATATAGAAGTAGATATAGATGATATAGATGTAGATCCAGATATAGATAACAAATGGTTTTGATCTTTTGCCAGGTCATAAGAAATGAAGGCTTTTCAGGACTGTATTGACCTTGGAGAAAACTTAGTAACTGACTATTTTTGGTTTAACATACTGTCTTTACCCACGTATGCAGAGGCAATTCAAGCAATGCAGAAACAGAATCCTATTTCATGCATTGTAACCAGTATCAAGTTCCAATGAACCAAAGTTGTTTGATGAATAGGACTAAGGCAGACAGCAAATACTCTTGTTGTTTACAGCAGCACTTCCAAATAGAAAACTAATTGCAGAACTTTAAAAAACCACACTGTTGCATTCCAGAAACAAGCAAAAATCTGACACAATGATGTGTGTAGAGGTAGAAGACCCTCAACTGATTTCTTTGGTAAGCAGCACAAGACTAAACAGCTGATCTGTTGACCAGCGTAATATTCTTTCCATGAAGACAGCTGATTTTGTGCATGTTCCAGTAAATTTAAAAAAACAATATACAGTCCCTCCTAAAAAGGCAATTGCATGAAGTATTCCTTATTTTTCATATTCTGTCTACAGATACTCATGGTTACTCATTATTTTTTCCTTTTCTTATTTCATAAATGATGACATGTTGCACTGGAAAGGAAATGGGTACAGTTTATGTTGTTCATACACTGCCGGTTTCAATTACATAAAGCACCAGGTTGATGTTTTATTTAAGTTTTTCTTTAATGTATGCTGTTAACATTCAGTAGGTTTCTATACAGCACTGGGTTTTCTTCTGGTTGTCACTCCATCTTCAAACTGTGAAAGATTTAACATTGTATTCTTATGGAAGACAGTGTTGTGAAAGATGCTGTTCTGCGATACATGTGGAAAAAATGTGGAAGAATCTTAAGATCCTTGCTATTTCCTGAGCTGTATTTTAACAAAAAAAGATTTTCCCTCATTACCTTTAGTTTTATCAAAAAATTTTATTCAACTTTAAAAGGACGTGTTTCTCTCCATTTCTGATGTGAGCATGGTAACTAATAAAGCAAATTTTATAACTAAAATTCATTTTACAATCTTCATGGTAACTATGATAGAATAAAATTAATTTATTTTTTTTCCTGTGCTAACTATTCTATGCTAAAAAGGGTAAAAAGCAATAAAAGCTTTATTTTGTTGTCATTAAAAGGAGCAGGTATAATCCCAGAAGTAATGCACTGAATAAGAAGGTGTAATTTTTTTAACAGTAAGTTTTATGATTATCACATTTCTCATTATTACTATCTTTAAGGATAAGCACAGATTAAAAGACTGAACATAGGAGAAAGCACTGAACACTGTAAGATTTTTATGCAATTTAATATGATCTAATCTCTACCCTTGGTCTCTAGAAATAAAAAGTGTGATATCTTTAACATCATGTCCTTGTAATCTGCATTTTAACTAAATGATGCTTTTGGTTCACAAGACATTCTCTATTTTATCCTGAAAACAGGTTATTTTCATGTTAATTAGGTTTACAATGCATTTACTATTGGAAAGGAAACTGAATTTTTATCGTCTTCTTTTCAATTTAATTAAACTAGAGCTTCATTCCTCTCTTCAGGCAATACACCACAGTTAGAAGACCAGGAATGTGACGGTACTAAAAAGTCAAACCTAAGAAAAAACAAAACAAAAGACAGAAAAAATATAAATAACTAAATTATGAATAATAAATAGATTGAGGTAGTTACTATATCTTGTAAATATTTTTTTTCACTTAAAGTGAAATTGTGACATGCTTCAAGCACTTGATATTCAAACTGTGACCTCACAAACTCTTTATTCTGATGCAATTTTATGCAAACTTGTATGACATAACTAAATTCTCTTTTCTGCTTAACGGTGTTTCACAAACGTGTTCAGAACAGCAGCAGCCTCAAAGGTACTAAGAAATTTGTCATCCGCATCAGTTTTGCACATCACTGAGATCCAAAAATAGTGTTCTTTTAATTTTGTCCTCTGTTTTGGGGCTCTGGTAGGTGATAATAAATCACCTCTAACAGACTGACAGGATTGATTTCATCATAAAAACATTTTAAATCTGTATTAGCTTTTAGGAATTGGCAAAGAAGGATGTGAGTCTGGACTTGTATGTAATAGCATAGCTGTTAGAGAGTTTTTCCAGGAAATAAGAGCAGCGTTTAAATATGACTTCTTCAAGCGTATTCAGATTGCATCCTTTGAATCCCAGGACAGAGCCATCACCATCAGGGTCTAGTGGGAAAGGAAGAGAAGGGTCTGGTAATGATATGAGTCTTTTCCTCCACTGAGGAAAGAGTTGGATCAAAAAGCAAGACAAAAGCTGAGTGCAAAATGTTGAGTTAAAAATTCTAAAACTAACCTGAAAGCAAAATCGGCTTGGTAATTGTCATTAACTATAGAAATACAAATGTAGCTGCCTGTGTTGTGAAAGGAATAAAGAGTTCTTTTGGTTTTTGTGTTTACTGAGAGCCATACTTTCTTTCCAGCTTAAGTGCAGAGATAAAATTTTTCTTAGTCAAAAGGAAAAGCTCCCCAAGTAGGTGGTTGATGCAAGTCCAGCTGAAATTGTTCCTAACTCAATAGGTCTTAGGAAGAGGCTGTAGATAGACAATGCCTAGGCTCACCAAGGTACTTAAACAAATGAATTGTCTCATATAAATTGATGTAATTTTGTCCATTTTATAGAAAAATGTATATTTTAAATGGCAGGGTGTTCATCCACGGAAGAGAGGGTGAGGTTCTTATCACTTCTCTAAACAGGTGAGGTTAGTGGAGTAGAGATATCTTCAGATACTGCGACCAAAGACTACTTTCAAACCAATCATTTTATTCTTCTATGAATCTTTGAAGGATAGCATGAGAGAATGAGCAAGGAAAAATAAATATAGCTCTGTAGATATGTATAAGGAACGTATTTGCTCTCTGTAGTCATATTAGTGTTAGCAAATAATTTTAAGTGTACTTATCCTAGAGTCCCAAGGAATTGTCTTCATGGATGTAAAGGAAATGTTTAAAAAGCTCAGTCACTTATAGCAACTAATTGCTTCTTAAAATTTATGCCAGATACTCAGCTCAGTAGTTATGTTTGCATATATATTAGCTGTAATAGAGACCTTCTTAGTGCACATTATTCTCTGAAATGAACTTTTAAATGTCTCAAGATTTTAATTTTCAGAGAATGCTTTGCAATAGTATCTGGGATTTAGGAGTTGAGGTTGTTTTTAAGGGAGATGAATTGTTTTCTTTTTAATAAGCTATTTAGTTGTTGATATCTTGCCCTGTAGAACTCTAAAGAATTTCTCATTGCTTCACGTTTACAACCTTTACATGTTTGAGAATTTTGTTAAAGGCCATTTCCTCCCTCTTTCAGGCCCGTCAAGCCTGAGAACCCCTCTCATTCAAATCTGTGCAAGAAAGAAGTAAGTAATTTGAAATTAAGAGTAACAGAGTACAGGAAGAGGCTTTCTAGTAGTGACTGTAGGGGCTGTGATTATAGGTGAGGAGATCAGAAAATTAATTTGAAGGAATTTTAATTTTCCCGTATGGGAAAAGGATGAGTGAGGATAGTTTTTGAGATGGTAAAGATTTTCTTTGAAAAATGCTTTCAGTTCAACTTATTTATTTACTGAAATAAACAAAATAATTTTGTTTAAACTGCATAACATCAATCTTTTTTAGTGTCTCCATGATTCTAGCAGTTCACAGGTACTTTACAGCTGAGTTCTCTGAGTACAACAGGCTTTTTTATGTGATATTTTCTCTCTTCACTTGTGTTTAGTACTGTTGAAGAAAGTTCTGCACTCTTTAATTAGCACCATTTCTACAAATTCTCGAAAGAAGTCTGTACTTTGTGGTTGCAAAATGGTTTAGAATTGGTCAAAAGTCGTGTAACTGTCCAAAGAACTATGTCTAATTGTCTAAATGCTTATCCCAGACAATGAAAAAAAACCCTCTTGTTTTAGAAGCTCATTAAAAGTATCCATTGAAAAAAATAGAAATTTTATGACAAAGACTATGTATTTTTATTTTATGTTCTGATCACATGTGTTCTTCGTAGAAAGGAAGCTGCTTGTAGTTTTGGTTTTGACCATTTTCAGTTGCGAAGACCTGTTTGATAGGTAAGATATGCTTTATTGGAGCAGTGAAACAAGAGTTCAGCTCTCTCTTGAAGTTTGGATTTTATCAGCAATAGGTAATGAATCTTGACAGTTAATCATATGGGGTTTTTT
This sequence comes from Thinocorus orbignyianus, assembly GCA_013400375.1. Lineage (NCBI taxonomy): Eukaryota > Metazoa > Chordata > Aves > Ciconiiformes > Thinocoridae > Thinocorus > Thinocorus orbignyianus. Next base: position 543,140 of record VXBW01003303.1, on the reverse strand, counting down.
GTGTCTTTAAATATGCCTGTATCTTTATCTATTTATATACAGGGAGGGAATATAATGTCTATTGTATGGCAATACAGTACATAGCACTGCCTACAACTACACTGTCTGGATAAAAGATAAATTAAAAGATAAAATATTCAAGAAGTTATAAGCATTTTTCATACAGTTATTTATTAAGCACTGAAAATTTGAATAGTGGCAAATACTGTCTCTGTCTATAGTTCTTCCCTTACAAAATTTTTTGACAGTGAATGAAGACAAGTCACCTAATTCATTGCATAGACATAATGCTGGTATTCATAAAGGAAAGAAAGAAGACACCCTTGAGCTACTACCTCTAAATATAATTGTGGACATTTTTCAGAAAGTTCATTGAAAATCAGCTGGCCAGAGGCACTCTGGCTTGACTACTTTCACCTGAAAAATTAGTGTATGCTCAATATTTTATAAAAATACTAAAGACAGACAGCTTCCTTGCATTTTTTTTTTTTTTTTTTTTTTTTTTTTTTTTTTTTTTTTTTTTTTTTTTTTTTTGTTGGCGAGGAGAATAACCTCCGAGATGGAAATAAATGATTCTTAGCTACACTATGCTTTTGGTTTTGTCGAACTAAGTGAAACTAAGTTTATAAAATTGCTGAGAGGTGTTCACTCTACAGTTGGCATGAATCCCTGGAGTATGAGTTTACAGAGGTGACTGGGCACTCTACATGTTCTACAGTATTAAGAGGTTGTAGAGAGGTGGGTGTTGGCTTCTCTTCAGTGAATAATGACAGGACTAGAGGAAATGGTAGGAAGTTGCAGCAGGGGAGGTTTAGATGAGATACTAGGAAGAGTTACTTCACTGAGAGGGTGATCAGGCACTGGAGTGGCCGGCCCAGGGAGGTGGTTGAGTCACCATCCCTGAAAATATTTAAGAAATGAGTAGATGTGGCACTTCAGGGCATGCTCTGGTGGCTGCAACTGTAGGACATGGGTTGTGGTTTTGTGTAGGGTTGGATTTGGTGATCTCAGAGGTCCTTTCGAACTGTAACAATTCTGTGATTTTGTGATTTCTCAAAGATACCCTCTAAAGACAGCACTTTGGAGTTGGGCACTGCAAAATTTGCCATTAAACACCTCAGAGATCCGTGACAAGAGAAGGAGCTGATGACAGGTATATCTTTTGTCTGAATTTTTTATTGTTCTGTGACTTCATTTTGCCACTTTGCTTTCAGTTTAGTAGATGACAGCTTAACCTCTGCTTTGCCAGAACTAATGCACTGTTTTCATTTTCCTGGTTTGTTTAGCATTCAAAGCATTGTAAATAAAACTGGTAAACTGGAGATCCTTTTGTTTCTGCAGAGGTAATCAGTCTGAAAAAAACAATTTGGATGCCTGCAACAAAAGATTAATTTGGGAATCTCAGAGACAAATTTGATACCAGGGCTAAAGATTCTGTTTGACATCCGGGAGCCAGGGTAGAGAGAGAAATCTCCCTCCAGCATTTGAAAGCATGAGTTTGCAAAACCCCATATAAGTGTAGAAGCTCTAGCTAGCTTCTGTCTAGTGTCAGCATGAACAAAAAGCAAGCACTTAAATGCTGATTAGAGTCAACATTCTCTTTGCATCAGTTCTTTCCCTGAAGGTGTAAAGGTTGAGTCTCCATAAGTTATCCATTATCAGTAAGAGAAAAGGAAATACTTCCAAATTTCCCAGATTTATTTAATGATGGGTCAATATGTATCACTCAGAAATTAATTCAGCTTACTTCACATTGTTTAAATTGACTTGATATTTATCATCTGCATCTAGCTCTGTTAGAGTTGGTTTGGGGTTTATTGTTTTGTTTTGATTTGTTTTGTTTTGTTTGGTTTTTTTTCCAAATGTACTTACCTGCAACTTGATTTCACATATCTATGTCTGTATATATTCTGTGCTAGTGATGTGGAAGGTAGAATTGTGTTAAAAGCATAGATGGGTGAACAAGACCTTCCTTCTTGGCCTCCTGTCCCAAAATGTTACTATGGAAACCATTAAGTTCTGTCCTTCTATCAAGTATATTAGCACATTTAAGAAGAAGAAAAATAAAAAACAAGAAAAACAACAATCAAAACACCTGAACCTTTTCTTTGCCAGTCTATTTTCATGTCTGTAAGAATTAAGTTTCTGTTACAGAGAATCCTTTCACTTGGCATAAATGGAATTCAGCCAACAGTTCTCAGTGAAGGCTGGTAGATAGAGATGGTCAATGGATAAGTTACACTGGCGATAACCAATTGTCCTGTTTAGTCTTGACATATCTGGGTTGATAGATTCCTTAATCATAGAGGAAGTAAGCTTTGAAAACACAACAAGGTTTTTGTGTGGCTTCTTAATAGCTAGAAATGCTGAACTGGACAAAGAGAACAGAACAAAAGCGCAAAAGCCTTTTAAACCTTAAACAGCATACATTTTAGTTTTAGTTACATTTTATATCTTCATATTTCATGGGTCAAGATAAAAATAGGGACTTTTTAACAAGTACCATCGTGGACAAAACAGACTCAACAGAATCACAGGGTCGTTGGGGTGGGAAGGCTTCTCTGGAAGCAGTTTAATGCAACTTTCCTGCCCAAAGCAGGGTGGACTAGAGTAGCTTGCTGTCGTTGGTTTTTGAATCTCTCCAAGGACAGAGGACAGCTAGCCTCTCTGGGCGACCTGTTCCTGTGTTTGACCTGTCCTCCTCTTAAGATATTTATACATATTGATGAAACCACACCCAAGTCTTCTTGAGGCTAAAAAGATTCAACCTCTTAAGCCACTCCTCAGATGGCAGACGCTCCAATTCCTTAATTAGTTTTATGGACCTTCTGTAGACTCACTCAAGTATGATCATGTCTTCCTTGTACTGATGAACCCAAGATGGACACACCGCTGGTCTCACCAGTGCTGAATAGACAGGAAAGATCACCTCCCTCCACCTGCTTGTGACGCTGCTCTTCCTATTGCAGCTCAGGATGCTGTTGGCATCCTTTATTGCAAGGACACATTTCTAGTGCATGGTCATGTTGGTGTCCACCATGACCTAAAATCCTTCTCTTCAGAGCTGCTTTCCAGCCATAGGGTTATTCCTCTCTGGTGTAGGACTTTGCATTTCTTTTTGATGAACATGGTAAAGCTCCTTCCTTCCTGTTTCTTCAGCCTATCAATGTCCTTCTGAATAGCAGTTCAACCATGTGGCATTGTGAACCACTCTTCCCAGGTTTCTATTGTTTGCAGACTTGCTGAGAGTGCACTATCCCATGATCCTAGTTGTTAATGAAGATATTAAACAATATTGGCTCCAATATCAACCCCTGGAGCACATCACTAATGACTAGCCTCCAGCTGGACTTTGTACCACTGCTTAAAATCACTTGAAGTTGGCAGTTGAGCCAGATTTCATTCCACCTCATTGTACACTTATCTAGTCTGTGCTTTATCTGGTTGTTTATGAGGATGTTATGTGAGACAGTGACAGGTTGGTCCCCAGCCTCTTTCTGTAGAGAAGTGACATTTAGGATTCCTAGCAATGACACTGGAGCTGAATGGTATTGACGTGAGGGATGGGCAAAGGTCTTGGTTTTAAAATATTTCTGCCAATTTATTAGCCTAGCACGTTTGTGCATGTGACTGTGAAACCAAAATTAATTCATCTGGCAGCTGCATAGGTTAAATAAAAGTTATTATGATCTTATACACAAAGTACCCCTTTACTGCAAAACTGAAAACGGTAGGAGTTTATAAAGACACAACTGAAGCAGAGTAAATGTGTGATAAAAAAATCTACCTCATTAACATTTCAACAATTTACTTACATTTTTACATATTATATATAAGTAATATATAATATAGAATGTAGCATATATACTATAATTAATTATATAACTATACACAATTTATAGTAAAAATACTATATATACTTATACTAAAAATACTATATATATTTATAGAGAGAGAGAAAGAAAGAAATATCTCCAGTGTAAATGAGAATGACTGGTGAGCAGGATATAAAAAGTCTCAAACAAAATCACTGTGGCTTGGGCCTGTCACCCACATAATGTATTCAATCAATTACAGGATTACTTTCTATTTCTATTCGGAAACACTTTCACCTGCCCTGCCACCAAGTAACTTGAAATTGCATAAGTTAATGTGCCTGTGTGCTACATAGACCACAGCAGAACATCCACACCAGGATGAGCCATTTGTGCCAAATCTTTTATTTAGTGAAACTCATAACCATGAGATTTTCTTAGCATTTTAAGTTCTTGGTTTAATGTAAATTAAAATAAAAGAACCAAAATCCAAACAGGCAAGCAAAAAAGGCCAATAAATTTCCTACACTTTTATTCCTAAACTATAAATCAGTTATTCAGTCATATTGTTACCTAAATCTAGTCCACATTTGAGACTGGCAGTTAACACTTTGCAGAATTTTATTGTTGGGTTTGTTCTTCAACTGACCGTGGAACAGTTCTGCTTTGACACCTCTGTATTTAATTTTCCAAGAAAAAGAAACTGTACAAGCCCTATGGGTAGTATACTAGATCAAATGGAAAATTATCATTGGTGTAAGATGAAAAACTATGCTCACCAATTGTTAATCTAGGAAATCTAACACTTGTGAAGCTTTGGCAAACTGTTTTGAACTACTAATACGAATCTACGCAGAGTTGTTATGTCTTACTTAGAAGAGTCTGTCCTTCCTTCAAATAGACACACAAAGTGCATCTGAACTCTCTTTCTCTCCCTCTTCCTCCTTTTCCTTAAGTGAGTAAATGTTCACAAATACATTCTTCCTTAGCACATCTAGGCTCTCACACTGTCTCTGACCCTCTTCATGGACCTCCTCTGGACGAGTTCCAACAGGTCCATGTCCTTCCTGTGCTGAGGACTCCAGAGCTGGACGCAGTACTCCAGGTGGTGTCTCATGAGAATAGACTAGAGAGGCAGAATCACCCCTGAGGAATGCCACTCATCGCTGGTTTCCACTTGGATGTTGAACCATTAAGTTGATGATCTTAAACGTCTTTTCCAATCTAAATAAGTCTATGATTCTATGAAAACTTACAAAAAAGCAAAACAACCTATGACCATAAAAAATGGGATACACCTTAATTTTTAGCTTCATTCCCCATGGCTCAGGGACTAATAGCTTAAGTTATTTTGGAAAAAATAATTATTTCTCATCATATTTAAGAAAACAAATTGTTATTGCCTGGTTACTTTTTAGCATTTCTGATCTTGCCTGATTTTTATTTTTATTTTCTTTTTAAAGAGTATAAAATGTAAATGCTTTATATCAGTATTCTTTGGAGATCTTTTACCTTCCTTTTCTCTAAAATCTCCACTTTGCTTGTACCAGATGAATATCACCACTCGCTTTTCAAAACCCAACTTTAGTGTCACTGCGGTGCCTCTTGATTTATTTCCTTTTTGTGTTAAGAGCAACAGCATTGAATTAAGTGTATTATTTTATGCTTTTTGTGTTTCAAATGAACCTGTTTTCAGTGCGTATCCTGGCAGGAGCAGAAACACTAGACGTTGTGTCTGCCAAGGAGGTAATAAGATTTGAATTCCATTTCTAAGTGGTACTAGTGATTTGATACTTGGAGGGGTGTCTATTACAAAACAAATGTTTACTAATTATTACTTTGAAGCTTCATTAGATTCACTAATTCAGTGCCATGATCTGGAGGAATTTATTCAGGTGTTAATTTCAGTTTGGCTCGTGTCTTTTTTAGTCACATAGTCAAACTATGTTTTAGAAGACTGAACTTTCTGNCCGGTAAGATTTTTTTGCGTGTGCACATTAGTGTAGTTCAGCATTTCAAATGTATTTCAAAGTAAAATGTGTGAAAATGTAAAAAATGTTAGGGCTAAATGTTAAAAGAATAATTCATTAAAATAATGAATTTGTAAAATATTTGGTTCACTTCTGAAAACAAAAAAAATTCTAACTTTATAGTTACTCAAAAGTAAACTGTAGGGAAATTGATTTGAAGCTGAAAAGTCAAGTATTTTTTAAAAAGAGAGAGACCTCTTTCTTAAAACCAGATCTAGGGAGGTACTTAATCACTTGCATAATTTTCAGCTCATAATTAGTTCTGCTGTAGTTTAATGATTTCAGAATCATATGACTCAAGTTTAAACACAGGACTATGTGTATTTTTGGTGAATGTTTTTCCTTTTAAAATAATAATCAAGTAAGACTCCGGTACTCAAATAAGACTTTAATCTTACTTTTCTTTTGTACCAAATCAGGAAGTTTTTAATATTTTTTTTCCCTAGAATTACTGGGAATAAAAAACTTTAAAATTAAACACCCCTCTAAATCTGAACAATCTTTTAAAAAAACCTTTTAAAACTAGAACTTTTAAATACCCATTTAAAACTAAACACCCTAAAATAATATCTGTTTTCTCATGAACTACCAAACCCATCTGGCTTTCTGGCACTGAGATATAACATTGTATTTTCTAATGTAAAGTTCATAAGTAAAAGCCAATAGTCTGTGGGACTAGTAAAGAACTATTTTCATAAAGCGAAGCATACTCCAAATAAATTTTCTGAATAAACCATTCTAAATAAGTAACTGCAAGAAATATTACAGTTTGTAAATACTTTTCCAGAAAATATTCCATGAAAGAATGAAAAGTATATAATCTTTCATCTTATTTACTTGTTTTCAGTATATTCTTTTTGCAAGTATCTCTATATGATATTTACAAAATAATCTTTCTTATTTTTAGACAGGTACTTATCAAGCAGATAGTGAAATTTCTTCTGAAGTTTCTTTTATTAAGAGTACAACTTAGAAATGCATACTTTTTTTTTTTTTTTACCAGAAACCCAGTTTCTTCATGCTCTAATTATTTTAATGAAGATTTTTCCATTACTACCTGGCTTCCATTTTTGTTTTTCATTTTCATTCACTTTATCTGGCAACAGAGATTTCTTATCTGTTCTTGCACTTACACCAGCTAATAAACTTTAGATTGATTTTCTCCTTTACCGATTTCATATACAGGTATAGAACTGTACAGATATAGCATAGACGGATATAGCAGAAAGTTTCTGAGGCTTGGCTGTTTTTATTTTCCAGGCAAAAGCATTAAGAACAAAGATAAGAAGGTTCCTTTAAAATTGACATACCTTTCCAAAAAGTCACAGTGGCTTTATTTTTAAAATGCTGGTAAAGGAAGAAAAAGGATAAATCGGAAGTCCTGTTTCCATCATAGTTTATAAGTTGTATATTACACAACCAAAAGATAGAAATCAACCTGAAAGTAGCCCTGCATTTCTCACTTCCTTAATAAAAGCTAACTTTAAAAAGTGAAAATATGGCTTTGAACCACCTCTGTCTGAAAACAGCCTAGATTTTATAGTTGCACCTTCCTGAGTTCAAAACCTCTGAGCTATTACCTAAAATGTAGATGGTGCCAGGAACATTAACATAATGGTTCTTAGGGCAGCCATATTTTGGAAGAGATAAGAGATAAGCTCAAGCTATGTTCAATTCCTTGAAAACCTAAACTGAAAAAAATTGTGTTTCTAGAGTACTGAATTAGGCACCTAAACTCTACTAGAATTTCCTGATATGTATTTGGCTGCTTTCGATTTAGTTCTAATTGAGTTCTCTTTCAATCTCTCAATTAATCTGACAGAAGACCTGGGGCACTTATGAGAAAGCTCTTGCTTTACCCCATGCCCTAGTATCATAGGCAAAACACAGACACTATCTTTTCTTTTTAAACAATAACACAAACAGAGGAGCAACACAAAGATGTACAAAAAAGCTGAATGCTGGTTTTCTTGGTGTGGCTTCTTCAATTTATGATGAACTTGTTGGCATAATGAGTGGCTTCTGAATCACTGTAGGAATCTGCTTGTATTATTAAGTAGGTTTTAAAAACCAGAGCATGTCAGAGCATTCCTGTTATTCCTAATGGATATCTGTCTCCTCATCCTTCATGTTTCTGCATTCTTAATCTATTAACTACCATTTGCTTTCAGAAACCCTGTCATCATTTTCCTGTTGCTCCTATTTACTCTCCTTCACTTTTAAATATTGCTATATTCTTTCTGAGATGTTTTCTCCAATGTTTTCTTCTTGAAATATTTTTCTTCAAAGTAAGATTGAAATATATTTGTCGTATCTGCGTGGTTTAGATAAACTTTATCCTTTCTAATGCCTGGTATATCTCATTATTCAGAAAAGTAAGATAACTAGTCACAGACACAGGTATGATGGAAGGAGGTAGGAAATCTACTTACTGTAATATTTATTTACTGTAAAGATTAATCATCTCCTTGTGACAAATGCAATAGAAATACACATGCTGTGACTCGTTTTTAATTGTGTATTGAATTTTCCTATTTCCCCTCCCCCTACTGTTTTTACTGATGAAAACAACAGTATTTTTGGCAACAGATTTTCCTATTAAGTTATTACTTTCTATAATTTTTAGAAAAGCTTGTTCCTTAAGAGATATTTTGATAAGCCATATTCTTTAAAATAGCTTCCTGATTCCTGCTATGTCCACTTTTATTAAACTTTAATCTAGGAAAGATTTAACTTTTAACCTTTTGGATATTGCTGACTTTGTAGAGTAAAAATTTGAGCTCCACAACTCCCCTCTACACAAGCATTAGCAAGAATATCATCAAGTACAGCCAGACAATAAAGTTTTCCTTGGGAACTGAGATTCATAGCATCACAGGAATATATTTGTTGAACTCAGCACGCCATTCTTTATGCCAAATGCTCAGATATTTACAGGAACAATGCTGATTACCTATTTTACTTTTGCTGGTACCAAAAATGAAGGTCAAGGGTCTATATTTTGATCCTTTGGCTTAGCTTTGTAAAGTGCAAGATTTCTCGTAATTAACTTTGTTATGACTCAGGTGCAGATTGCTTCTGGAATTTAATTGGGAATTAATTCTGCAACTAAGCCATTTCTGAAAATCTCAGAGGTTGTTTATATTCATATTTTGGCATCTAAATCTTTGCAAAGGCAGTATGCAGACACGTGCTTAGTGGTTTATGCTCAAATTTATTTACATATTTGGTGATTAATGTGTATTTAAATGCTTTGCTGAATATCGATATTAACATGTACTAAACTGCTTTATTGAACTGAGTTGACTTGAAATGTTTTAGCTCTGTGCTAAATTGAGTGGGCTTATTCTTTGGCTTCTGCACTTAAAAATGTGTAAAATTGCAGCTACCACCTATATGTAGGTCAGAAAAATGTCATGTGTTTTGCTAATGCTGTCAGCGAGTAAATTAATTTTATATGTAAATTTAATATGTAAATTGATTTTATATGTAAAGGGTTTTTATGCTGATTTCACTCTGAACTTAGAACCAAAGGGCCAAAGTAGCCAAACTCCTGGCAAGACTCTTTCAGAGATGCGCTGGAAAGTGTTGTATTGGAAGTAAAACATTCCCATCTCAGTGAAACTTCCATTTCTCAGTCTCTCAAACATATGAAATATCTCACATTAAAGTGTTGTATCTACATTGCTGAGTTTAAATCTAACTATCTACTGTCGATCTTTTTTTTGTTTTTCAGCTCAGCGATTTTTCTCTTGGCATAGCCCATGTGGTGTATTTTTTTTGTATATGCATTGAATAACCTTTTCTAAACTATTAGCTGGTTCTAAGTGTTTCACCGTTATGTTTATTATAAAAGGTGTTTTTAGTCATCTGCATTAACTTTGACAGTAGTGGAAACACTAACGTTTGCGACATGGTTTGTCACTTGCATCCCAGAATCATAATTATGGTATAATGTAGAAGACTTGCCACTTAGGTGTTCAGGTAATAAAAGCACTTTTGTCTGCAGTACAAAAGCTCAATTCTATTATGTATTTGAAAGACAAAAATATTCACAAGCTTCATGTTCTTACTAGCTTGTATGAATAAATGTTAGTCACACTGGTTTTTAAGGCAATGAATTGCTTTCTTGAAAAGGTAGTATCTGTCTCTTTGGTCAGTGATAATAAATAACAGATAATAAGCACACTGTTTAGCATCTATTCAATGCTTAGTATACATACAACTGAGGTTTTTAACAATGAAATAACAGAATAAGCAAAAACGCTCAAACCTCCTGAACAAAGCATAATAGTAATATTAATGTTGCTTTTCATGTGGTATTTCTTTCTAGAGATTTCCAAACTACTGTGTGAGCACTGGCAAAAGAACTGGAACAACCACATCTGGTTTGCTGGAATGTAAGTATGCTAGCAAACAGCAGCTGTAACATTAATTTACCCTGTATGTAGCACAGCAGCAGTAGCTTAGGTGGTGTTTGTGGGACACATTTCTAATATTTTTTCCTGTCTTCAAATGCTATTTCTTGTCACTTAGAAAGCTTTTAACATTTCTAACTACTAGATCCTTTAACCTAGGTCCAAACTGGAAAGTTCATGTTTGAGATATGGTCTACAGTGTCTGTCTTCCTCAAGCAGAAAGGAGGAGCTGATACAGCAAGTCCTCAGCCTTACAGGCTCTTCAGCCAGAGAAGTTCATTGCTGGTGAAGCCAATCTGGGGTTATTTTTACAATTTTTGTACCAAAGTCTGTTTTCTGTTCATTAGTTTCCAGCTAAAGTTTGAGAGCTACACTGCAGCCTTCTCCAGCTCCCATTCCCAAACAGACTACTGTTTGTTACACAGTGACTTACTAAGTTTCTTAGATCTTAACCGTGTATGATATCCACAAAGCAAAGCTGAAAAAGGTTAGGCAGTAGTGTCTTGACCCTTAGATGGTTATGGCAGCTAACTCCAGCTCACTGCAGGACAAGTGCAGAGAAGTCCCAATACTCTGCACAGTCGGGTTAATATAACGCCTGTGGACTTACAGCAGTACGAGCAAAAATTGTACTGTTTATTTCAGATGCAAAGCTGATGTTGAAATCATACCCTACATTTAAGATGATATTCAAGATCTACTTAGGGGAAGGCAAAATGTGTTCTGAAATGCACGCATTTGCGTGACATATGAGAAAATAATTAATTAAGAGAAATAGAGCCATTCATCCTGTCACAACTAACCAATAAGGTTGCTTTAAATGTTTTCAATCAAAAATGCATTAAAAAACACAAACCATTAGTAAACAAATAAAAACATCAGAAAAAATAGAATACTGTAGTAGAAAGCACACTAAATAGAACAAAGAAATAATTTACGAAAAAAGGTGTTTTGAAGACACTGGAGAAGTTACTAGAAGTGAGAAAAAAAATATCCTTTATCTGTAGTTACTGGCAAAGTTGATTATTTAATTTTAATCAAGAAAAGTTGTTGATATCTTACAGAATCTTATGGTAGTCTCTGCATCTAGTCTCACAGAAGTTGATGGCTTCTCCTTAGAGAAATCTTTGCACGACTTATGACTTGTCTTCAACCAAGGAGACAATACCATATTATTGACAACAAAAGAATTTTGTGTGTATGTATACTACTGTGCCAGAAAATCAAGGGAATGTTTTGTGTCTTACACATTAGTTACATTTGAGAATATCAGCATCACCGAACTTCATTGTAAGGCTGGTGTTAAAGCAGACAGAGTTGCACATTATCACACTCTATCATTCCCTCAAGCGATGGGGCTGAATTAATGGTCTGAGTAAGGTGAGCATTGGGAAAATCAAACAAAAGTGTCGGAGACTGAAATTAATACATCTTATAGTTGCCACTGCTTTTGCTAATTAGACTGCATAGCCATCTGACTTATTGTTTGCTTGCATGCATGATTTATGCACTATTTCCACTTTCTGTAGTCAATTGTGTTGTCTACCAACATATCCCATTGTTTACCTGATGGCTTTTTAAGAGCATTGATCTTTAGGCTGGTAGCTAAAGTCATTGGTCATTATACATTTGTCTAGCTAGAGCAACACGTGCACTAAGCATTCTGGCAAATGACCAGATGAGAAAATAAAAAATCTAATGCTCTACAAGGAAGTTTAACATCTCAAAATCCTTTTAGGGAAAGCAAACCTTTCCATTTCTAGTAAGTCAGGTGGAATAAGGATTTGGGTGTCTGGTAAGGAGGTCAGGAGAAAAGTTGAGCATAAACATTTCATTTGCAGCAACTTCTAAAAGACTTTTCATCATAACTGTTTTAAACTTCTCCACATTAATAAAATGTATTCATTTAGAATCTATCTCTTCTGAATACAATCTCTACAGACAAAGATTTATGGCTTTTAATATATTTTAAAGCTATTCCATAAAAAGCAATCGATCTTTCTAAAAACATCTTTATCTAGTTTTAATTTTTACATAAATAATTTGCAACACTTGCAATACACAGTCATCTCTGCCCCATTTTACAGAAACAATCTATTTCTATGGGCCAAAAAGAATAATCTCAGGGGAGTCTCTGAAGTCCATTTCTAAATAATATTAGCAAAAGAGAAAATTAATTCAGACAGCAATCAAGGACCAACTATATATTTATCAACGGAGTAGCTATTGATGAAAATGCGATCTTCGCCTAACCAGGATCTCTAAAATCTACTGGACTTTTCAAAACAGTGTGTAGATATTTATGAGACTTAAGTTTATAGTCAGTTTGTCACCTGCATTTCTCTGACCCAGAACCATGACTAATTCTGATATGTTTATAGTGCCCTTTAAGCAAGGAGAAGAGGGGGAAATTCTGGTGAAACAAAGTGCAGCTCTGCCAACACCTCAGATTAGTTAGAGCACCATGCTTCTTCTAGTTCCTAATAAACTTAACACAGTCATGGTTCTCCTCAGTGTCAAGCAACCAGGGGCTGGAGAGGTAATCCCTTTCACATAAAATGCATTTGTAGCCTCTCTTCTAGTGGAATCCAAGTTCCAGAAACTCATTCAAGCAGCAATTTGACCTCTTCAACCATCACATTCAATATTTGAGCACATAGCATTAACAACTTGGGTGTTAGTCACTGTAATTTGTGGTTCTATGACACTAGATGATAAATTTATCTCTGTGTTCCTTGGAAATCAACCAACTTTCCATAAAATAGAAATCCATCCTGAAGGCCAGGCAGCAGGAGGCAGTTAGCGCTTGTAGCCCAGGAGTGGCTCCGAGCTGCCTGGCTTTTGAGCAGAATTTTCCCTCAAATCAGACAGAGGTTTTGTGTACACCTAAGAGGCTTTTCTTGTTGCAATACAGATTTCATGGTTCTTTCCACTTAGCAGTAGTGAATAGGAAGGTATAGAGATGTTTCCAGATGTAAAATGTTCCATCCATCACATGGAGGTCTTCTTCTAAAACTCCTATTCCTTTGTCAAAACAATTCTGATGTCTTTAGGAAAAGGCTTTAATTCTGTCCTGTTGAAGCCCTTAAGGAAGGATAGAGATATGTTAGACAAGAGGACAGATATTATATATGTGGATGCTTCCTCCTTCTTTGGGAGTGCTCTTGGATTTTATTTATCCCTGTTTTTCTGTCCTGTCTCCATGTTTCCCTGTTTCTTCATCAGTCTGTGCTCTGTCCTTTCCTCCTCATCTCCAAAAGGACAAATCAGAAGAAGGGGCTGGAAATAGTTGTCTGTTAATTACTGTTTAAGTGTCTCTATCACAGTGGGTTGCCAACGTGCTTTTCCTTCTTTATCAGAAGCTGTAGAGTAAGAGCGCAAAGCTGAGAGCTAAGAGGGCATTTAGCTGCTACACCTTTAGCTGTGTGTGCACCAGTGGAACAAGACCAGATCTCTTCTGATCACCTGAATAAGGTTGTAATCATTTTGACACGGAACTTAATGACATGGGTTAAGTCCAAGATGGGACAATTAGCAGGTACATACAAGACAAACTATATTCAGTTTCTAAGTCTTACCCTACTGTGAATTCCAGCTTCTAGGCAAAGCAAGTTAGTGGTTTATAGTATGAGGTAAAACAGTACAACTGTGCACGATGCAAAGCCCTTTATTCTCTTGTTACTCTCAGAAATCTCAGCATCACTGTTTTTTCTCTTTCTTTTTTTCCCATGAAATAAATAAAAAACATTCAGCAAGTACTAACCTAGTAGTACACTAGCAATAAAATTGAATTCAAATCCTGATTTCTTAGGCTGACAGGGTCACTGATTGCTTGTTATTTCCATTCCCAATCCTTTCCTGGCTCAGAAGAAGCTTTAAATTAAGGGCTTTGACTGAAAACATGTGCTGCTCATTATCTCAGCTACTGGCACACCTGTGCTGTTCTCCTGTTTTTAACGGGCCTTTACTCAGACCAGGCTCTTAGAAATCATTATATTTGCTGTTGCTGCAGTAGCTAGAGAGTTCCTCTACTGTTATTGGTATTTCTGTCCTTTAGTTTAAGGAGGCTGGAGGGGACCATCTTGAGGAGTAGAAGAGAAGATCTGTTAACCTGAAAGGTGAGGAAAGCCAATTGTTTGTGACTAGGTTAATGTTCAGGGGTAGCTGTTCTTTTAAAATGGGCATCTCCTATGAAAGCTGTGTGAAAATTCAACTAAGGGCTGCTTGTCTTTTCTCAAGTTGTCTGCCTTAAAGAGGGGTGCTTTTATGGTTCTAAGTACACCTGTATCTTTTTGGCTTAAAACAGAGCTGCTAATAATTTTGGCTTGTCTAGGATCTGGTTACTTATGCTTTGAAAGTAGGTTGGTATTTTTGCCTTCTCTGTCTTCAGTGTTTTGAATGTGAAGCCTAGACATCTAGGCTGTGTAGTCAATGGGTATGTAGTTCTAGATTTTGACTTAGCCTGTCCTGAAGAAGGTGTTTGGGTGTGGAAGCTCTTGATTATGTACGATCTAGACAACTAACTTGAGAATCCACTCACTTAAGTTAATGAACCTACTGTAAGGCATCTACTTACTGCAACCCAAGAACCAAAAATAGCTGTAAAAAAACAGAGAGGAGAAGATAATGAAAAAAAATTGAGCAGATGACAACTCTGACTTCTGTCTATTCATTGAGGTAGCAGTACGCTTGAAATAACTCATCTCTTCCCAAACATGCTTTTTATGAGGAGTAGAAGTGGCTAAGGAAGAACATCTTGATTTGTAAGTAGTCTCTGATTCTTCCTTTTGGGGAGTAAAAATAATCTTTTAGTAACACTAGTAAATGGAGGGTTTGTGTGTTTGTTCTGTCTGCTGTCCGGCAGCAGTATTTAGTTTCTTCTGAATTATTGTCATGCTATATTTAACTTCCCTCTATTAGGCCCCCCCTTTTTTTTTTTTCAAGGGGCTGATCGAGAAAGGTGAATATTTCAAATTAATAAAGTTACTTTTCTTTTTTTTCCTCAAGGCACTTCTTGAATTTTTAAAATTGATTTTTCCTAAAGCATTCAGGAAAAAGGTTAGCATCAGCAAAACTTGCTGTTAGGATGAAACTCTTAAGGCTGGACGTGTCAGTGGAAGTAGGTGGCTGGTACTGTTTAGGTTAGGAATTGTAAACCAGTGTTTCCAATGAGAAACCATAAGGTTAGATATTTTATTAATTACTAGAGAATGTACAGAGAAAGAAATGGTAAGGATCTGACGTGATCTGGTGCAATTCATTTGTCATACAGAAAGTCTGTTTGATTAATAAAGCTGATCTTCATGTAATGGAACAGTAGTTGCAAGGGCTGGAGATAAGACTGTTCAATGTAACTGTCTGGAGAGACAAGGTGCAATGTTCTAGAAAGATATGAGTACTTGCCTTAAATCAGATACTCTGAAGAATCTGGTTCTAGATTTCTTAAATGCTTCATATGGTATGTTTTCTTTTCCTCAGTTCCGTGCCTCTAGAATGGGATAAATATATTTTCATCTCATGAGTTTTTGTAGCCGTTATTGTTTTTTGTTAAGTGCTTGGATGCAAGAATAACGAGAGAGATAGAAAAATCTATGAAGGGAATTAATAATTCTGTCTTCATAGCAGAAGCTGAACACCAGGTAGTAAATAAAGTTTGAGGTCACAAAATGAGTGATGAATAGGAAGCAAAATATTGACTAGTCAACCAGGAAGCAATTGATATCCTTTCTGAGTTTGATTTAAGTAGACATCTTGTGGAAAATAAGTACTTTGTAGTTAAAAATAGTCATAATATACATGTAGAAAGGAACTAAAGATTAAAAACTGTTGGGCATTTCTGAAGTTCTGAACATTTATGTTCATAATCCTACATCCTGTATGTTTGTGGGATTAGGTATAATAATGGACTTCTGCATTTCAGTATTTTGGTAATGTGCTACACTGGGAAAAGAAAAGAAATTAAGTTAAATTCTCTGGGGAGTTGAGGGGATAGGGAAAGACAGTTACTGCACATAGCTTGAAGTACAGTTCTATTTACATCAAACAAGTAATTTTTGTCAAGGATACCCTCATTGCTGCAGTTCCATATCGCCTTGCTGCATAGTTCTTGGATCTGAAAGCAGCCAGGAAAGCATAGTTTGACAGAGTGGAACAATGCTGTGACAACAACAAGACCAGGTGCCTTTGTTCAAACTCATGGAAAGTGACTGATTGATAGGTAACATGGGTAATCTGCTGCTAGGAGTTTGCTCACATCTGCCTGTGGCAACAAAAACACAGCTGTTCAGCTCTAGCTAGGGTGGTAGTTCCTTGGCAAAGCTTGTTTGTCTAGTGCTGTAACAGCCTTTGAAATATTTAAGATAGATTTGTATACATGTGCGTTTCAGTGCAGACTTAATGTTCTTTTTATCTTGTCAAATGCACACATAAATATACATATTAAGTAATTTACTTGGTAGCTATAATTGACCTTATCATAGGAAATGCGTGGAGCTGAATGTTAACTACAAACGTTTGCTCTGCCTCTCCAAAACTGTGAATCGTGACTTTGGGTTCTACAGGTATTATTACTCTCCTTAGTCTAGTTATAATTCAGAGATGTGTTTTGAATACCTCTTCATTCTTGTGTTCTGTTTCTGCATATCTGAGGATATGTATATTTCCATCCCTCTTTCCCTCCCCTCTGTTTTTTTTCTCTTCTCTTGTTTATTCTCACTGTGCTCATCTTGTACTTGTTCATCCTCTGTGTTAGTTAAAATTTCCAGAACAACTTGTGCTATGGTTGAACCTCTCAACGTTCAGCCTGCTTATCTGCATCCACAGGCTTCAATGCAAGTAACAAGCTGTGTCAGGAAGAAAGCCTTGAGTTGGTTCTGTTCCACAGCATGGCTTTGGATCACTTTGTAGGTAGGTGAGGTACAGATGTATGTGCTCTGTCAAGTCTGCCTCCAGGTATGATGTCTTGTAGTTGAGACAAGTTGGCTGAATGATTCTTTTTAAGTGGTTTGATGTTATGAGGTACAACAGTGAGTGTGCCTGTGGTGTGTAAGTTCCAGCGGCTTCAGTATCAGGTGGCTGTGCAGTGATGAAGCACAGATGATTTATGGGCAGAAATATGTATGTGTTGTAGGACCTACCAAATACTGGTTTTGAGCTGCCTTCTGTGCCTGTAGTCTACCAAGCTGTACACACATTGCCATTGGGAACAAATGGGGAAAAATAATATGATTTTATAATCCAGATAAGTAAGTGATGAGAGGGTTAGGAAATAAAAAAAAACAACTTGTTACCAGGGTAGCTCTAATTGTGAACATTTGTTTGCTGTTCCTTTTCGATAAGAGTGACACTTATGTATGCTGCTGGCAGCTCCTGAGTATCCAAACTCTGTCCTGCCCCCTGGCAATCAGAAATGTTCCTGGCCTGGTTTCCAGTGATCAGTATTCAGTTATGAGCTTAAATTAAACATCTAGTCCTTCTGCAGTAACTCCACACCTGAAAATTTTAGCAAGATTATATCGAAAAAAAGAGCAATTAAAAAAAAAAAACGAAGAGACATATTTTATTTCAATGAACCCTTTAGTTGGGTGTTTGTCTAGAGTTGTGATTTATCAGGGAAACTATAATTTTTCAAGTAGTTTAAGCATTTTTTTTCCCCAGTTGATTGTTTGGGCAGGGGAAGGAACTGAATTTGGCAAGTTCCAACCTGCGACTAAATATCTTGCTCTGCTTCCTGAAGTGCCTATTCAGTACTTATCTTCCCTTTCAGAAATACATCTGATGCTTACTTTAACCATCATTCTGCTGCCATATGAGACCCTCAAATATATTTTCATGTATGCCTCCCACAAAGGTAAGGGCACGGGATGCCCGAGAAGCCTTTCTAGATTTATACTGAGTCTTTCTAGGTCTTCTGCTGCTCCAACTCACTGTATTATAATTTTTCCAAACTGTGTTGGCATTATTACTGTAACAATGATTTTGAAGGCTATTATATGCAGGCAAGTTTTTTCAAAACAACAGATTAACTTAAAGACTTAGACTGAGACATCTTAAAAGATCCCATTTTCAAAATGAACTTTTTGTGTGCCCAGTGAAAATTCATGCATTATCAGCTAAACACCTTGGAATTACCAGAATAGCTGTTTTTTAAACTGGTTACATAAAATTGTCTGCAAAAATGCAGATCTTATATTTGTATGAATTATGACCTCCCAGTTTCAGGAACTGGGTGTTTATATAGCATAAAGTAACCAGAGAATGATTTTCAGTGTAATAATCTATATGAAAGGGGGAAGAGAGTGGAGGATTATGGATACTTTATTTTTTTTTTAAAGAGGTGGAAAACTGTGTACCTAGCTGAAGGAGTAAAAGGTTGATATGGGAGCCTTGTGAGCTCATTCATTCTGCATGTTTACACTGCTATTGAGAGAAATGGGACTTCAAGTATGTGCCAGTAAATAAATGAATTGCTCTGAGAATAACCCTGTTAATTTTTTTTTTTTTCACGATTTCCAATCCAGATGGAACCAACCCAAAAGCCTAACGTTGATGTAGCAAAGGGTAATTACTAGAAATAAACAGTATGCAAAATAACAGTAAAGTTCCTAAGCCAAGCAGTAGAAGGGCAGAAAAATCTAAAAAGTGATATTGTATTATGCAAATAATCATAATTCTCTCCTGTTATGTGTATACATTATGATGTATACTAGGATAATATCAGAGCTGGTGTTGGGTTCTTTTTATTTTTTCATTGGATAGGCTTTTATTTTCTGCACAGATGTGCAGAGATGCTAAAGACTATCAGCTGCACACTTGAACAGTCTTTTTTTCTAAATGAGAAAAATAAATAATTGCTCCCATTTTCATTCTTAGACATGACTGGCTGATTTTTGGCTTAAGCTTCTAAAAATACCTTTTCTGAGGCGCATTGCCAACATGGAAAATTTTACCGGAACAATGGTAACATTAGCACCATTAAAAAACAAACTGAAGTAAGATACAAATATTGTCTAATGAACCTCATTAAGAGGACAGATAGCATGCTAGATATATTTATTGGAAACGGAGAGAACGGAGTTATTGGCACCATAGTGCAACTAACTGTAAAACACAACGGTAGCACAGGAAGTAGTTTCTAACTCAATTACACCAACCAGAAATAACAAGCATGTTCTTTCTGTGAAGATTTTAACTGATGCTACCTATTTGTGTCATTAAGTCCTTACTGCAAAGTACAACAATATCCTGGTGGTGGATATATAGAGAGTTACTAGCTTCTTCAGGTGTTCTCATCTAAGAAGATAAGAGGTGTTCTCCTTCCTATTAGTTCTATGCAGTTTTCTAAACTTAAATTCAAACTGATAGCCGTTTCAGCTCAAATATCCTTCCTGAATATCCAAAGAAGAGATCAGTGAAGCACATTCTTTTATGTGAAAACAAACAAGCAACTGAAACACGAAGTTGAAATAGGGAGCTTCCTGAAGATACCGTATTAAAGAAATAACCAATCACTACAGGTTGACTAATAGTTGGTCACTTGGTCCCGTATCACCCACAATACTAAATATACTTAGAAGCAAGGAAGAAAAGAAGCTTAATCCGAATCCAGATGCAGAGTTCAATTTTAAATACCGTGTAATCCATCATTTTGTCTACTTGTATGCATGAAAGAAAGAGGAGAGCTTGGAACAGATAGTGTCAGCTACTGCTTGCTGGAGAGCAAAGCAGGATATTTAGCATATGTTGTCTTAGTTTCTCTTAGCCAAGACCTTTACCTTTCCTGCAGCAGGGAAGAGATCCTCACAGCATCTCAAAAACCCCTCTCTCAGGAGTGTGAATATCCCTTGTGTCAACATAACTAGATTTTTTGAGTGTTTTTGGTAGGATGCGATTGAGTCGGCCTCTGCTAGTTCTGAACTGGGTTTGATTTTTGGTGTTGGTCTTTTTTCCTTTCACACGTGCCCTCTCAATTTCTTCCTTCTAAGAAAACAAGTTTTTTTTGTTTGTTTGTTGTGTGGTTTTTTTTTTGTGGTTTTCTTGGTTGTTTTTTTTTTTTTTGAACTACTGTTAATCCAAAAATAAAATAAGTTGTTCTGTGTGTTAGGATGATAATTCTGAGGTGATGTTTTGGTTTGGTTGTTTTTTTTTTTTAATTATTATTATTTGTTCTTTGTTTCTCTGCTCAATAAAACCTCCACTTTGAACAATAATCTCATATTCCAAAATGGATACTTGTTATACCAGATATCAAACAAAAGCCACAGGAGACTTCAGCTGTACAGGAGTCATTGAGGAAGCTGATTGAATTGTGAAGGGCACTTAGATTCCTTTGTTTGAAAGTTCTTTGGGATTCTTCAGTTATTTTAAGAGCTGTAACAATCTGAGACTGAGTTAAAGACTGTCTTTAAAGAATGAAAGTTAAAATAATCGGAACTCATATTTATGAAACATCATTTGATATTAAGGTATTACTCATGCTTCAGCAACAGAAGAAAGTAGACATGACTAACCTTTTGGGTATGCTGTATAGCTTGGATTGGACTTTTAACTTTGACTTTGCTGATGTTTTATTTTTCAGTCCCTGAGCATTCTGGTGCCTGGGAATAGGGCAGGTGGTGGCTACTGCTTCAGTGGAGATTTATTTGATTCACAGGAATACCCTTTCCTGCTGTTATACTTTCCTATTGGTTAGCTATTATTAAAGTTAACTAGGCAAGAATAGAAACCCAATAGGAAAACCCAGATAGAAGTCAATTTTTCTTTGTCAGCTCAAATTCCTCTGGTTAGAGTTTCAGGCAGCAGTTGTATGTCCCATATCTGCTGCTATTTTTCCTTTGCCTGCTAATGAATCCCTGCAAAGAGGCTGTAGCAAATTAATTTATTTCCTGCATGTCCCAGGCTTTGCTATTGAATTTAGAAGGAAACTATATAAAAAGGGGTAGGGAGCTTGTTGATTGGCTACTTCTTTTAAAAAATCTTTAGATTTTTTGCTAAATGTTTGATTTGTTAAAGTTTTAATTGCTCCCATTAGGCATATAATTTTTAAATAGGCACATAGCATGTTTATACAACTCAAGAGAAGAGGGCAAATTGGCAGAGGAATGGTATTCTTTAATTATTACAAAATGTTCAGGAATGGGTCAATTGACAGCTGATAATGAAATTTTAATTGCAGTAGTACTAAAGATTAAGATAAAATAATAAGCACTAGCATGAAATGTATTGAGGCTTTTTACATAATTATATCTTTGCAAGAATTTACTTAGGATATAGAATTCTCTTGACATAAACATGCTGTGTCGGGTTGGATTTGTTTGCAGGCATGATCTAAATGGGAACAATACTGTCTTTTCTAATTTGCAGTTTATATCAATAGATTATGGCTTAGAGCATTGGTATGTGTCATTTCTTCATGAGGATATAGTGTCTGCTAGCCAGGAAGGGAACAAGGAGTCTTGTCTTGTGAGATTTATGGCTTCCAGCCTTCTCACTGGCTCAAATACACTATTGATGCTTTAAAACAAATAAAGCAAGAAGGAACTCCCTCCTCTCCTCCCCACCCCTCCCTCCAAAAATGCCCAAACCAATAAAATAGCTACCATCCCAGCCCCAAAAGCTCCAAACAAAACAAAACAACAAACAAAAACCCAAATAAACAACCTATCTCCAGCCACTACTCATCCTACTCATTTTGTTACCCCATGTCTTATGCTTTAGTCCTTCCGCCTCTTTGCAGCTCAGATAGGGCTTTTAATTTTGGGATGAGCTTTGGCTTAGTTACCTCCTGAAAGGGAATCTAATAGGAACCTTTTTTTTATTTTTTTTAAATCCTGATAGATGTTTTAATGATACAATATTTATAGGGATGTTTTGTTTTTTGTTTGTTTTTTTTTTTAAATTGTGTCTCTACATTAGGAAACATATCTTGTACATAATAGAGAACACGTTTCTTTGTCCTCTTTACAAAGAAGAAAAAAGAACACAGAAAAAGTGTTCTAGGTATATTGTAAATGAAAGAATCTGTATATGGATGAGATGAGTATGTTGACTCAATATCAGAAATGTCTTTCTGCCCATAGCATAGCAATTTTCCTAAACCACACTGATGTTTTTCTGTTACCTCGTTTAAGTATTGTGAGTAGAAAAAGATGACATTTATGGTTACTATTTCTTGTCTTTAACACACATATCGTAGCAACTGTTGTTCTGTTTGATTATTTGGTTTTCCTTTCCTGTGGAAAAACTATGGGAAACATTAGCTAATTTAGAACAGAAAGGCATATAGAATCACAGAATAATATGGGGTTAGAAGAGACTTCTGGAGATCATCTGGTCCAACCCTCCTGCCAAAGAAGTATAAAGACATAGTAGAGAAATAGGCAAAGGGACAGGTATAATAAGAATTGCAGCAAGCTGCAGCAGCTTTTCATGTGGGGGAAAAAAAGTAGTAAGTGTGGCCTATAGAAAGAAGATACACGTATGGTATTTGCTGGATCCTGGCGATGGAGGAAAATCAAATAATTGAGTTTGTCAATATTTGTCTGGAGTGAGCTGTGCTCACAAAAACCAAGCTATGTGAATGGGGCAAGGACTAGGTCTGTGATAGTAGAAAAAGAGAGAGAGGACGTTCACTTTACTATTTCTTGCTGCCCTGGCTTTGTTAATATCAAGTAGGAGCAAATACTGGGAAGGAGTAGCAAATGGAGAAGAGGTAATGAGAAAAGAGCCAGGATTATGAAAAAGAGATCGGATTGTTTGCATGCATCTGCTGCATCATCAATAAGATTCCTGGTTTAATATCTGCTACAGTACTCAGTTCTTAGTACTACAAAGCTAGTTGAAAGGGCTTTTGAATTCAGATGCTGTGTAGGTTATTCTTTATATTCTGCAGTCACATGTCCTGCAGTTATGTAAAGCCCTCATTTACCTTATAAAGATCTCTGCAGTATGGCCAGTTTATTAGAGCAAAACTTAGTGTCCATCCTCTTTGTTGAGTCAGGATACAATGGCAACCACTCAGGTTTCTTAAAGCAGAACTGAAAAGGGAGTATGCTTCGTTTATTTCGATTTTTGGTAGAAGTTGTAGAGGACTTGCTAATGACAGGCAGAGGTCATGAAACTGATCCAGAAGAGAGAATGTTTATAAGTATCTGTGTACTTTTTGGCTATTTAAAACTACTGGGTTTATATTGACCACTTGTTCTTACTGATTTCCCTATAATCAGGCTTCTTATTCCCTAAGATTTTAGGTAGGTTAGTAGAAGAACTGTCAAATCTGTTGGCTTGCTAAAAACTGATTTGTACTACTGAAGCCAGTCTTTTAGTGGAGGAAAACTTTAACAAAGTTAGTTCAGATAATTTTTATACAATTTCTGTGTGGTACTTTTTTTTCCTTTGTGTCACTGAAGCAATGAAATAAAATGGAGAGTGGAAGAACAGAGTGAAAAGTGGATTTGTTTCCAACTCATGAATTGGCTTTCAAATCATCTATATTAATTCATTCTCTTTTCTTTCCCCACTGTACTTATTTTAACCACCTCCTTCATAAGCTTTTTGTAGACACTGAGAACGCAGTCTTCGTCATATCTGCCCCACATTTTATAAACTTTCTTCTAGACTACTGAAGTATTCTACTTAACTTGTTCTTTCTAAAAGGTAGTTTTAACTTAATCAGTGGAGTTCTGGAGGCTAAAAACTATTTGTCTTTTTCTTGAAAGGAAGCTGCAGGGACTGAATTGTACTAATTATTGAATTTTCCGTAGGCATGTCTGTGTGGTTAAATCACTGCCTAGTTGTACTGTTAAGGCAGCAAGCCTAGACTGTTTTCAATTTAATTCTTTGGAAAACCCTAAAACCTGAGAAAAGCCTGGCTTCCATAATGTGCTTGAGGACTCTTTCTTATTCTTTCTTATTCTTATTCTTATGGGAGGTGGGAATGGATGCCTGGGTGCAATAAGAAACATCTGAGCAAGAATAGCTTCTTGAATAGTCTCTCTGCTATAATTTGCAGCTAGTCCTTTTCCATAAAAATCACTGCTGCAGATGCTTTCAATGAATTGTAAGTGGCTGCTGGAGTAGACAAGTGTTCACCCAGTCAGATACAACTGATGGATGACTGAACAAGCTGTTTCTTTTTGTTACTGTGTTGTCAGTTGCCATCTCCAGCTGAGATGCTTGTCATTGCTGCTTGAGAATTTGCACACTGCAGCAGCAGTAGGGATGCTTATGAGTTAAAGCTCTGGATCAGCCCAGGACAGAGGTGGTGGAGGTACGTTCTGTGTGATCTGATTGCTGACATAGCTAGACCTGCTTCAGATAACCTACTGTGTGCATGTGTATGCTGAAGTTGATACGAGCTAATAACCAGGGCTCTTGAATGGACTTGTTTTTCTCTAGTGTCACTAAATGCAGAAAATCCATGTGAACATCATGACATACAAAATGATGCCATGGCCAGCAAGTTCTTCATAAATATTCAATATAGGGTGCAGGTTGCTGCTCAAGTCTCAGTGTGAAATCTCTTCTGTCTGGATAACCAGCTAAGGCCAAAGTCCATAAAGGTGATCTCGCAAGACATTAGCAAGAGAACAAAGCCTGCAGCTTTTTAGCATCAAAACCTTAATGTGGTCTAGGGAGAAGCATAGTTGATGACTTTTTTAAATCTTGTTTTCTTTTTATGCTCTTGCGTATCTCTTATCTATTGGTGGTTATCTTAACAGAATAATCATAATCATCCTATCAAAAGAGAAACTGGTAAGTATTAATGCGCAAAGAATTAATAATAATAATAATAAAAAAATCTTATAATGCAAGCAGCAGACCCCTAGCAGAGCAGGGCTTACCCAGTTTGATATAAAGTGCAACATGTGTAATGATTGATCCAAGGGGTGGACTTTGTATTTGTCAACAAAACACAAGGATTGCCCAGTACTAAGTGAACAGGCCTACACTCTTTAGTTGGCATTTGCTGAATTTAAGCAAATTAGGGAAACGGAGAGGTTCTTTCAGATGGCTGTCAAGAAGGCTGCATAATAGCCTCACCTGTGTTACATAAGTCCTTGTGCTACTGAACAGGACCAAGTCTCCAAGACAGAGAATACTCTACTCATAAGAAGTCTTTTGGATGAGATCCATGCTCCAGCTGAGATCATGTACTGAAGACTATAGCAGAGTTGATGGTCACAAGTAGGAAGAAGCAAGTGGTAGTAATTCAGTGATACATAGACATGTTTCGGTTTTTTGGTTGGTTGTTGTTTTGTTGTTGTTGGGTTTTTTTGTTTTGTTTGGCTTGGTTTTTGTTCGTTTTTTGGTGGTTTTTTTATTATTATTTTTTTATATTTTTTTTTGGACATCCAGTAGGACTGCAATGGTAACTTGTGTGTTAGGCACAAAAGTAATAGATGTGAGAAAATGTCCACCCAGGAATGTGAGGGAACAGGAAGTAATTATGATCTGTGTTGGTACCAGCAACATATATATCACAAATATGTAGGAAGGTTGTTTAGGAGTCTAACTTGGCTGCTTGGCAGAGACCAGGGTGCAGGACCTCCACAGGATCATCTGTGGTTTTATCCCAAGTACCAGGCAGAGATTTGAAGTATCAATGTGTGGGTGAGGTAAGTGATATGAAGGTGAGCATATGATATAAAGGTGAGATTTAGTTATATTAGGAACTGAGGAAACTTCCTGGACAATAGGAAACTATAGGAAGGATGGGGTACATCTTGATTATAATGGACTCTGATGACACTGAATTAGAAAGGTTATAGAGGAATATTGAAATGCAGGGAAAGCTTAGAGGCCCAGAAGATAACCTGGTTTAAACAGATGTGAAGAATGCCAAGTGCAATCCTGAAAAGTCTGAGAGAAATAAATAACACAAAAAAAGTAAAGGAGGTAAATTAGTTCGCTTATAATGCCAAATGATTCCTATGTAAACGATTAAGTTAAAACTTTGAAGTGTTTTTATACCAGCTGAAGTCCTGAAAAGTAAGATAGGAGAATTAGAACATATGGCATTAAGTGACACCTGCAAGCAGGCATTTCAGAAAGAGGAAATGAAGCAGGACATGATGTTAGCAGACTACCAACTTTTAAAGGAATCAGTGTAGTTGGCACTGACAGGAGGGTGAAGGGAGTGACTCCGCATATCTAAAATGATGCAAAGCATAATGGGACAAGTTTTAAAGGAAAAGAGAAGCACTATGAAATCCTTGTGAGTAGAAGTCCCAGATTCTAATAATGAGGTTGTATTGATTGTGCTGTTCACACCATAATTAGGAAAGATAATGAACACAGTGTTAAACAAAATCGGTCAAATTGCAGTTTTAAGGCTGGTAGCAGTAGGGGGATATTTCAGTTGCCACATACAGGGCCATTTTTAGATGCAATAACTGGCTGCTTCTGAGTCAAACTACTCAGAACAATAAGAAAAAATGTTCTCATTTCGATTGAGTGCTGCTTAACACCAAGTTCTGAGCTGTTCTGTTGTTAGTTACCCTACTACTATTAATTTTAATGTGTAGCTGAAGACAACAGGCAAAACAAATCCAGTGTGTGCATAGTCAATTTTAAGAGTTGAAGCTGCATGAAAAATTGTCAAAAGCAAACAACGCCCCCTAAAGGAAGCAGTGCAAGAAAATCTGAGGCAGTCTGAAGGCTGTTAAAAATCTCTCTTATTAGAACACCAAGTAAGTTGCAGTTCAAACAGAATATAAATAAAAACAAAAGTTGGTTTTTTTTTTTTTAAAGTGATGGTAACAAAACCTCCAAATGAGAACAGGGAAGCCCACAACATATGGCAGGTGCCATGCTTGAGCTCATATGGAGAAGTTCTTTAAATACTTTAAAACCAGGAAGGTAGCTGGTGGTGTTACTTGATGACAAAGGACCCAGAGATTCAGAAGAGAAGTAAGGTGAATTCTCTACATTGGCCTTTGCTGCTGTAGGTATTGGAGAAATTCTTAGTGACCCATCCTTTTTAACAGCCAGAGCAGAGAAGCTAGCTCAATTTGAAGTTAATATATGGGTTATATTAGACCTGATAGACAAGTTGAATCAAGTAAGGCTAGGATAGTATTCACTAGAGGACTCTGAAGGAATTCAGATGTGAAATTACTGACCTTGGTCTGCAGCAACATTACAAATATCCACTCTACCAGAGGAGAGGAATATTGCCACTGCAATTCTCTTGTCAGAAGGGCTCTAGTAGACGTACTGTCAGCTACGGAGCAAGGCGGCTGGTGTAGATCTCTGCTAGAATCTTTAATAGCAAATACGAGCACATGGATAAATGCTGTCTGGGAGTCAGTGTGATTTCGGTGGAGGGAGGACCTGCCTTGTGCACGAGCTGCGTAACAGTTCTGTGAGTGTGGTGGACAGAATGTGCATGAAGAGAATTCGGTTACCATGGTGTGACTGACTAAACCTCAAATGGCTGAAACATCATTCAATGAAAAAAAAAATTCTATAATGGAAGAGCACTCAGTGGAGATAGGCAAGGGTGATGTGCTCCTGAAACCCAGAGAATGATGCAAAGGAGCTGCCCTCTATCTTCAGTCAAAAGAGACAGAGGAGTGGGTCTTGTTCAGGTGAACATGAGCTGAGTGGATTAACTTGGAGATGACTCCCTGAGTTAGCCAGATCAGAACAGGGAGAGTGAATAGGTGGCTCAGTTCAACACCGAGTATAAAACCAAGCAAAACTATTTTTGAAGTGAGCCATAGTTTTGAGCTAATTTCAACATGTGTAGTCTTTCCTTGTGACTTGGGATGCCCAACATTGTGACAGTAAGCATATTTTAGATTAAACTGGTGATGGGAATCACATAGGTATTGCAACTGAACTTTATATTGCAATTGCTGTATTTTGCAAAGTGTAACTTGAACACGTATTGTGTTTTCAGTATATTTTCTATCACTCTGCTACATCAGAAACCCTAAATCAGAGTATCTTCAAGTAAATTTGACATTAATCATTATACCCTCCACATGTGGAATACCTAAAAGAACCTACTCAGTGTATATTAAACTCTGACACATGGCTTTGGAGGAAAGGCTTTCTTGTATTGAAAGCTTGGTTAAAGGAGAGGAAGGGTAGGGCTTAGAAATATGCTTTCAGGATAAGGGAGACAGAATGGGACAGCAGTGGAGTCCTGCAGGGTTGGTTATGGAATTGATTTAATTTAATGTCAGTAGTGACCTAGAAAATAGTATTAACAATGAAACTTCCAGGCTTGCAGATGGTAGACAGTAGCCTCTGAAGTAAGTCAAAAAGTGTGCTAATGATAAGGAAATCTAAAAGAACCTTTTTAAAACTAAGGCAGGAAAAAGCAGCAGATGAGCTTCCATGTAGATAATTAATGTAAGCAATTTAACTCAGGAGAGATTGATCTAAAGCATGTCTAAACGATGCGAAACTCAAAACTGTAGGTTATAACACAGCAAGACTTTGGATTGGCAGTTCCGTGAAATGTTTTGTTCAGTGTACCATCTGTTAACCTTACAACAGTGCTTAGCATTGGGGTGGATTGAGGGAATGGAAAGGATGACAAAGTGGCCGGGCCAGTGTGATCTTCCTAAATTGTATTTAGGAGTACTGTGGAGACAAAATTTGGGCTAGACACTTACTAGTATGTGCATTTGTTTACTACATTTTTGGTCACATGCAGATAATATATAGTATTAGGTAGTAACTGAAGACTAAGTAGTCTCCTTATGCAGTGGCAGAAGTCCAAACTTTGTAACACTATTCCTTCCTATCTTGAATGATGAGGTTGTGAAACACAGTTGTTACGTCCAGACTAAAAGCCATGCAGGTAGTATGACATTTTCAGGTTTATAAGCACCAGCATGAAATGTAGGCTTATCCTGACAGTTGTTTTATGACAGCATAAAATTAGTTCCCATTTGTTATCTGAACCGTAATGATTAGCCAAATGTTCCTAGACCATTCTGCATGTACTTATTTCTATCCGAATAAAAGATCATTTGTACATTTCCTTGGGCAAAGAGCATGCATACTTTCCAGTTATTGCAGTTGGCTTAATGAGTGGCTACTTGGTTGTGTACTAAGCCCTCAGTACCAACCTGCTTCTCTGGAATAATAATCTTTGTGATATTTCATTAATATTCATTGTTAATTAACACTCATGGAACAGTGAAGGAAATGTGCAGTCTAGCATGTTTTTTTTCTTCATGCGAGTTCATTTAACAGCATGGTTTTCCAACTTTTTTTTCCTAATATACTTTGCCTGTGAAGAATAATACATGGGAGAATTAACGTCCCATGAGATTCATTCTGATAAACAGGCTGATGAAAGTAAGTTTTGTCAAAACATCCTAAACAACTGTTCATACCCTCTCGATTGTGACAAATCTTCAAGAATTTCCTTCCAAAAAATCACACTCATTGCAGAGTTGGACAACTTGTCCAGAAGGATGCTGTGAGGGACAGTATCAAAAGCCTTGCTAAAATCCAGGAAAACTACATCTACCGCTTTCCCTTTATCTACTAGGTGGGTGATCTTATCATAGAAGACACATCCTCTGCTAAATTTAAACCTCCTACTAAAGTTAAACCTCCTCAGTAAATAACTAATGCTGTGCTATTAAAGGAGAAATACATTCCTGTGGAAGGAACTGGAAAAAGACTTACCTGTCTTTTAGATTTCATTTTAAAATGAAAAAATATAGCTTTAAAGAAAAAAAGAAAATAAATCTTTTGATGGTACTCTGTAAAGACATGTATTTTATCCTTAAAGTATTGAAGAAAATACAGTCTTGTGAGAAAAGGCAAAATTAGAGTAAGTTTTGTTTGTAAGTTGAAACCTGGATAAAAATCTTCCTAGGTTTATGCATTGCATTTCTATTGTACAAAAGGTCAGCTGTTGTTTTGGCTGACATTCTTAATATAGTAATATTTCACAGCTGGTAATTTGCAGTCAGTAATAGCCAGATGGTGCTCTTTCTAAGGTGAATTTAGGGCATTTTGAGCAGTTGTAGATGTGAGATTGATAACAGCAAAAAATCCCAGAGTATTCTAGAGCTCTGTCTTTCTGGATTTGGTAGCATGTCTGATCACAGCCAAGATAAGGTTTGGTTTACATGGTAGACTAATAAGGGACCTACGATAATCAGGCATAACTAAATTATTTCCGATCTCTGTTGTATTTAAACTTCAACTCCCAGAGCTCATTGCTCTCTTGAGAATACTTGTTTTGAGACTTTCTGCAATTTTATGTAGCTATATTGGCAGAATTTATTTTAAATCACTGCCTCGTTATATGAGGTGTCCCTGGTGCCTGTGCAAAATGTTTTGTTACCAGACGCTAACATTATGAAATTTTGGAGTGCGGAGTGACTAATGTATTTACTTTGTGTCTGTTGACCACATTCACACAACAAAGATTATGTAGTCCTGATTTTAAAGAAACCTGCTTGTGAAGAATGATGTTTTGTTAGCATATTCATTTCTGAGCCTGAAGCTTTTCTAATGGGCAAGGGGATGGCAAACAATGGGCTTCATGGATTTCTTGCCGTTTGGTATCCTTTTTTGAACATCACTTAGGAATTTATCTTGACGTGGTAATCTGCCTCCAGACTACATCAGAATTAGATCCATTTTAGAATAAAGCAGAAACTAAACAACCCCTCATGTCTCTGTCCTTTAGAAGCCTTGTCAAGAGGCATATATATTAAGATATGAAGTTGAAATGAATCAAGTGAAATAATGTTATTACTCTTGGATTTCAAGACATAAGTCCTTGTTGTGGTGAAATATATTACAGTCTTCAGAGTTGGGGGGGTTTTGTCCAGTGAGCAACAAATTTACAAACATACATTTGTTAACTTTTTCTTGGAATGGAACTAATGGTATGTTCAGTGGCAGAAAGACAGAACTTTGGTCTAAAGGGATCTGGTTGGTGCCCCAGCTGTAGGCAACAAACCACAAGTGTTCTCCCTCTTAGTGGAAGAATATAAATGCCAAGGAGAAAAAGTACTGCCATTTCATCTTAATCATGACAGAAGTGAACAGATCAAGCAAAATATTTAAGCACAGGATTATGGAAATATATATCTTTTGTTGTTTGTTTTCTTTCAGAGAAGGTAAAACTGCACTAGAATTAATATTTGATGAGGCCTGGTAGGAGGTAATGAAGATTGGTTATATCTAAAGCTGTATAGTACTCCTTTTGTTTTTCTAAAAGGCATATTTATAGCTAAATAAAGTTATTTATTTTTTTCTTAAAATTTTATTGTATATATCCATAATAACTGTATATCTGTACACTTTTTTTTAATGAAGGTAGAAGAACGTTTGAACTGTACTTTTGGCCAAATGGGTGAAGGCTCTTAACTAGTGAAGGTTATTATCTGAGGAGACCACAACTCTTGTCTACTGTCACCCAAAAGACCTGAAGTTATTGTGTTTGGTGTCTCCTCTGATATCAGCAGGGAGCAGAGCTCAATTGAGTGGTGAGAGTGTGCTCTGTCAAGCAACCCTTTCTGTGTAACTTTCCTAGAGTATCTAGTGGGAAACAAATGCTTGGATAGTAGAGGTCCGTAAAGGTTTTTAGTTTATGGTGACTGCCTTCCTGAAGAAAAAGGTCAGTGTAAATCACATGAGTAATGCATTTGGATTTCCCTTGTGTGTTTTTCTGGAGAGGAAAAATACCTGTGGGGGGGGAGTGGACATTTGGAAATGTCTTACAAGAACATTTATGTTTTTATCTTAAAACTTTAAGATTTGGGGGGGCTTTGGGGGTTGGGTTTTTTTGGTGAATATCTGCTTTTAACCAACCTTGTTTACAGTGTTTCTTTTTGTTCTTGTTTGGAACATAAAGTAGAGCTCAATGATGAAGGCAAACATTTCAAGTCTGTATCACCATTCTTACAGGTATATAGATTCAAAAAGGGAATTCATTGTGTGACTGGAATCCAGGGAGATTATCAGTTCTTGCAAGTTAGATAAGTGGAGAACTAGATGTACTCTTAGAGTGCACCTAAACAAATAACAACTAAATATTCAGAGCTTCTTTTGAAAACTTAAATGGCTGTAATAATTGTTTGGTAATGTGTAAGGGTATCTTGACCACAATATTTTTTTTCTAATAAGTTTCCAAGTGTTGGATAAATGTTTTCTTTCTTTACATAATATATCATACTGAGATCTTATGTTCTCCTCTTTTAGCATCTGATGAAATCATACTTGTGCAATTTTGCAATAGATTGCTGGAGAAAGACATCGATAAGCCAAGTTGTGTCGTTCCAATTTCAGTCAGATGCCATTTGTGAGAGGAGAGACAAAAAAAGTTACCAGAAAACATGATATTTCCCAGGGGGAACTACAGTATCATGATTTTGTATGACACTCATTTTATTCTCCCACCCCCCTCTCACTCCCCAATTTGTGTTTAGACATTGCTGAATGACTATTTCTTGCAATACAGAGCCAGGGGGAAGAAATGCATGGCTGGAAGACAAAGATTTATAAGCCAAAAACTGCAGGGAACTTAATGGTTCTGTAAGTAGATGTGTAGCCCTGTGGCCCCCCAGTGAGGGTCAGACCTTGAGGTGAAGCAGACATCAGAATGAAGCGAGTAATCCTACAGGATATGTAGGACAGAGAGAGATTACCAGCAGGAAAAGAATGAAATCTATTTGTACCTCCAGGACACTTTGTTATAAATTTGATCCATTTATACTTCTAAAAGGTTGTTTAAAACCCTAATTAGCAATGGGAAACCAGAAGGGCTTGAACTGCAATCTATTGTTTTGTTTAACGTGGAATGTGGTGAATCTTGCCCAAAGCATCAAAGACAGCGATGCAAAAACTGCTTGTTCTGTGTGTAATAAAGTGAAATGTGTGTTGCCCTTAACCTTAGCTTTTCCCCCAAGTCTTTAACTTAAAGAACTAATTTGAACAAGGCAAAATTCATTCATTTTACCTAACTATAGCCTAGGAGGAAGTTGAGCAAAATTGCTAATACCCGTGTCTCCAAATGTGGAGTTGCTATTTGTACAAAGACTGCCTGAGCAGAACAGCTCTTAAAACTGCATCCTGAGTGACCACATTTGTTAACTAGAGAGGACGAAATGCAGAGAGTGGATAACACACGTTAACATATATTTTAATCTTAAACAAAAGTAACAGTATTACCTGGATGTAAAAACTGACTGTGACTACTTAGCAGACTTCAGAGGGTTTATATAGCTATTTTTTTTTTTTTAAATGTTTGGTTAAGAAATCAGATGGAGGAGGGAGGGAGCAAAGTACAAGTTGTTGCTATAGGATATATTTAAAATATTACTGCTCTACTGAACTGTGACTAGCTCTTGAATCTCTTTGAAATTCTTTTTCTTTGATTAATAGACACTTAAAAGCTCATAGTGAAGACTTTGAAAATCTCTATATGTTGGAGGACTGAAGATACCAGTACCTGAAGGAAGAATTTGTGACTGCAAGAATGTGGAACGTAGTCCTTTATTTCATGCAGTATTTGTATTGTGTTTGGTGGGGTTATTCTTGTGGAGAATGGTTGGGGTTTTTGGATTTTGTGTGTGTGTATATATAAATATGTAAAATATGGACTATATGTATAAAAGTATGTTTTATATATGTGTATGTCTTTAACATATAATATCTAGTTTATATTTGATATATATACACACAAACAAATAATTTCAGAAAAAAAATGTGTCCCTAAATGATCCTGAGTCCAAGAAATACACAAGTGGAACTGCATTGGAAGTTAGAAAAGGATTTGAATTTTTAAGCTCTGTCCACAGATAAAAATTGTTTTAACCTTTGCAAAACTTGTGCATGGTATTTGCATTATTTAAATATTTGTCCCCTACTGCCTTTCTTCTTGGCAAAGTCAACATGCTAAATCTCATTGTTCAACCTTTTCAGAAATTAAAAAAAAAAAAAAAGTCATTGAGAGAGATTATGCATATAGTTTCTAGAAGGAGAAGATTTTAATTTTTTTTTTAATTATGGTTTAACAGGAAGAGGTCATGTTTTTAATTGTTGGCTAAAGATACTGGACCATACACTAGTCTGACTTCAAGTCAAGGTTCAATAATTGAACACAATGATCTTCGTGTTATAGTATCTGTAGTACAGATCTGTATGTGGACATTAATAGGATTCTTTAAAAATCTTTACTTTAGTGCTGTTTCTGTAATTTTTTTTAAACTCATTTAATTCAAATGCTTACATTAGAGATAACAGGAAGACAGGTTTAGTTCAGTTTCTTGTGGAATTTTCATCTGAAAGTATTTCTGCTGAAACAGTTGTCACCAGATTGATTTTCTTTTTCTATTTTTTTTTTTCCCCCCTTCCCTTCAGGGGAGCGGGCAGGATTCATTCTATCTTCCTAGTTGTTTCTGTTGAACTGGCAGTCATGGTATCAAACCCCTGTTGAAAAAATTGTTTATTTTACCAAAGCTGTCTGTCTTTACCTTATTTGCCAATGGACCTCTGATCCATCAGCATATGCCTGCAACATGGTGTTAGTATTTTCAACTGTCCAAACCAAATTGTTACTGTATTTGCACAGAATCACTTTTTCTCCCTCTAGGTTGCTGTTTCTTTTAGAATTCTAGATAACATTAGTGTATTCATAGAGTGGTCTGAGAATTAATTTAAAACTGATAAATGACAAATTGGTTCAGCCTGGGGGTAGGTCAAAAGAAACCAAGAAGTCAGAAATACTGTAGCTCTCACATCAAAAGTGCCTGTGGAAACAATTTTTAGTACTCGATAGGGAGTCTTGATTTTTCAAAATTGAGTAGTAATGCTGGGGTTTTTTAACAGAACACCCCCACCATCACCAGCCCGTATTTTCAGCTACTTACCCTTTCAAAGATACAGACGATGCAATAATATTGCTTGATACAAAAGCCTTCTCCGTCAAGTTGTCCTGTGGAAGCTGTCAAATGATCTTTGATGAATTAGAGGAAATATTTCTTTTCTGATGTTTGTAAATATTTTGTCTCTTGTATCTGAACAGTCCTTTCTCAGGGAAATATGAAAGACAGTATTCATAAATATATGTATTTAATATTCTTTTCTGTATGTTGACAGTATGTTGTACAGTTCTATGTCAGGCTTCCCTCTTTTTTTTTTTTTTTTTTTTTATTTTTATTGTTCTCAGAAGAAATGTAACTTAGGGTACCTTAAAATAAGGCTTGTTTTTCTGGAAGAAGAAAAGATCATAGTAGTTTGCTAGCAATATTGTTGAGGTACTTTCTGTCATTTTGTGTGGGAAGACTATTTTTTTTTTTCTTTTTTTCTTCTGACACACTTTTGTCACTTTGAAGTTGGTTTGGTTTAAACCAACTGCATTATATTTTTGACAATAAGTCAAGAAGTAGTTCAGTGCTCAGTTCATTTTAATGTATCTGTTGGTGAAACTGAAGACGTTGAGTTTTGCCCTTTAAAAATTATGTCGCTTTCTACCATAGTTTGAGATGCCACATCACTTTCTTGACAACATAGCATATATGGTCATCTAACTACTTGAGCTATTTATCCACACATTTCAGACTAGGTAATAGTGAGCTAACTGATATTTCATACTGATTTTTATTTCCAAATGATAAAATGAAGGTGAGTAAGAACTTCATTATACTGTTGGATTTGGGGGCTTTGTTCCCCTTTTTTGTTTTCCAGAAAAAATACCCCCAAGTATTAGTAGTGCCTGAAAATGTTCTAAAAGAGAGCAGCTCTATAGAAGATACTCTCTGTAAAATAGTATTAACTACAATTAACTACAAGGTTGCCTTAAAAAACAAACAAACAAAAAACACAAACAAAAAACAAACAAACAAAAAAAAAAAAAAAAAACCAAAAAAAAACACAATACCTTTTGGGAAGCCTGTTCAATAATAGGGCAACTGAAAAGGACTGATCAAGCCTTTTGAAGAGGGTGGGCTTTCAAACTCTCCACTGCTTGCATACCCTTGTCTGCAGGTATACTGAATAATGGAAGCTGCTTTTTGGATTTGTTCTCTCCTACATAATTCAGCTTTGTAGCTGTTGACATTTTTAATAAGTATTATATAAAGCTTTTAAATAAGAAACAAATTTTGATCAGCAAAAACTCACTGAATATTTAGTAGTTCCATTTAACTTTGTGTCACAGAGAAATTTATAATCTAAAAACCGAGGCAGTGAACAGTAAGGAAAGTTTTTGGTAAACTTTCATCTAAGTTTTTTTGAAATTTCTCCAGTAGAGAAATAATCAAAGAGCTGGGATTTCTTCATGGGTAGGATTTATTACATTTGGCCTTTCTGAATGTGAGAAGGAGTCAGTTCAAGGGTTAGGCACTTACAAATTTGAAGCAATTCTTTTGAAAACTTGAGAGGCAATTTTGTTAGCCTAGATTTTAAGTCCATCTGATAGGTTTTACATTGTGTCATGTCCTACTTACAGGACAAAATGAAAGGCAACATTAACTTGGAATATACTTGGCTTTATTGAGAAACATGCTTGCCAAACTGAATGAATAGAATAACGGTAATCTTCCAAGATTTCCAGCACTTCATGGTATGTATAAAGCTGAAATTTGTCGGGAGAAAGGAATTGCAAAGAGGAGTTTGTAACTGCTGTCAAAGGAGTTGACAAGTGCCACCTGAGGTAGTAAAACTTTGATGTCCGAACCTGAACTGACTTTTCAAAAAGTCATTTCCAAGAACAGAAAAATGTTGAAAGCTGCTTTGAAAAGGAGACCCTTAGACACAGAAAGGACTAGGTGTACAAATTGTGTTGGTGTTTTGGGTTTGGTGTGTGGGTTTTTTTAGGGTGGTGGTTTTTGGTTTTCTGTGCTTTTTTTTTTTATGTAAGAGATGAGGTTTCACTTGAATGATGTATTTTTGCAATGATTGCCAAACTCTGTTCCTATACCTAAACATATATTTGCCATTGTCCCTTGGTAGGTCCTTTGCACTTCTGCATGTACCTATTGAATGCAAAAGTAGAAGAATTCAGAGGGGGAAGCTAAAATGCAAGATTAAGATGAGCAATGAAATTTAAGAAGGATTATGAGTACTGTTTAGGCAGAGAGAAGTCTGCAAAACCTGAATGGATTGACGTTACACAGATAGAGTGAGGAGTGTGTGTGGGGAAACAACCCTATGAACACCTAGATCAGAGAAGGAGCAGGGAGGAATCTTATTTCCCCCTAGTCCTGTTGAGGATGGGAAGTGAGCAAGTGGCTGGGTTGATGTTGGGCATCCAACCAAACCCAACACACCACACAAGGAATTGAATGAATCCTTAAGCCTGGATCCTACATGCAGTCCTTATCCTAACAAGGAGGCACAGGGTAGGAAGCGACAAGTGGGTGACACGTGATGTAGTGCTTGGATTCACATACACAACAGGAGCATGGACAATGAAGCTGGAAGGTATCCTGCTAGTTTTATAAAAAAAAAAAATATTTCAGTGGAATTTTGCAATACTATTTCAACACTATACTGTTTTAAATTTATTTCCTTGCTGAGTAATAGGAAAAAAATACACAAACTAAAAGTAAAATTTATATCCTTATGGTAGTTGATCAGCATAATTAAGCCTAGTGCAAATTGCCCAAGGGCCCACAGTATCTACTATAGCATATCAAATAATCTAAATATAAAATCCAGGTGCATTGGGAGGCTTATATAATATTATTTCATGCATAATTTCCTATTTCCTACTGTTTTATTTTCCCACTTTCCTGAGACTAGCTATTAGGTTTATTATGAATTATTGGTTTAATATCTACTGTGCATTTAATAGAAAAGAAAAAAAAAATCTGTTATTTTCACATTTCTAGCTTTGCTATAATTGTGATAGGATTTTACGATTCTTTTTTAATCATGATATTGCAGTATTTTAAGTTGTTTCTGGTTTTGGTCTCTTCAATTTTTGTTGGTTTGCTCATCATGAAAACAGTGTTCTTATTCCACTAGTTTAATTTTCAAATTCTTGCTGAAATCTGTGAAGGGAAACTTTGCTTTTTCCATGGTTTGTGGAAAGAATTATTTGTTCTAATTTCTTAGGCAGGAGGCTATTTTGTGGCATTACTTGAGAAGTAAAGGCAGCATAGGAGAGTTACAATAGTATATCAAGTAAGATATATTTAATTAAATTGTTGTCAAAAAACCTATTTAGAATAGTTTAGAATAGTTAATGATTCTTCACAAAAGCATTGAAATCCTACATGACTCTGTGAAAGGGTAAAAATAGGCATTCCTTGTTACTTTATATGACTAATGTTAAGGCATTTTCAGAAAGGTACCTGCATTCAAACACGGGATTAAGGAACTATTTGCACGACAAAAATCTCTGAAGTGTGGAGCTGAAGCAGTATCTTACTGCCGTGGCTGCTGTAACCTTAATTCTCTTTGAAAACAGTTCTCATGGTCTGCCTGCTGTTGTGTATTTAAAAACACTGTTACTGTCTTCTGAAAAACACCTTGAGTACAAGCAGAATGCCTCCGAAATAAGTAAGTGGCAACATGAAGTGAGACTAAGTATTAAAACGTCATAAAAAGTAGGGGTTTTTTTCAGAGTTCAGTACTTAAGTGAGCTGGCCAAGTAACTTTTTTTTTTACTATTGTTCTCTATTGATGTCCCATTTTAACTATTGTCCTATTGGTACAATACTCACTTTTTAAGTCAAGCAATTGATAAAATTACTATTTTTTTAAAAAAAAAAAACTCCTTTTTTTTCATAAACTTTGTCAAGATTTGTCTTTATACCTCATGAAGATCATTTTATTTGAATATAGACTATAGCGTCTTTGAAAGAACGTTGAAGGTGTGTGACTTTTCCTCCTACTTCTGTTACTTTAGCCCTTCCTGTCACAGTCTCATTCCTCTTTTTCTTTTAAGTTGGACTTTATCATATTTCCCCCAGATGTCTCTTTGTTTTTATTCAATACCTCGTGTACACTGCCTATGACTTTCCTGCTTTTACCAACCATGAATTCTGTCATAATATCAAAGTCCCATTAACGAAGTTGTTTCCTTGATCTTGTGTCTTTCATTGATACTCAACTGTAGATTGTGGGTTTGCTTTAAATCCCCAAGGTAGTGACCATGAACGGAACTGCACTCTATCAGCTGCACTGCTGTTTTTGTTTTTCTTTTATCTTAATATTTGATCTCATACTGTGAGGTCTTTGGAGGAGGAACCCTCTTCCTTGTTTGAAACACTGCAGCCTGTAGCTCTGGCACTAATGCAAATGAGTGGTGAAATATTTGTACTCTCTAAAAGGCTACTTTAAAGCATTATGATCCACTGAAGCTCAGAAGAAGGGAGAGATGATTATATTCAAGTGTGTTACCTCTGCAGAAATTCAAGTAGGGAAAACTTAGCCAGTTTGCTTGGCATAAGCAAATTACGTTGTTGACAGCAGAGAAACTAAATGTGAAAGGTTGTGCTGACCTTGTTTAGAAATTAAATTACAAATGGGACATTTCTGTTAATGTAGAGTCATAAGCTACAATTACTTTTTGTTAGTAACAAAGAGTAAGGTTAAGACAGATTGGTAACAATAAACATTATAACAAGTAATGGATTTTTCTGATGCCATTCTGGCAAAATTATTTGAGACCAATAGCAATCATACCTAGCTATGGTAACGAATGTGGTTAAGCGATGCCTTGCAATAAATATGTGAAATTCATAAAACGAGTCATAAAGACTTGTTAAAAAAGGTATTTCCTTTAGTTACATTTCTGGATTTCATGCAATCCTCCTGCTGTACAATATTCAAATGTACGTTTGATTTGATTTGAACAAGAAAGAAATGTTAGCTCTATCTCTGGAATTCTCATTAAGTGAATCTGCAATCTTTTCTTTGCATGAGTGTTAGCATGACCAGTGAAAACAAACAGAAATCAGGAATGCTATCCTAATATGACTATTAATCCATTCTGTCAACAGAAAAAAAAGAAAGAAATCTAAGAAAGTTGCCTATGGTTTAGTTAAAGTATTAACGAATAAGATCTAAGATGAGCTAATTATGGGATCATGCACTCCAGTCTCTCACCCTTTCAGTGGTGAGGGTGGAAATACTGTATCTTTTGTTGGGTGTTTTCCTGTACTGATGTGCATCTCTTACAGGTAGAGCAAGGACTTTTCAGTCCTCCTTCTTCCACAATCATCGAAGTATTTTGTCTGTTTCCATACCCTTTTGTTATCTTTGGTAATAAAATTGGTACTAGAACTATTCTCATGAGCAAACGTGTGTAGGCTGACATGTTTGCTGGTCTGAGCAACTGTCTGGAAAACAACTTTCTTTTGAAACCTTTTAAGTATATAAAATGAAATCTCTTCAAGGGATTTCAGTCTCTTCAAGAATTGCTTTTCAATTCTGTAGCATCTTCAGTAACAGAATCATCAATTCTTTTTCAGTTGGCAGAGTTTATAAATGGCATAAACTCCCTGAATCAGACTATA
The DNA here is from genome assembly GCA_013400375.1 of Thinocorus orbignyianus. Lineage (NCBI taxonomy): Eukaryota > Metazoa > Chordata > Aves > Ciconiiformes > Thinocoridae > Thinocorus > Thinocorus orbignyianus. The sequence goes on along the minus strand of VXBW01003303.1, from coordinate 502,422 downwards.
TTCTAATTTATATTAATATTTCACATGTAAGTTCTGGTATCTGTTGTCATAAGTAGGCTTTTGTGGTATTTAAAATCTCAGCCTATGTAGAGAAATCGGTGAGCATAATCATAGATCTTACTGTTTACAGAGCTTTTTAGTAGCAGGAAACAGTGCACATAGACTTTGCAAGCTATTTTTAATGTAATTTTAATGTAATGTAATCAACATATAAAAGATGGGTGCGCAGGAGGTTCTCAGGATCTGTAATCCATACAGGGATATTTTGGTATTTACTTACAAGCTACTAAAACACTTTCAACGTATCTGGTATTTCCTTTTAATATATATCTGTCTGAATCTGTGAAAGGACTTGGTGTCTCAACTGTGTTTTAGATGCTTTGATTTGATTTAAGTCCAGAACCTGGATATTCAAAGTCTTGCAAACTACTGAAAACCTGTGAGTATTCTTACACCCATAGTCATTTTTATAATTAAAATTTTCTTTCTCTGTGATTCTAGAAGTATTTTAGTCCAGATACTGTCAAACAGATTGGTTGCAATTTCATGCACAAACCCCAGATTGTGGGGGAAATATATTTTTCCACTTACTCTCCAACCTCTTATGACTTATCTAGAAAGACAGAAATTAGTTCTCTTCTGTGCAGAAAGACAGGCTATAAGCTTCTACTGTCAAGACAGCAAGTTTAGCACTGATACTTTTACATGATAGAAGTGTCTATAGGTACTACAAAACATGGGGACTAAGCGCAGTAGAAAGATGCCACTTAAGATCTCTCTCTTTCCTGAGTGTTTCCTGTGGCTAGATTAGGTTACACCTGGCCAGCTATCACATGCAGTGTTCTTCTGAGTGACTTCTTCAAAACCTCAAGTTTTATCTGGTAGTCCCACTTTGGTCTCCAATCCCTTAATGCCAGATGTTCCAGATAGCCATGACAGTAACTTTATACTATAGTTTTAGCCCTCCTTCTTTGAGGACTAAGTTTCTGATGCTAATTGCAAAGTTGAGAATTGAGTAGTTAAACGTTAACTGAGATTTTGGGACAGGCTAAAATTAGTGAGGGAATATGGTAGTATTTATAGCCAGAAATGTAATCTGCTTCTAGTGATCCGCTGGCAAAGGAGATTTTTAACCTCAGAGACTGTTCTGCAGCACAGGATGTGTGTAGTGCGAGAAAGAAATGGGCTAAGAAAAAAAAATAAAATAAACCAACCTTTTAAATAAGATAGAAACCAAAGAAGACTGTGTATAGGTAATAAATCTTATGTCCCTTTAGATGCTGGGCACCCCATGTTTGTGCATTATCAGGCAGACCATGGATGGATTTCCCATGGCAGGCTGCAGAGATATTTTCTTTCTGATCCTTTGAGCTATTATATTTAATTTTCTTAAAAGAAAACAACTCTATTCTTACAGGATGGTCTCATGAGGATATCTTGCAGCACTTCAAGATAAAGGTGAGGCTGTGCAGGTACCGAGTGGGAGCTGCTGACAGGCTCCTCTGTTATGATCAACTGTCTGAATCCGCCTTGCAGCCAAGGCGTTGTGCAGCACACCACAAGTCTGCATCTGCTCAGATTAGCTGTGATGTGGATCATCGACTCCTTGGGGTACAAGTACCTCTTGGTCAGAATCACTTTGTTCTGCCCGTTGATCCACGTAGACTTTACTGTTCCTAGACATATTACAAGTTACGGATTATATTAGGAAGCTGTTCAGCTAACAGAAAGGTTTCCTGACAGGCTGGGATGTTCTCTCTATCGTAACACCCAGCAACACAGCACAGGCTTGTGTTGGGCGCACCAGCAGGTTCCTCTATGGTGACTGCTCATGCTGAACACAGGCTGCTCAAGTCCTGAGTACGAGGAACAATAGAGAAAACATGGTCTGTTCAAGGTCATTAACTCCTTAGCACAATGTTTTCTGCGAGGCTCCCAATATAGAGAGCAAGGAAAATATCAAGATTGGCAAGCTAACCTCAAGAATTGTTCTGCTTCTCATTTTTATTAAGATAACTGTTAATCTAGCAAGGACCTACAAGTTTTCTGATAGGTAAACAAAAAGACAGGCAATATATAGGTCCACGTTTTTATAAGGCAGATAATTTAGGATTATAGAAGAGTGAAAACTCAACCCATGTCTTCTTTCACTGTTCAATAATCTAATCTGCTTTAATACTTCTATTTTTATTCTTTCTAGTTTATTTTTTTCTTCCTCAAATTTGTGAAATTATCTAATTGGGAGTTAGGTGAAACCTTTATTGATCTTGTTATTTCTTTTTCTTTGCCCTTGTGGCACATCAGATGAGATATTAAAAGTGTCGAGTTTCAAGGGCAATTTTATGATGCTTAATAGTCTTTCCGGTGGTTAACCACAGCACCCTTTCATTAACAAACAAGCAATCATCGTTTCCTTTTTTTTTTTTTTCCCTTCAGTCATTAAGATGGTAAATGAAATAAATAGCTTGTTGATGCCGGATTGTGGGAGCTTCTTGAGACCTAGTGTGCTGAAAAGAACAGATTAGTGCTCTTACTGCTGTCTTTGTATGTTGCTCACAAATGATACACTTGAATCTGATTTGCTGCAAAGCAGTGCAGATTCATGTAAAATAAGCCATACAGATAAGAGACAAGCACTAAAAATAAAAATAAATTTGTAAAAAGGTTTTGTGTAGCCTCTAAAAAGGCAAGAGAATTTACATTACCGAACTCGTTCCAGCTTTTTTAAAAAAAGATAACTCCACGCTCAACCCACCAGTCAAATTCATTGAAAAGGCAAGAACCATTTATCTGGGAAATGTATTTGACAATAAAATCCTAGAGTTGTAATTACAATTGGCAGATTCAAGTCTGCTATTGCTGGTAGCAGCCTTACTAAGGGAAAAAAGATACATAATTTTTGTAATGTTCTATTGTGCGTCAGGCTGCATTAATCTTGGACATAATGTGCTTCACTGGAGATGGAAGGAGGCAGCATAAAAATTGGTGTTGTAATTTGCTAAAATAATCAAATTTCTGATTTGTTTTAAGGGGAACAAAAAGAACCTGGAAAGAGAATTACTGATTTGCATTATGGAAACCACTTCAAGCAGACATTAGAAATCTTTCAAGGTTTGTGTGCTGGTTTGTATTTTCCTTTCCCAAAGTAGAGGCTAAGCATGCTACTTGAAATTCCCTGAGGGCTGGAAATGTAACCCCTCAAAACGGCAAGACATTACTGCTAAGGATTTTTCTATCTTTTGTGAATCCTTTGTCGTCCTTGCTCCTGCAGCATTCTGAACCTAAGCCCAGGAGGACCCTGACCTCCTCCATGTACTGTCCTCTAGATGCTGCATGTCTCTCTCTACCCTGCTCCAAATGTGTCCTGCACTCAAAAATGTTAATTCTGATTAGGAGCTTTCATCCAAGATTGTGCTTATGTGACACTAGCATAAAATAGAGTAAGACGGTGGTCATCAAAGCTAGCAGCTTTGTTGCTTTCCCTATAGGCTCTCTGTTTCCATGTTTTTACTTACAGATTCTCTTTGGCAATAAACTTTAATTCAGAGATTGGAGTTATTACCTCAGAACACCCACCTTTACCCAACTAGTGTGAACCAAATCTTTATTATTTCTTGAAATAAAAGATAGCAAAAATTATTCTGCCTTTAGGAGTTTGTGATGACTGTTTGCTAATTGGTGTGCCTTGATTTTAATTGTGTTAGTAGATGGTAACATTGGTACTACTTAGGGTTTTTTTGTTTTGCTTTGGCTTTTTTTTTTTTAATTTAACTGAAAATTAAAAAAGAAATGTGGTGCTTCACTGAAGAAGATGCTTTGAGCTTGAAGTTTCTTGCTTTTTCATTTTCTGTGTTGTAAGTCTGTTCTTAGGCTGCTTGATGTCTTCACAGGTTGCCTGTCTGTATGTATCCCTGTAGCTGTTTTCGTTTTCTCCATTCCACTGCTTTTTCCACAAGTATCACATGCCTGGTCAAGCTGTGCACATCTGCTGAGTTCACAAGTCCCATCACCATTTGGGGCAATATTAGACAAGATTGCATGCTGTCTCTTGAGGGCTCTTTGAAAAGACAAGAAAATCCACTTTCATGCTGTTGAAGGCCTTTATTCATAATTCAGTTGCTGGCTTTATGCACCATTTTTGCACTAAACTAAACAAGAAAGAACAAATATTTTCTTTTTTTTTGGGGGGGGGGCAGGGAGGGAGGATAGTCTTCGTTCTTATTGAAGGGAGACACACCTGTCACTACTTTGGAAAAAATAATCTTTCTCTACTGCTTTCCTCCTCCTTGATCTATCTTCCTGTTCTAATCTTTCAAATTATATTTTTCCCAAAGGGAAAGAGAAGAGAGATGCATTTGAGCTCAGTCAATTCCCTTCTTCCCACTCCAGTCTCAGTTTCAACCTGTGTACATCACAAAGTGCATTAGTCCTATTGCTTTTATTAACTCATGTTTCAGTAGCTCTTGAATCTCATTCAGAGTCAGCTCTGATCATATCTAAGGCCTGTGGTTTGTTTGTCGCCTTTTGAGGTTTTTTTTTCTATTCCTTCTCAGCTGTTTTTGACTGGCTTCCTATTAATCAGAAAACTGTTTGGGACTTTCAAGCTCATGATGAAAGGTGGGCTGGGTAGGCAAGCATCATTAATCTGATGACCTTTAGGGCTTTCTTCATCAGAATTTGAAATTCTGGCAAACATTCTTCTGCACAATATCATAAATAATTATTAGTTATGGATCTTGAAATTCCATGATGAAACGGCCTAATGATTTCAGAATGTGGATGGTTGTGATCTTTTCTGGGTTGTAGTTAATCCTTCTTTATGTAAGGAAATACTGGAGGGGAAACACTCTTCCTCTCCCCCTCAAATAAACTGGGAACAATCTAAAGGAAATTATAATCTCAGTTTGGAAAGTGTAGTTTAAAGCATTAATGGGAAGGCAAGTGTTGCTCAGATCTGGAGAGATGCACACAAATGGCCTTCACGTGGCATGAAAAGTGGTGTGCAATTTTAAGGAATTCAAGGACTTAAATTTAGAAGTTTTCAGGTTGCCTAAGGTTCAGTGCTTGTGCTGGGCTGATCTTCAGGAGGAAATGCTCAACAGTTTGACCCACAACATATCTAGAAAAGATCAACGTTCAGTCACACCGTGGTCACATCCAGGTATGCTCTTGGAGAGACTCTTAAGAACTTCTTATTTTAGAAAGCATGTATAAAAGTATACTTCATTTTGTGTTATTTTGAAATGTATTATTAAAGAAAACAGGGGATTTTAGTTCTTAAATTCTTGAAAATACTCAAATGTACAAGAAATGGTGAGTCATATTTCTTTATTAGGTATTCCTTGTTACCAGAGTAGATGTTGGAGTCTTCAGGGAAGATTACAGACAAAAGACATGTCTAACTTTTTTCCAGTGCTTTCATAGCTTCCAGTTACAAAGTATCTGTCTTCTAAAGATCTTGTAGCAGACAGCTATAATAGCTGTGGCTTTAATAGGTTCGAGGGTGCATCCATTGTAAAGTTGTGTTTGAGCTATTATTGGGAACGTTATCATTGTTAAACTGGAAAGACAATCTTTTTAGTTTGTCCCAATTGCTGGTAACCCAAAGAATTATGGGTTATAGCCCTTCTTCACTTCTGTCTGTATTTTTTTACAGCTTTTGCCCTTTGTTTTTTGTTTTTTTTTTTTAAATCTCCATCTTAAGTATCCTCTTCTTAGTGCTAAATTTAAAGTAAGCCTAGTTCTTTACAGCACAATGAGTAGGTTGACTCAGGTTGAACTGAGCATTGTTTGCACAAAACTGTTTTGATGAATGTGATGATTTCCATGAACGTCAGCTTCTTTGGGATTAAATTTTGCCTTTTCATTTCAACCCATTTTATAGAACAGTTTTAAAAATATTCAGTTCAAGCAAATATAAAAAGATGCAAGTAGCTTTTTTTTTTTAAATCAGAGCCATAGCACAGTATATATGGTCACTTGAAACTCCTTCCCTGTCATCCAGTAAATTATTTAATTTCTCATTCACATCTCAATAGATGTCATTGCTACTTGGTAAGTTAAACATAAGATAATATCCAAGATGGGTAGCTAGGCTTGTTTTCTGTGAGTCATTCCAATCTTATTGCATAATCAATAGCTAAATTAGTATTTGTGTTGTTCAGTATAAACCCCTCTGTTACCCCACCAAAAAAAAAAAAAATCAAGCTCAGCCAAAAAAAAATATATAATGGCCCGGCACCAAGCAGTTGTCCATTAACAGTTTCTGATCTGAGAATTATGCTGATGTGTCTTTATGTCTTCTGGGCAGGTTGTGAGACTGGTGAAAATGCTTTGTCCTTTCAACTCGTATAAGGTGGTAAGTGATCAGGGAAAATCTTTGAATGAGGTGTACACCAGGGATGCAGAGGCAGATTTCTAAACCCACATAGTATTTGTTGAAACAATTTATTCTATTCTTTATTTGACTAGAGTATGAAATAGCTTTGCTGTTTCCTAAAGGCTTTTGTTTCTGTTCTTAAGGTAAAATTTCCTTTTATTTTTGCCTTTTCACTTTCTAACAGTGTTTCAGAACAGCACTGGCCAACTCAGTTGCAACAACTTGCTTTAGGTGTTAATATTAGATGAATAACGAACCTGAGTGGCTGTCCATTATCAAGAAACAGAAGACCTATGTTTCTCTTTCCTTCAGATCAATTACTGAAATACCTTCCAATACTTGGAGTTTTCAAGGGATTGGCGCTTCTCAGGTGCAAACATTCTTACTGGACCAAATTAATTGTTCCTAGGAAAGTGATTTGAGATGTTGTTTGAGTGCACGTATGTGCTTGATATGTGTTCAAGCAGACGTTTGAGTGTATGTCTTTACATGCGTACATTCTAATTATAAAAATATGCTATAGATAACATTAAAAAAAAGTTGAAAGACATCACAGTTTTTAAATATAGTTTGGCTCATTTTATGCTAGCATGGCTCTGTCGAATTGTAAGCACTTGGGAGGGTCACAAGTAAGAGGTGGAAGTAGCATAATTTTTGAGAGGTCATTCAGTCAATTACAGTGTGTCTATATCTGTAAAGGAAATTTGCAGATGTGCATGGTTTTCTATTATCAAAATCTCGGTAGGGAGAACTAAAGTGATGTAGTTATTGTGTTGATTTGTCATGACTCGGGTAAAGGAGGATTTAATGAGATTGCTGGCATTGCTTTGCCCCTGTTCTGTGAGAATTTCAAGAATCAAAAAATACACAGAAAGCTGGAAGGGTCTCACTGCAGGAGGAGGAGGCAGTTAGTGATATGGTTTTCTGTTTTGTCCTGTGTATCCTCTATATCATAATGAGCAGCTGATGCCTCATATTACATCATCTGATAAAGACAATGCTGGAAGTTATTTGAAGAGGCTGATGTTTAGTTTACGCCCTGTTGTGAATGGTCAATTCAAGTTCTTAACTTGAATCTCAGGTTCTTTTCTGGAATTAAAGATATCCAGCAAAATATGCTTGATATCTTGAATTCCTTTGTTCATGTGCCCTCTTACAGGTAAGGCTAGGATGAAGATGTAGGCAGTGCACCTCAAATCATGGTGCTTGCAAGTTTCTATTCAGAAAGCATCAGAAGATTGTTATGGAGGAAAAAAAAAAATCACTATAGGTGATATAATTAATAATTTTTTTCCTTTTTTTTTCTCTTTCTGAAAAAGTGGAAGGAAAAAGGAGGTTGTAATAGGACCAAGAGACCATTATTTATAATAATTTGTAGTAAGAAGGGATGAGAAGGACTTACAAATTTTTTCACCCATGTTACACATCAGTGAGTTCAGGTAACTTTTGTGCTATCTGAACACTAATTTTTGTGAGTAAAAAAACCTCAAGCCCACCAAAAATACATCCCCATCCCTCCCGTCCCCCCAAAAAAAGAATTGGTTCCCTGTACAAGATGGTTTTGTGTTTTCCCCATCAGACTGTTTTTTCCCATCACAATCAAATTTTGTTCGGATTCATAGTGTATGCAATTATCACCTGTATATAGAAAAATGAAAAAAATCTGTAAGAAGGAGTATGTGCAAGCAGAAAACTTCTCAAGAAATTAGAAGCATTCCTCCTCCCCAACCTCACCCCCCCCCATCCCCCCAGCTTCTGTTTTATTCTTTTAAAAAGAAGTGTTGATCTTTGTCATCAAGTTGAGATTTTTCAGCAAATGAATTGGTATTAAAAAATCAGAATCAAAAGAAGAATAACTATAATGGCACTGGATGAATACCAGCTGTGGGGAAAAAAAAACACAGTAAAGTTACTGAGAATAAATGTAGAGATTTCTTTGGCAATACATGGACACCAAGTTCAAATGAATACAAGAAAACCTGTGTGTAATTCTGTATCTGACAGAATATTCATGCTTAGTTTTAAAAATATAAATGTTTGAATACCAGGGCTTAAATTATAATCCCTACAAGGAAAAGGGATGCTGGTAAAAAGTATGAGCTTCATGTTTTTTTTATTTTTGCTCAGTAGCCGTTTTCATAAATGTACAATGCAAACAAAGATAGAAGTCTGCTTCTGCTTTGAAAATGCATACTAAATGGTGTGGATTTCTCTGTCACTAAATACTTTCAATCGAACAGCAAAATAGTGGGTTTTTTACTCCCCTTCCTCTTCCAGTCTCTACTTGGCCAACTAAAAACTGCAGCAAATGGCTTGAATGATATGCTTAGTAATCTCATCCTGTTCCCTGCCTGAACACACAGCAAACCAGACATAAATCACCAAAGCTGTGGCTGCCAGCCTTTGCTTTGTGTAGTCTGGATTTGGCAACCAGATGTTTTGGAGATCAGGACTGAGAGACGTCAGCACAAGCATGAAGTGAAATCTCCTCCAAAGTCCTTGCCATGTGATTTTGCTCTTTTCCTCACTTACATAAATTCAAGATGGACTCACTCTTTTAAAATAGCAAGGAAGTTTTGAATGTGGTTCTTACCCTTGTGTTTTGATATTTGCTTTTAATTACTCATTGTGGATTGGAGTAGGTTTCTCCTCATGCTAAAAGTAGGGGAATTTGCCTAGATATTCCTGTTTTTTCCATGAAAGTCTTGTTAGTCTACTTCTTCCCTTTATAAGAGTGTTCCATGAAAATGTTGGTTACTACAGAAACAGTCTCTTTCACTCGGTTTGTCTCTTCCTATTTTATACCAGCGTGCATGCCAAAATAAAACATGCACTGATTTTGTGTATTGTTAAGTGCTTAAATAGTTAATAAAAGCTGTCGGCAGTGTATTCTCCAGTCCTTCTGAGCTAAAACCATGAATTCAGCACAAGTCCTTTTCTTTACGTCCAGCATCTGTCAGAGAAGGTTCTTTCAGATTTCTGCTCTGTAGTGAATTTACTCTCTCACTGAGGGATCCCAGCTCTCATTTACTTCTTCAGATTAATTTAGAGACCTTGGTGACTGCAGAAGTGGACAGTCTCTCTTTACAGCCATGTTCTTCCTGGCAGGAAGTCATCTTGCCTTTTGGAGAGGCAGCCCTCTAACAGATTTTCAGATTTTACACAAATCCTCTTAGGGGAAAATCTCAAAGCATTTGATGAAGTTGGACAAAATCACTAACTTGGAGACACATACAGTTGAAGGAGATGCCTCCAATAACAGATTAATGAAAGCAATTGCTCTTCAAATATACCCTAGTGCTTTTTTCAACCCGTTCTCAAAGTTGGTTCAATGTGGTGTTCACTTGGGTCAAGCTGTGAAGTCTGCACCAGAAGTGTGCCTCCGCTAACCTGATGTCTCTTTTGAAACACCGCTTCAGTTGAATTGATCAAGTACTGGTCGATAGCTCTTCTTGCCACTAAACATCTCTGTTGTAGTTTATTTCCACATTGATATCACAGCAGAAGTTGCCTTCAAAAGCACGAAGTTATGTAGTTAGTCTGTATCTCTCTGTGATTATGTTTGCATCTTGTATTCCAGCCCATTCCTGATTCCAAAATCTGATACCACTTAATTTCTTTCTCTCATGTGTTTTGTTTTGTTTTCCAAAGAATCAGAAAGAACAGGATTGCTTTCACGAACTCAAGAAATTAATATGATCAGAGAGAAGCAAAAAAGGATTAACTTCTAAAGAGAAGGAAAGAATCATAGTTGGAGGGAAGGGTGATCCTGGCTGCTGCCAGCCCTGAGCCATGTGGTCAGACAGTCTGAATCTAATCTTGATACTGCTTTCAAAGGCAACGAAAGTGGCAATGCGTGGTGACATTATTTTGCTTGGGTTTTGCTTGGGCAAGATCAATTTTTCTAAGGTACTGAAGAGGTGAATTTATGACTCCTGTGCGCAGCTGATAGAGGTGAAAGATGAAGTAATAGACTTGACTGGCTCTTACAATGCAATTGTACACAAAGTCAACATCTTCTCAACACTGAGAAAAGAGTTGGTTTGCTGACAATAGGGACTGCTTTGTTATCTTCTCCTCCCACCCACCCTACCCCCCTTTTCTTAATCGTCATGTGATTTTTCTTCCACCACCACTTTTTACTTGAATGAACATCTAGATTCAGGCGGGACCTACTGCTTTATGTTTTGCAAAAATGAGAGATGGAGGTTGATAATTAAAAGTGTTAAGAACCATGAGAAGTCACCATGGTCATTATGAATAGAAGGTGTTTTCTTAAAATCCATAATAAACAATAACACAAAAAAGGCACTAAAATACAATTATTCTTTTACTGCTGATAATTAGAAATTGTCTAACATTTGAAGTTGGAGGGAGATGGAACCTGTGTCCCCTACTTTGTCCCCTACTGTAATACCCAATTTACTGTTCCTATCGTGGATACTTTTGTCTATATACTTGTTCTTTTCCTGATTCTACAGAGTCCCTGAACTGTCTTTCATAATGGCAATTTGTGAACTATTCAAATTAATAGTTTTTAGATTTCTTTCCATCTAGTCTTTACTGAGTTTGCTTTTTTGAATGACCATGGTTGAATTGGTCTGTCTCTGTTTTCTTTGACATTCATTAAATGCCTCTACTCTTTTCAGATGTCTCTCCACAGAATCAGTATATAATGACCCTTCTAAATTTTTTTTTTATTTCTAAATCATTTACCTACCTCTGGAGGCACTTCTAAATCCGTCTGTAGCCCTCCACACTTCTGCAGTATTTCACTTTGAGTTGGGGTATATAGAATAGAACACAATAGTATCTAGGAGAATATAATTAATATTTCTCCAGCAAAATATTTTCCATTATTTTCTATCTATCTCTTCACCTACCTTACCATTTTGATGATATTTCTATTACAGCTATTTCAGCACTATTAATGTTTTCAGTGCGCTCACTTGCAGCGACATGTCAAGACTTTTGCCTGAGTAGACACAGTTAATTTATAACTCAACAATGAATATGACTCATGCAAATTTTCACAGTGTGACTCTACTTGCACAATTTCATTCTGCCGTTGTGCTGCCCAAGTGCATAATACTGTTTGGTACCTCTGGACTTCACGAATTTAAAAGACTGGAGTCGTTATAAAATTTTTTGACATTGCCGTATAGGGTCCTGTCCAGAGTGTAGACAAATATATTCAACTGTGGCTTAAAAGACATGAGATTTTTTTTCTCTGATGAAAGTGGACAGCTTATTTCATTTATTTTGGGATGTTTTGTACATAGATGGTGTTTCAGGAATGTTAACTAACTGCCTACCTATCACTGTATTCTTCCCTCGTGCACCTGAGGTAGCTAGCGTTGTCTCTCTTTTGCATGTAAAGAAACTAAGACAGACAAGCCAGAATAAATGAGACATCTGACAGTGGGATTTTGTGTGAAAAGAGAGTGGCAATTCTTTATCTTTAATTTATGGAAGCTTTCCTTACCACTTTTGAACTATTTTTTTGGGGAATAGGTTCTGAGCAGGGATCTTGTAATCTGCAGGACATTGATTTAGGGAGTATGCAGTGACCTTCATAATAGCCCTCGTGATAACTTGGAGTCCTGTTGTACATCTTCTATTTTTAAAATAACCAGCTCTGAAGCACCTGCAGTAAGCCTGTGGATCTCCCTGTCCTGTGTAGCCTTTAAAGTCAAAACATAAATGAGCACATAAAATCACTGTACTGGTCACAGCTCTTCATATTATTACTTTTTTTGTTGTTGTTTGTTTGAGCTTTTGCTCATATAGAAACTGAACGCATTGAAAATGGAGGTTTTCTCTCTGGAAAATTAGTTCTAAGAAGTTGGTGCAGAAGGTCTAACACTATCGGTTGTGTTCTGCTGGGTTTTGTTAAATAGGTAAAAACTAGGAACTTCTCTCTCTGGTTTTCAGATGTAATGCTTCTCAGGTACAGCCTGTAGGATCTCTTCCTCCTTTCTCACGGTCATGAGTTTGGTGGACGGCCTCTGTTTAGATGCAGTGCCTCCATCTCTTTCAGGTCAACTGTAGCAGTGTTAGAACACGGTCTGAGCTTATTGAGGACTGTTATTACATATAGAATAGACCATATAATATGGTTGGTTTTATTACTGAATTCATCATAAGTGTGGAAATAAAAAGTTAGTAGGGGAATGATAATCTTGAATTATTACGTCTTCAATTTACAGATACCAGCGATGACTAAAAGAGAAACATAGCTTTGGTTTTGAATGAATATTAAAACTTCAGATCTTTTTAGCAAGTGCTGCTGTTACGGTTTTAAATGGATCTGTCTCCTGACTGCAATGATATTTGATAGTGAGAGTTTTGAGACAACATAGTAAAAAGAGTATTTTCCTCCATTGGTGATAATTTTGTGAATTCTTTCAGTATCATCCAGTATCCGATTGTTTTTGTATTATTATGCTGCCTGAACTGAAGTACCTTATTGATATTCACAATGCTTCTTATTACAATGGTAAATTGGGAAAAATTCTATGAAAGATGATGGGATTATACTGCTATGAAATGAATGTGAGTGGGAAGAGAACTTGGTTTGGTATTTATTGTGTTTCCTTAATTAATTCTCTCATCCAAATGTTTTGAAACATATACTTCTATTTCAATTACAATAGATTCTTTTCTTTGAATCATTTTCCCTTCCCAAAGAAAATATTAAGTGTCTCAAACCCACCTCCCCACTCCCCTTCACAATTTATGAAGTTGTATAGTATGAGAAAAATTTGTGATCAAGAGTAACACAGGGTTGATCTGAAATATGCCTGTCTTCTCTGTTACAGGGTTTGTAGAGGTAAGATTTTAACAATTGCCTGAAGTTTAAGTCTTTCTATTTTATTTAAAAAAAAAAAAATAAAAACACCCAACAAAGATAATAACAGCACTTGCATAGTAATTATTTGATCAGTGAGTGGTTGAAGAGAATTTTTATGTTCCACCTTCATGTTACTTTTTAATTTGATTGCACTTTTGACAGCAGCTTCCCAAACAAAATAGATATGTTTCTCCTTTTGCCAGTTGTGGAATTATATTAACTGAAGGTAGAAGGAGAAACAGGTAGGTAGCTTTGCTTCATTGTTATAGTAAACTTTTGTAAAAGATCTAGAGCAAAGTGGTGAATAATAATGTATTTATAGTGTCTGAAGGAGAGATGTTACGCCAAGAAACCGTGTCTGAAAACTTATCTAAAGAGTTTGTTAGAATGAAAAGTTGTTGCTCATTTATTATTTAAAATTCATGCCTCAACCAGTAAGAGTTCTGTCTAAAATCCCATGGCAAAATGTGCATAATTCTACGAGCCAAAAACCTCAAAAACTCAGAAACTTTGTAAAATACTTTTGCTGTTAATCTGGTTGTGCCTGAAGCCTGTCATGGAACAAAATGGCAACATGAGCACTGTATGTACTGTATTTGAACAGCTTTCTAAAAATCATTATGTACATTTAGTTTCTATGTGCAATGTAATATTAACTTTATTTCAAGAATTCATATAAAATTTACTTATTGTCCCAGGATAAATTCTTTTTTTGAACTGAAAACACAAATAAGAAATATTTCCATTTTAAAGTCCTGTAAGAACTTTGATGTGAAACTCCAGGGGTTAATAGAAAGGAATGTTGATCTTACAAATACTGATCTACTTTTGTGGGGTTACAAGTGGGCAAATTTCAGTTCCAATTGATTCATCTTAACTTCTAAATAAGGTTTTGAGATTTAATTAAATAAAAGGTCTCAACTTTTTACAACAATTTAAATAAGCTGTTCTAAAGCTCTTTTTATAAACTTATGTAAAATTAGAGTAGTGTCACTGGAGCTGCTAAATTTGCACTGTGCTAACCAAGATCGTATTCCAGTCTAAGAATTTTGAAAAATCTGACATGAAAAAAAGTGTTAAAGGAGGCTCAAATCACTTTTTTCCTGATATAGATCTTTTAAATATATGAATATTGGAAGGTCTGTTTGACACACAAATCCCAAAATTCCTTATTTGCATCCTACTGGGACCTACAATTTGAGTAGTTATAGTGACCAAATAGATGTCTTTGTCATCTGAAGATTTTAAATTCCTATTCTTATTGTCCTGTGTCAAGTGCATTATCACCTTGAATGAATGACTGAATAAAATTTTATAGTGCTCCTCATTTTCAGCAGAATGCATGCCAAATCGCTTGTCTTTGTCTCCAGTGTTACAGCCTATAAAATGGCAAAAATAGGATTAAAAAAGAAAAAAGGGAGCGAAGGGACAATGTCATCTTCTGGTTTAATTATATTTACTTATTTCAACACTTTTTTTTTT
>VXBW01003303.1:463445-487684 GCA_013400375.1 Thinocorus orbignyianus | reverse complement strand
TTTTTTTTGAGAAGGAATCTAATACCATGGGACTACAAAGCCATGAATACTTTCAGTTGTTCTATTTTGCCATTAGTCATTCAGTGTATCAGTGTGTCTGGATTTACCTCGTTATTTCTGGTGGCCAAAGGCTATATTTCTGTAGCAAAGGCTTAACTATGTAAAGTGACCCAGAGTTTAAGGGAGTGGATGTTTTTATGTTAAATTGCCACTGCACCTTTAAATTACTTTTATTCCTAATGTGAAATGTCATAAATTGTGTTTGAAGGAGGATAAAATGAATATAAAATGCCATGCTACCAAGATGAAGTGAATATTCTGTAGCACTTCAGAATACCACTAGAAATATCTATTATGTTTTGTTTAGGTATTTTCTTCAGATAACTATGAGTTTCTTTTGTTGTCTCATCTCAGAGACAGGATATAGCTCAATGCGACACTTTCTTACATCCATCTAGGAATTAAGTGGACGACTGAGGATTCCCACCATCTGTTTTAGTTTATTTTTACACTTTATCATAAAATATGTATCTCCCACTTCGATTTAGTAACCTGAGGAATATGTCATATGTAGGCAGAAAGGATATAAGGAATGAACTGGCTTCTGTCTCCGGAATTGCTGTTTTGCTTGACAGGAGGATCAAGATGCAGGTCCCAAAACAGACAAGTTATGAGTACCGTACTCAAAAGAGGTGTCTGTAGTATAAATATGTCCTATAAAAGACCACTCTTCTGAAATCTAACATCTTCACTCTAAAGCTGAATACTAATGAAGGAGTCTTCTCATTACATTGAGAAATGACGTTCTCATGAACTCAGTTTAGCAAAGCAAATCTTTCTTACTGTTAGAAATTCAGAAAGGTATTTGTTTGTGAAAATATCATTATAAAATCAGATTTTTAAATGAAATCATAGTAGTGTTGCAGCTAGAATCAGTGAGGAGGGTGATATGCATGAGAAAAATAAAAAGCTGGAAAAGTTGAAAGCAGTCTTTTATTTTATTTTTTTTTTCAATGAAAGTTTAACAATTAAAATGTATGCTCTATGTTTCAAGAGAGAGAATGAATGAATAGATCTGTATAGGTAGTACTATGCATGGTACAACTTCTCCAAGTAGACATGTGGTACAAATACTTTATTCACACTTTCTAAGGAGCCAGGAGCATGTTAGGAGCTAAACTCACATCCTGCAGTACATCTCCCTTCTGGTGTGTTGTACTTGAATTGTGCTTGTCCTTGGGCTAAATTGCAGGGTCAGAGTAAGGTGAGGCTATGTCATTTTCCAATTCTCCAGTACTTACTGCAGTAACTTTCTTCTGCTCTGAAGTATATGTGTTCTTAAAGTTTAGTGCAATGTTTTCTTTAGGCAACCGTTTTATCAGCTGAAAAAAAGATGGATTTCAGCCCACCTGGCACAGCTTGTCACTGCTTTGCTGCCAAAATTTACAGCTCACTCTAATCCCGTTTAGTCAAAATAAACTGAACTAGCAAAGACTGTGTAATCTATTTCTTACCTCATTTTGTTAAAAATAAGATAAAGAGTGTTTGGATAGGTAGTATGGAAAGGTATATCTGAGGAGGTGAAAATACTGTGGGTAAATGTGGCACATAGCTGCTAAGAGTGGGCTGAGAGGAGAAATGTCCATGTGTTTAAGAGTTGTTGAGATGTGTTGGGGGATGCGGTGTAGGGGACAACTTTGTAGAGTGGGGTTGATGGTTGAACTCGATGATCCCAAGGGCCTTTTCCAACCTGAATGATTCCATGATTCTGTACAGGAATGCGTCTTAATTCAGCATCCAGCTCTCATCACAACCTTCTAATCCAGAGCCCCTTCTCTTGTTCCAGCTTTTAAAATGTCATTTCTACCTGTGTACTGTTTTCTTGTGATACAACTTGTCAGCATTTCAAATGAGCAGATCGGATTATGGCAAACATGGTACGTGACCATGTATTTGTGTTCAGGATATTTTTTTCAAAGGTAATCCTTCAAAAAAAGGTCCTAAATAAGCATGAAAGACTAGAAGTATGTAAGACTAGGAGACATTCTTGGTGTAATAACGTGACTTTGCATTCTTCAATTTTTTATAAGAATACCAGCTTGAACATAATGATTAAAAAATGAAATATATGAGATACACTGCCAAAGATACTTGTGTACTTTCTAACTCAGTAGCAATATCAGAGTCTCTTTTTCTTCTTAAAAAGGCATATTTTAGTCAAATAATAATACCACTTTGCCTTGATTAATTTCTCTGAAAAAATAGGCTGGAAGAGCTACCGATTCAATGTGGAAGTTGCAAATACGAATCCAAATTTGTTTAACCTGTAGAGAATTAATGATGTGATGACAATAAGATGGAGTAATTGCTTTAAGTTGGTAATTTACATAGTTTAAACAGGGCAGCCTCTAGACTTTAAATCAGTAGAATTAGCACATTGTCTGCTTTTAAAAGAAGTGGAAGGTTCTATAAACTCGCAAAGCATGTTAATAATGTGAGGTTAGCATAAATTATGTTATTTTTGGCAGTCTTTCAAAAATTACCCCCTATAAAAACTATGTGTTTAATTATGTTAAGTCTGCATTAATATGTCTTTTATAGAGACCACTTTTTTTCTTCTTCTTCTCAGGAAATAAGGATAGATACAATTATTGCATTAAAAAAAAAAAATCAAAACCTCATGTGATTTTACAACTGAAAATATTTCTGAAAATGTTGTCTACTGTGTGATGAACTTTGGGTATGAATTTGAGTGTGTATTCCTTTGGGCTCCAAGTTACGCAACTAACATATTTAGGTAGTATTATCTCCCCATACTGACCTGGCAAGGCTAGTTTTAAAGCTTTATATCAGGCAGACTTTGTGCAGTGGAACTCTTCTTGCATTTCTTCCTCCTTAAGGATCTATGAAGTAAAGTCAATGAACTTAATATTAGTTTAGTTGGTCAGGTTTTATGAGGAATCTAACGCACATATTTTTCAGTTTGAAAATTCAGTTTTGGACCAAATGTCCATCCCAGCTGGATTAATTTTTCTGAGGTTATCATCTGATGTCAGGTTGTGAATTTGGCATTTCTGAAAAGTCAGTCTGGGGCGTTCTATTACTGTCGCTGCCTTCTCTACGACTGAAGAGTGTTTTATATTTTATTATTTTTTTTTAACTTCTAAAATTTTCTTGATTTTTTTTCTTTTTTTTTAGCATCAAAGCATGACAATTGCTTTGATCAGAGCATGTTGTTGAAAAACCTGCAGTTCCACATCTGACTGGTTAGACATTATAAAAGTGATCAACTGAAAAAGGACAGCTAATCAGGTGCAAAGTAGTTAAATTAATTTGGCAATTTGCCATAAAATCATTATGTTGATTTTTTTTTCTTTGATACTTCACTGAGATTTAATAACTTTTATAGTAAATGAGGCATGAAATATTTTTAAAACCTCAGTAGCCCCAAATATAGTGAAATTAAATTTTTATTTTGTTTCAAAGGTTAAGTACTGCCATGTGTTTCCAAAGTCCTGAATTATCTCTTTACTGCCTGATATTTGTTGAAGAGACCTTGCTTTAGTGCTTTTTCCAAAATAACCTTTCCTCCCATCCACCTTTTTTAACAGTATTCTGGGTTGTTGAAAAAATAACTTTTTAGAGAGAGGAAGAGACCTGGAAAAACCAGAATGGTTAGACTTTGTTAAATGCAAAAGAGAGATTTTTCTTAAAAGTTTTGTATGTCTTTTGTATGAGTGAGTGTATGACTACATGCTCCATAAATGTTACAAATTTCTGATAAAATACTGACTCCAAAATTAATGGCCACTTCTCTCTATTTTGTTTGTAATTACTATATTACAAAATTATCACTGTGGAAGTGAAGCTGGCAGTGATGAAAATTTTCAAGACCATTAGTCCAGGAGATGTTGTCAGTTGATCTGTGTAAGAGTTTAAAATAGATTTTGTAGCAGACATTTCCATTCTGTTTAGTTCAACATTATGAAATACTTAAAACCTTTATTGTTCAAAAGTGACATTATAACCAGAGACCAAATTAAGCAGCTTGTCTTATCTATTTTAGATATCTCACATATTTATCCCATCAACCCTTTCACCTGTGTATATTATACATATGCATGTTGTATTTAATTTTTAAAAGTGATAATTTAGACATAGATGACTGGGCATTTTGATGTAGAGTTACCCAAACAAGGCAGGTAAGTGTCTAATAAAAATTTCTAAGGTAATTTTGACGTTCCCTCAGGAAAGAGAAAAAGGCTGCTATAAGAAATTCAGCTATCACAAGACATTTTACAATTTCTTTTACTGTTATTGGCTTATCTTACTTGCTTAGTCTCCTTAACAGCAGAAGATTATTCAGACAGCACATTTATTATTATAATAATTAATATGTTTTATTATTTTTTTAGTTGCTCTTTGTCTTGAATACAGCGATTTAGGCATGAGTATTTATTTTTTATTTTTTTTCTTAAAGACAAATTGATTTTCAGACTGCAAGGACTGAACATGTTCTGTGTACCATGCCCATCCATTTACACTTTGTGTGTTTGAATGTGTATTGCATAATAGCCAGCAATTTAGTTACACAACCAAAATGTAGTAGGCACAACAGGCGAGATTGCCTGGTTGCTATGGGGAAATGAAATAATTTTGAATTTAAGCGGCTCATCTGAATGGGAGAGGAAGTGGATTAGGGTCATTGTGTAATTACAATTTTTAGCCCAGGCACTGCAGCATGAAAAATAAATATGTCCAGTCTGCTTTGCCAAAGACTTTCTCTAGAACTGCTAGTATCTATACAGGAAGAGTAACTTGCAAAGTTTGTCATTTGTATAATTATTTTAGGTATTAGTTTCTACGAAACAAGGCCTGTACAGTGGGTAAATGCGTGGTAATTCATTAAAAGGATTGGCCAGTTGTGTCTGCAAACATGTAACATAGCTACGTCCAAATGAGTTTCCTGAGTCAATGGGTTAAGCTCTTCCAAGAGTAGCAGAACAGTTACTGAACAGGTTGCTGTTAGAACCTTAGAGGAAGATGTAATGTAAGGAGGTCCATGATGCGCCCAGTGCAGAGCAGTGCACTTGGCTCTTGAAAAGATGCTTTTTAGTTTCCCTGTTCAGTGTTTTCTGAAGTTGTGCTCGTTGATCTAGTAAAGCACTTATTTGTGGGCCTTCTCTTTCTGTGTTTGTGAGCCAGTTAATAGCCCCATCCCCAATTAGTGGAGATTTCTAGTTTACTGCATTTTGGAGGCAATGGACGCAAAACCACTCATTACTATCTTTGTTTATTATAATGCTTCTACCACAGCGTTTAGGTCTCTGACAGATGCAAATTTAGAGGACTAAGTTCATTGAAAACTGCTAAATTATAGAAAGTCTTATGATTTCTGTTTCATAGATCAAAACCTTAAATGCAAAATGACTAAAGCCAAATACTATGGTGTTTCAGTGTTGAGGCAGGGCAGCAAGTAGCTTCCAGCATCGCCTCTAAATAGTAAATTCTAAATTTTTAGACCTATAGCCAGATTAAGGCAGGTAGGTACCTGCAAAAAGACATTCTGAGGAAAACCTTATATGCCACTCATTTTCAGCATTTCAAGTCTGGGTTCATATAAATGATTAAACTGAGTTCTCTATCTTTTATTTATTTATTTATTTTTATTTATTTTTTAAATGGCTCTTCTTTTTTTTTTTTTTAACAAGGAATTTTTATTTTGGATTTTCTCTGAGAGAAATGACTGAGGCAATCTAGCTAAAAGGAGGAAGCAGTGCAGACTAAAACTGGAAATTGCTTGTAGCCAAGTGGTTATAACTTACCTCGGATATGGAACACAACTGTCACATTTCGAAAGGATGTTGAATCCTTATTCCAGGACCTGGTTTCTTAACTGGTGCAAGTACAGGGCTAAACTTTCTTGTTGGAACTGTGACTGTGAATTAATAACTTACTGACTTGGATCGAGAAAGTGAGAAAAACCGTATCTATATCTCACCAGTTAATTACATCCCTCTTTAAGGTAAAACATGAACTCACATTTTTTATCAGCAGTAGCTACTTGACTTTTCTGGTTTTGAGCAGCATAAGATAGTTCCTAAAGGAGATTCTGAGTGGTTCAGGTATACCCATGGAGCAGGGCCTCAAATTGACAGTAAGGAACCCTAATGTAAATGGTTTTTATATCAAGTGACATATAGATAAGTCAACTAATATAACAAAGTGTCCTGGTCACCAGGGTAAGCTGGTATTAGTGTGTAAGTTAAGCAGGTGACACATGGTAATGACAATGACACATGACACTGGCAGTGACATGTGGAGAGTGGATTGAACATTTTATTATCTTTCCAGGCTGAATGAATCTATCAAACAGAAATGAGAGGTATATTATCTTTCTGTCGTCATGACATGCACCTGGAGTTGTGTAATAGGTGGGAGAGTCTCCCACAGACAAATTTACTGTAAGACCTTTTTGGTTTTGCACTTAGTGAATAGCTGAATGTTAGCCAGTAGCAGCACAAAGCAGTCTCTTTATTTTGTCTCCTATATTGATTGATGTGGTGGTGGTGGTGTGTTTTTTTTTTTCTTTAATATACTTGAAGCTGTATTTTCAACCAAATTGCAATCAAGATAGAGACACTGTCTCCACCATTACATCATCCTTATTCTTTCATTGTATTATAAAATGCATTTCAAGCCTGCAATTATTATTCAAAATTTAGGAACACTCCTTCAACATAATGATGTTATATATAAGTTATATATGTTAACATAATGATGTTATATATAAGTCCTAAATTCCTATAAAATTACGGTTCCAGTGTTTAATATATACTTTTTTTTTATTTGGAAGC
The DNA here is from genome assembly GCA_013400375.1 of Thinocorus orbignyianus. NCBI lineage: Eukaryota > Metazoa > Chordata > Aves > Ciconiiformes > Thinocoridae > Thinocorus > Thinocorus orbignyianus. Next base: position 480,827 of record VXBW01003303.1, on the reverse strand, counting down.
TCTGTTTTCATTTGCTGGAGCAGGTGAATGATTGGAGTTTACCAGTGGTGGCCTTTCTTTTCCCTCCTCTGGATTTGCTACTGCAAAGCACTAGATTTATATTTAGTGTAGTGACTGAGAGTTCTTCTAATTTAGGATTAGGAAAAAAACCCAACAACCTTATTTTGATAGGTATGCCTTTAATTCAAGAACAGGCACAATTCCTGTTGCTGTTGGTGGTATTTGGATATTTTGTTTGTTTGTTTGTTTATTTTTAGGGGTCACAAAATTAGATAGAGTGTCAAAAGAGTGAGTCTTCACTATTATATTGATGTAATTATTCCTTGTTTTGGACAGAGCTATTTTAAGTCCCCTTCCTTTAAGGGCATTAAATGCATGATAGCTCTTTAGACCCTCAGTTTCATAAATCCTTTGAAATTAGGAAGTAATTACCTTTGCGTGCCTTTGTTTCTCTTCAATACCAGACATTTGGACATCACTATCTTACTATTTTAAAACCTCAAATACATATAGCCTTTTGTTGTCATCAGACCAGTTCTCTTCGTGTGGTCCTGGGAGTTCATAGCAACTTTAACAGGTCAGTTTGCTTTCTATTTAAAATCTCTTATCTTTCCTAATTATGAACTGAGATTGGATTTTCAGTGACATCTAACTCAGCAGCGTAAGTCCTGTTGAACTGCTCCAGGATTTGCTTCCCTAAATTCATCAGATGTACTTGAGAATATCATCTTATGTACTGAATTTAAGATTTTTGCTTTATTCCTTGAGGAAAGCTTAAAGTGAAATAGCAATGTCTTCACATTCTTGAAAAAGAAAATAATATATGATACTGCTTTTGCTTATAGATACAAACTTTACTCTCATTGCTTTCAGAAACAACAGCCTCCTGAATAATGCATCATAAAGACAGAGTTGGTACCAGTTCATCAAGCCGCGTTTTAAAAATTGTTCCATGCTATCAACAGTAACTTGCTATTTTAAGATGGATTTTTTAATAAATAATATTTTTAATAATAAAAAATACATCTGAAATATGAGTGAGTGACTCATGAGTGGAGCAAATAAGTCACCCCACACCAAATCCCTTTTTTTTTTTTTAAATATTATTTTCCCCACCCTGTTATTCAGTCATTCTTCTATGTTTAAAGTTCCAAGTTACCTTCTGGGTAAAGTTACCAAGTGTGTTCTTTATCAGCAGTTTTTAAGTCAGGGAAAACTCAGACCTAATTATTGCAAGCATTTGAAACCTAAGAGTGGGCAGCAGCTGCAAAATCAATTAATTTTAATCATTTATGCTGCATAATATGGTAAAAGCAAGGCAGGATTCTTAACACTGAATTTGGGAGGTCGTAGATGTTCGAGGAATGTATTTCTTTTATATCAACCCACAGCTTAAAGAAACCTGAAAACAAGCCAAATGGTACTAGATTTCTGTTCAAATACATTATAGATACCTGTGTGTATATATGTGTGTGTGTGTGTGTGACATTGTGAAATATTACCTACTATTTAATTGAATACTTGGTGACAAAAGCAAAAATTATTCTCAATACAAGGTTAAAAAATAAATGGAGCATTTTTCTTCAGTAGGCTAAGGCAAAAATGGTACTAAATTCTCTGTACTGGGTATGATACAGGTTTCTACTAATGAAACCTCTTCTGGGGAGATGTCAAACAGGAAAGACTGGTGGTGGCACGTAAGATGGGTGACCTCCTTGTCTTTGTTCTTCAGTAATTCAATGTGACTCTGTGATTGTCAATAGATCATGATTTCTAAGAAAAAAAATCTATGAACTTCGAATATGTGAGCTCTATAGAGATCATTAACCCTAGTGGATCTTCATTATACATTATGACAATGCATTGGTCAGTAATATCAGCAGTGAATATTTCCTTGATTTTATGCTAATTAATGATTTTGCATTGTGCAAAGAAATGAAGTAACCAGGATTGTCTTGCTTTCCTTTAATCATGAACCATGACTTTGAGCTCTACTTTTTCACAGCAATCCAGGTGTCTCTCCAGACTCTTCCTGAAAGTTTTACTTCAGTTGTTGTCTGCTTTTGGAGTGTTCCACTGACTACAGGGAACTTCCACCGACTACAGGGAACTTGAAAATGTGATCACAGAAAGCATTTCAATACTTTGAAGATTCATAGCTAAGACTGTTTCCATAAGGGATACGGCATGTTAGTGATAAACATTAAGAGATGCATTTTAACAAAAGCAAGTTACTAAATTGAGTGAACACAGTGAAATTCTGTCCCTTGTAAAGTTACCGGAAAAAGCTCAGCTGCTTTTTTCAATTAGGCCATGATCTTATTTAAACTTTTCTTTTTTCTGCACCCCTTCTCCACTAGTAAGAATAATGACTGTATCTGTAGCCTAGCTTGGGGCACCTGTCAATGTGTCTTGGTTTGAGTGACACAGGACTGGTTTCTCTTTCAGTGATTTGGCTTTTTGGTGGGGTGTCTTTTAACAACTGGGAAAACTGCATTTCTAGAAGACTCTAGTATCTGAATTTGTGAAAATAATTACTTTACTAGCCAGCTGTGGTATGTGAGTATCAAGGTCTCAATATTTTTTGAGGTAGCGAGGTGCAGGGATGAGGAGGAGTGAGACCTGCATACTTGACACAAGCTGGCCAACAGTGTTATTTCATACCACGAACATCACATTCAATATAAACTAGAAAGTTTACTGTGGAGTTCCTCCTCTTTCATAATGGCTGCGATCCTGAGAACTTCTTACCCAGGTGTTGGACCCCTGAGGCTTTCCCTTTCTCCCAAAAACATTTTGCTCACAGTGTCTGGCATTTCCTATCCACTGCTGGGAGTGCACAGCTTCCTGCCTGTAGACTTTTCCGAGTATAATCCTTGTATATTGTTATTGGGGTATATATTGGTCCTTTAATATTATTAATCATTTCATATTTTTCTATTAAATCTGTTTATATGTCAGCCCTTAGGTTTCCTTGGCTTTTTTCAGTTTCCTTTACCATATAAGGGGGAGTCATCAGGTGACAGAATAATTATCTAGGCCACAATAAATTGTAGATTCTTCAAACCATAATATAATGTACGAGTTTTGGGGAGTGGTGTGGTTATTTTATTTTTTATTATTTCATCTTAAATTATCAGTTTAATTCTGGTAAATACATAGAAGACAAAAAAAAAATCTTAATTTCTTTCATGTAACAAAGGAAAAAAGACAGTAGAGATGGGTGTAGTAATATAAAACAGCAGCAGAATTAGTTACTGAACATTGGTACACTTGATTTTAAATTCCATAGTAATTATCAATAACTTTTCAAGGGATATACCCCATAGACGTTTGCAAAGAGTGTCTCCTGTTCATGTGCTGCTTCACTTTAGAAGTGTTGAAGCTGTCAATGCCTTAGTAATTCTCTAGAAGATCTAGTCTTTCCAGTTGTTGGTTTACTGACTACATGTCCATTTTTTTCTAAATTGTTCTGAATGTGGGGAAGTTACATGATTAACATCTGTCATCGTAATCAGTTGTACAAATGGTACTATCTTATAAGTGTTTTTACTTTTGATAAATGTGTTCATAAAATCAAAGGATAAAACAAGCATTTCACTAGAAGACTAAATTCATGGGCGGGCAATGTCATGTGTTTTCTAATGATTAAAGAAAAAATAATAATGTAGTGAAACTTCTTATAATGAGTGTTAATATCTTTATTTTGAAAGTTTTTATCTGTTTCAATCATAATTAATATACTGACTCATAATATTGAGATTCCTTTTTAAAAATGCCCTGGAAAAGCTATTTCATTATACTAATGGTTTTCCCTTGATAAAAATAATTATCAGAAATTTAATTTAAAAAGATTAATTTAGTTAGATTTAATGCAATTCATTTTTTTTTAATTAGAAAAATAATTTCCTCTTTCTTGTTTTCTTTGCTTTCCTGTGTTCTTTCTTTGCCTTTTCTTTAAAAACTCTCCCTTGGAACTACTATCCCTTTTTGCTCTTCTGAAAGCATGTGCAGCATCACAAATAGGCATTTTTATTGATGACCATCCTTTCATGTCTAGTATTCAATGAAAATTACAATTACAAACTTTGTGGTCTTCTGTGGTTTTGGTTGTCTTTAGACTTTAAGATGTGAGAGGGGTATAATTTCTTACAGGTTCATTTAGAAGAATAAAGTATAAAAGAAAGAAAGAATATGAAGTTACACTTAAGTTTTTAACATTCTCTGCTAAAATTACTATACCTGTGAGAAAAAAAATGCTCCTCTGAGATATAACTTATTACAAATTGCATATTAAAAGATTTCTAAACTTTATATAAATGTAGGGTCAGCATTTGAGAAAGAGCTGCCTCTGGAAGAATGTACCTCAACAGTATACTTTCACAGAATAGGACAAAATGTAAAGAACAGCCACAGATATGACAACAAAGATGTATTGCAAGCATATACTTATAAAAAAGTTTAGTCTAAAAAGAACAGGAAAGAGCTACATCAGCAAGAATTACTTCATAATCCTGTATTCAGAGAGTTTTAATCTGAAAGTTGACATGGTCACACTGTAGGATAATGAAAATTGATAGGATTACAGCATAAAAGATGGAGGTGTAGAGTGGAAGGGAAAGGATGAATACTTAGAAGCTCAAGACACTGACAAGAAATCTATGAGCTAATGAATAAGTATATGTTTAGGAGTCACAAGCCCAGATTCTGTGACTGATTCATGTGACATTACACAGACTGCTTAATACATTTGGTCTTTGCTCATTCGTGTTTAAAATGGAAATAAATGCTTGTCTGTCTTTCTAAAGCACTTCCAGCCTCTGGATGACAGTGTTTGTGCTTGTATGCTGTTGCTAAAGCTGGAGTATGTTATCAGCAGTATTGCTATCAATAATGCATGTAGTGTACAAAACAGGAATAATTTTCCATTTTCCTTTGGCACAGGAAATGAAGTGGTATATTATAGTATGTATTTATGTTTTTATATGCCAAGTAGTGTCTGCTTTTCTCTTTGATGCTGATCATTGCTCAGAGAGTGGTACATTAAATGTCAAATGGAAAGAATATTAACAGACATATAATTGATCATTCATAGTTATTCTTGGAGCAATACATTGGCTTTCTGGAGTCCTACAGTAAATTTGCTTGTGATTTCAAATTTGGTGATTAACGTCTAAAAGTTACTATAATTTTTTGCTTCTACAATATATAAAGCAAGCAAACAATATTAAAATAGTGGTTGTCTCCGTCTTCTCTCTCTCAGAGGGGGAATGAAAGGAAAGCCCTCCCCTAACCCGATTTTTCCCTCTGCATGCTTTTAATTCCCAGCATTAGCTAACTAGTAATGCAGTAGAAAGAAATTGTAAATAAGTCTTCCTTTTCAGGGAAAAAAAAAAAAGCATCATTATACTTAATTAACTAATGAAAGCATATAGACACACACTAGCTAAAACAAAGTAGAAAACCAGTTTTTATATTCCAAGTTAGGGATTGTGTATTTAAAAAACCATTACATCCTACCTGTGAGAAGAGAGCATTGCCTATGGTGATGTTTTTTTGTTGGGGATAAATCACTTGGGAGGTTGAAACTGGAAAAAAGCAGAACCTTGACCAGTGTTAACTTCCACAGTCGATGAAGCTGTAAAGGTTTAGACAAAGGCATTATCTGCCCTCAACCCTGTTCAGAATTGTCCATCGTCACATAGTTCAGTTTATGCTACACTAAAACCACTCCTGGTGGACTTCCTTACAGAAAACTGTGTTGATTAGAAGCCTTAACTTAAAGGACCGAGTTGAGGTCTGAAATCTGTTATCTCTTTCATGTAGTTATCAAGAACAAGTTGCTTGCATGTAGTTTTAAACATTCAAATTCAAGTTTTAAACCTCAAAATCCTATTTCCTTCAACATTTACTTAGAGCAAAACTTTGTACAGTCGTATGGCTAGTTCCACCTGCATCAACTTGGAAGAGTCTAGTTACAAAGATGATGGCAGATAGACTTTGCAAAACCAGAGTGCTCCATACTCAAAGTTATTTTTTGCAGTCCGCAAGCAGAAAGTCATAAGCATTATCCATACAGCTGTGGGGTTTTTTTTGAGAAGTTACCTTTATTTAAGGCTGTCATAGATATTTGAATATTCTCAACAAAAGACACAGCTGACAAGAGAGTCAGAGTGTTGAATTGATGCTTTAGTGGTTGATGTAACTAGAAGATGCCCCAACCCGTTGGTTCCCATATTCTGATCCACGGAGCCAGCCTATCTAGCGTTTTATAAAAGACATTCTCCATATAAAAAGCCTATGAGGACCCAGCACATAAGGAGCTGCAGCCGTGATTTATCATGGTTCCCGGGTTAGGAGACTCTCTGCTTGGCCTTAACTCCTGATTACTGATGAAGTAATGAAAGCAAAGTATTATGGTCTTAACTGTCTTCAGGCACCCTAAAATGCCACCAGCACGAAGGCGTAGTAACAATATATAACAGTAAAACTTAAAGACCAAGGTTTAGAAAAACACACGCAGTTCCGTTCAGAGATAGTGGCTAACATATTTTCTAATGCATTCCTAGCTTTGTCTAATTTCCTGAAAGCTATTAAAGCAACTGGGTATATTTGTGTGCTCGGTTTGTTTGTAGCATGCATGTGCACCTCTAACTGCTTGCTGAAAAGATCTTGTAGAGATCGTTCCAAGTTTTGCCGTTGTGCCAGCAGCTTGCCAGGAGCACCCTTACAATGTTTTCAATGCTGCTGGTGAGACATACTCTACTTTCCATCTGAAAAGGGGTTTATCCAGTTGGTCGTTTTTCATCCAGCTCCTTGTTTTTATCAGCGTAGTCATCTTCTGGACAGTATCCTGGCTGTGCCAGTACTTCACGGTGACTGCTTGAGATAGCTGCCTTTCACAGCAGCAATTCTTCATGTTAACAATGTCAGGGAATTGCACTGTGACCTCTGCTGGCCTTCGTAATGACAAGCTGATTAGCACACAGCTTCTGTCAAAAGAGTGGGTGATCAGCCTGCTGGAAGACAGATTTCCCTTGAAAAGGGTAGACAGCTGATTTCTAGTGGTTTAGTAGAGCACAGCATCCAAGACCCAAAATGTGAATGAGTTATGTTGAATAATAAATATCTGTGTTTCCAGAGAAATGTTGGTGAACAGCTAATCAGATGAATTTACTCCATACTCAGCAACTCCCAGAAAAGACCTGTGAAAATAATTTTGTACAAAGTAATAACAACTTGCGTAGTCCAGTAAATATTAAATCTTTCCCCTAGACAGCAAAAGCTGTCACTGATCTAACTTTTAATGGGCTATTATTATAATAATTAAAATAATTGATCTTCATCCATTAAAATAATTGATCTTCATCCATGGTTAGGAAAATCAGGTAAAGAATTTTTTTTTTTTTTTTTTTTTGCAAATGTAGGGATTAAGACATGGATCTGATGAGCTGCAAAATGCTAGGGAAACAATTAATAGTATAATTTAATTTAACTGGCATCTATGTACATGATATTGAGTCAGGGGAAAAAAAAACAAATATAAGTTGATTTTCAGAGGGAATTAAAAAATAATATCCCACAATGCCAATCACGTTGTTAAGGATAGCGAACAAATTTGGTGTTTTGCTTCACTGAATTGCAATTTCTTTTCAGCAGTCTTTCTGTTTACATTTACTGTTCTTGGTTCTGAACTATTTAATTGAGTACTATGCAGAATTCTGATAAAAAAACAATGAGTATAATCACCATAATGTATTATATGTAATAATAGACCTGAAAATAGAAATAACTATTACACTATTTATTAGATTAAAAAATATGTAGGGACTCACCATTCAGCCAGAGCATCCTGGCAGACCAATCAGAAATCCACTTGCAGCGTGTTATTTTCGTTAGTAGTTTGGAAGTATAAATAAAATAATTGCCAGTAAAAGTTAAATATGACAGAAATTGATAGGATTCTAAATCTGCGGAGAAATCTGGCTTAAAAAACAAAGCTGATTTTATTTTCATAAATTCCAGATTATCTTTCAACCTTTTTAGAAAGCAAGTAAAAATTCATATACTGTTGCAGGTGTCATGCCTAGGAAAACAACTATAAGGATGAAAAGGCTGAAAAATGTAGATATGAAAGGTATGTGGTGTCTTTTCATTTATTATGCTAGGTAACTTGTTTGAAAGTGAAGAATTGTGATCCTTGAAGTGAGCACAAGCTGAAGGTAACAAGGTTACAACTTCAGTGCCAGCTGAATATGAGCTAGCAGTCTGCCCAGGTGGCCAAGAAGACCAACAGCATCCTGGTTTGTATCAGAAACAGTGCAGCCAGAAGGACTAGGGAAGTTGATTGTCCCTCTATACTCTGGTACACCAGGACACTGGTGAGGTCCCACCTCAACTACTATATTCAGTTTTGTGTTCCTCATTAAAAGAAAGATGTTGAGGTTCTTCATCGAGTCCAGAGATACACTGAAAGGGTTTTAGGGCTTTAGGACATGGTTTAGTGGTGGGCTTGGCAATGTTAACTTTATGATTGGACTTGATGGTCTTAAGGGTCTTTTGCAATCTAAATGATTCTATGATCACTGTGAAAGTTTTTAGTACATTAAGTTCAGTTTTATTGTCTGAATTCTGAGAAAGATGCTTGACAAATAATAAACATTCTCAAAGTTGTTAATAAATAAATAATCATATTGTTTGCCTGTAGAGTCTGTTTTCTATGGACCGTCTGGAAAAACAAATAATGATTATACAGTGGTTGGAAGCCCTGAAATGTGTTGTTTTTCTTACAGCTCATTTTAGGCTTACTGTCTCTAAATATTTGGTAGAGGTAAAAATTAAGAAAAACGAGTCACTTGATATAGATACTTATCTTTCCTTTGTCAATGCTGTAATTGGTGAAGGACTTCTTATAATCTTGTAGGATTTATTTGCCTCACTGTTTCTCAGTGATCTCAGCTATTCTAAAGAGTTAGTAATAATCTACATTTTCACTGTCTGTATGTGCGTAATATGCTGCACCAGATCAAAGACTCATCCAGCCCTGTACCCTCTTCATCACTTAGATGGAGCGCTTCTCTACACACTACAGCAGGTGCTGGAGAAAAGAGTACAAGAAAAGAACAAATAGAGCAATTTAGGAATTATTAATGAATAAACAGAAGCCAAAACAGTACTGTTTTGCTCACATCTAGAATACTTTGGAGAATTCTGATGTCTTCCCTATATGGAAAAACAAAACAAAACAAAACCACAAAACCCAAACAAAACACCAAAAAAACAAAAAAAAATCCAAACCAAAACATACACACACCCAAAAAACCCTTGCAAAAATCCTAAAAAGAAAAAAAAAAAAGTAGGCTAAGACACTCCAGTTTGGGTTTGATGGAGTTGGAGGGAAGCCATATGGTAGATAACTGAAAATAAGTGTTAATAGGATGGTGAGGAGAGATTATGTTGGTTGGTTTGTTTTACTGTCTCTTCCAGTGCAGTGACATAGGTGATATCAAGGGAAGGGATCAGAGGAAGGTCAAAGCAAACATTATCTCCTATGTATGTTCTCCCAAGAATTCATGATTTTGGAGACCTATGTTGTTCCCTTTCCCAGCTCTTTCTTGAAAAAAAAAAAAATCTCAGAGTTTATTTACTCTTTAATTCTTTGAAGTTGTTTCATGTTTTTGAAAGTCATTTAGAGATCATGACTGCATGTAGTATTCAAGACAAGGGCATATTACTCTCCCTGTAACGGTATCCCATTTTTTCCTGATCTTTCCTGCTAAATCCTGCTAACTCCCCACTCAACATTTTGAACATGTTTTCAGAAACGATCTATCTATGACCTCTTGTCAGGGTATAGTAACTGCAGTTGCACATTGACTGAGATGTATTTTTTGCTTATTTATTAAAACCTGTCATCTCTAAATTTTATTTGCTCTTTTATTTCTCAGCCATTCAGACCCTTCACAGTTCTTTGTAGTCAGCTTTGATATCTGATGATGTAAAATTGTGCAAAAGAGACTTTGCCATTTATTTTGTATGCTTGTTTCTGTATCCTTTATGAAATCATTGAACATCTGCCATCCCACTACTCTATTTGTGAAATTATTTATTTATTTTTTTTTAATTTGGTCCTTCTTTTTGGCCATGTGTTAATTCCTAAGCTGTGTATATTAATGCATAGTTTCTATATATTGTGTGTGAGGGCGTTGGCAGAAAACAGCTTAATCTATTAATTAACATCCTGGGTTTGCAGAAATGGTGCATAAAGGAAAATCAGTTTCTGGGTAGTTTCATACAAATGTTTGACAAAAATGTGACAATTTCGTGGTTAGTTTTATGTGGTAAATGTCTGACATCTGATCTCTGTACAATCAGCACATATTAGAAATTCTCCTGGGTTAGTACTGGCTACAGTAGGAAGTTACTTAGTTGTTTGTAATTTATTTATTTTAAGATATTTCCTTTCCACTTCTGCTTGTCCTCTTGAGTTGGTCATCTGTAAAACAAAATACATTCTTTTGACTCTATTTAGCTTTCCTATGTAGTCTTGGGGACAAAACAAGTAGTATATAAATTTACATTCTCTCTTTACAAATATATTCCCCTCTCCTCTCATTGAGTGAATGTCTGAGATATTTCTCATGTGTGTCCCATCACTAGCAGGTTGATTACATTAAGGCTAAGAAAAAGATGGGGATGATTTAGTGTAGTTTTAGTCTTGCCTGTTTCACTGGTTTTGGGGAAAATTGGAAGTGCTCTCAAAGATAGTGAAGAGATGTAAGAGCAATAACTTTTCACATGTTTTAAACATATAATGAGCGATACTCTGATTAAGCCCTAAATTTGCTGTAATATCCTGTGAACTCAGGCATATGTGATAAATTTAAGTGTGAATATAAAAGACAGACCGCAATTTACTCAATGTTCTTTCATATATGCTTTGTTTTAATGCATTTCTGAGATTGTCAACTACATTTATGTTAATTTGTCAAAGTCCAACACTTGCTGACTGATTAATTGAAAGAGAGCAGTTTTATAGAATTTTGTTTTCCTCTGTAAACACTTCTAAATTTAGATTTGCTGAATTAGTTTTCTTAAAAATGGTAGAGTTCCTTAGAGATGCGTAAGAACTAGACACAAACTGAGTAATTTCATTCAGACCATGAGTTTCTGCAGAACATTTCAGATAGGTGGGTACAGACAAAGGCTTTGTTTAATGATTTTTAGGGTATACCTGAAGTAACTTTGCTGAAAAAATAGAAAGCCAAATTATTATTTTTTTAAAATGAACAATTTCAGAAGTGATTTCATAGAATCATAGACTTATCCAGGCTGGAAGGGACCTCCAAAGGCCATCTAGTCCGACCTCCCTGCAGTCACAGGGACACCCCCAACTAGATCAGATTGCCCAGGACCTCATCGAGCCTCACCCTGAAATGCATATACTGTGCCTTTGTGTGTATCCATGTGTGCATATACATATTTGATTGATACATTAACAGGCAGACTTAAACAGATAGTTTGGTATCTTTCTCATTTTGAGAAAGGACGCAGAAGTATTATCATGCCATAGCTTTCCTATAATTTAAGGGGGTTAGTAGACTTTTGTTGCTATACACAGTAGGGTAGCTCAAACTTAATGCTTGGCTATTGATGCATATCCCTGAGTAGTTAAGTAGCTACTTTTTAAAACTTGGCAAATTGCAAGTAAATTGCTCTGAGAGCACTGCAGGTGGAAAATAAAAACAACTGTGAGATTGTTTTTCACATGAACCAAAATAGAATCTTATGGATATTGTAAGCTGTGTCTTAAGCAAGGATATTAACAGAAAATGAAGTAATGTACAGATAACACTGTAGTATTTATAGAGTGTATACTAATAGTAAAGCTAATTAATTTTCAAGCTAACCAAGACTTTCAAATGACTTGACTTTCAAATGGGTTGACCAATAAACAAATAAATCAAACTGCATGGCATAAACATGCGTCTTGACAGTTTTCAATTAATTTTTCCATAAGAAGTTTTGGAATAATCATGCACATAATCATTTTCAACTTTTAAACCTTCCACGATGTCAAAGGTTCCACTTGAATCTTTTTTATTACTAGAAGCCTGTAATGACCAAGGAGAGTGATCTACAGTGTAGATGATATTGCTGGAAACTCAGTGCGACAGAAAGGAGATTTGCGGCAATGAGAAAAAAAATAAATAAAAGGGAAGGGCAATTAAACTGCAGCAGTAAATGACTATGTTGTCATTATCTCTTTGTCTGTTATAGGTGATGGAAATCAAAACCTTTTGACATTTTACAGAAAAGGTGGTTGATCAAAGTTGATTATTTTCAAGAGACAGCATTTCAGAGGTACACAATATCACTTTGAAGTTTTAAATTTTGCCTGATCTAGAGAAAAATCAACTTCATTATGCTTCCAACATCAGAACTGCAAAATTTCTAAGTTTGGTTTGGGTTTTTTTGTTTGTTTTTGTGGTGTTGTTTTTGTGGGTTTTTTTTTCCCCAAAGAGTACTACAGTTTATTTCCAGGACAAAGAGATGTCTCAGTTAAGATAGCTTCAACATTGAGAAGATACTAAGCAAGGTCTGGTGGTAAAAAACAAAACAGAGCGGGAATTAGCTATTACGTATTTCTACCCTTTTCTGTCTATCCCCACTATGAGAACAGAATAAGGCTGTTGTAGGTGAGGTCAGCAAGACTACAGGACTTGCACTAGGGATGAATCTTTCCAAGATGCATTTTGTTTTAAGATAAGGGGAATGGATTGTTATTATTTTTATTCACAGGGACTCAAATGTTGCAAAACCAGGATGACACCTATGGCATCAGTTAAACAGATGAGAATGGCCATGCTTCTTCACCAGGTCGTATGAATGACAGTGAAGCCTTTCTTGCCGACCTTGGATAAAGAATGAGTAACATAGAATCATAGAATGGTTAGAGTTGGAAGGGACCTTAGAGATCATCAAGTTCCAACCCCCCTGCCATGGCCTGAAAGAGAGGTATGCAGGAAAATTATCGTGTTCCAGTCAGAAACTCATGAAAAAATAGAAACCTGAGGACTTGTTTGGCATTCAATTTCAGTCCTTCAAATCCTTTCCTCTGCCACATTTATCGGAATTAACAATGCTGTTTGGGCTTGGCCAGGTGTATATTCAGCATCAATGGAAATATTGTGTACTTTTGATCTATGAAATGTTTGGTTAATTCTAGATAGAAGATTTTACTACAGAAAAACTTCTAAGGTTTTTCCCTCGTTCCCTGTTTCAGAATATCCCCCCTACAAGGCTTGCTTCCATCCATTCTGAACAGTTGGTTCTAAGTGGATAACAATTAGACTTGTTCTTTAGTTTCTTCTCATTTTGGTGATGCACTGTTTTTAATTTCATTCTCAACTAAACAAGCATTAAAGTAAAATTGTGTTCTGGTAAAATTATTATTACGAGTAGTTACTTCTAGCACTACATTCCAGGGTTTAGAGCCATCATTTAGCAAACGTCAGTAGTAAATCTGACCATTTCCAATTTTGGTAGATTGAGATTACTTCACTTTCTTTGATAATAATTCAATTCCCCAGTGCACAAGAATACTAAAATAATAATTCCAGACATGAACAGCACCTTATTCTCTGGTTTTCTTCTGCTCCTGGATTTTTTCTTTAGTTTTGTACTGTTTTTCACTTCAGCACCAGGAGAGAATTCTGTATCGTACAATACAAATATCACTCGTTCAGATGCTTTGCAGTATTGTCAAAGAGTGGTCTTCTAGCTGTTTCTAGCAGCTGTCTCAAGTACCTTTCAACTATTTTGTGGGTTCATTTTATTAATTGTTTTCAATCTTTTAAGTCCATTATTCCAGATATTTTAAAACTCTCATTTGCAACTTTAAAAAAATTAACATCTTTCCTTTTCTGCTATTCCCCCACTCTTTGCTTACCTTTCTCCTCCCTCTGCAAAATTCCATCATCTTTCCCTAACAGACTCTGGATCTTAATGATTATGTCAAAAAGTTGTCTAAAAGGCAAATAGAAGCCCATCAACTCTCAGATATATTGCTTGTTTGACAACTTTTCATCAAATATAATAGATTATTTTTTTTTGCTCTGTATTGAAGCAGTGCTATTTTCCAATTTTATGTCTGCCTAGAGGATTAATTATAGGGTGGTCAAGCCTCATGTAGAGCAAACCTCTGGAATTACAAGATTTTCCTCCCACTCTGTGTGCTTGAAAGAAAGACATATTACACACTACGTAAGAAAACCCTAGTATATATCTTGTTAACATAAATGAGTCTGAGCAGACTGGTCAAATTCAGAAGTAGTGCATAGTATAGTATGAACTAGGCTCCTACTTATTTACATTCCCTTAACAATTCTGTGTACTTCGTAGATATAGGTCTGAGCAGATGTAAAATATGTGCTAAAAATGGCATAGCACTAAATCTGTTATAGCTTGGTTGTTAGTGACTTCGGTATTCCATATTTGCCTGTAGTTGTATAGAACAGAGGAGCATGATAAGGGCAATAACATGCATGCAGCCACGAAGCATGGATCTATGATTTAAATACTGCAAGTATGTCTTAAACTCAGGTTCTGTGCAATATTGAAGAGAAGATACCTTTAGATATGAGGAGGAATTCTAAACTATTGAACGCATTGTAGGGACAGAGGAGGGAATAAACTATGTTATTTTCATGCTATAAGGATCACCTGGAAAACATCTCTCTAGTGGCGGTAGGTAGGTACAGAAAAGAAAAGAAAAAAAAGGGAATTTAATAAGATAGAGAGAGGTAATAGGGTTCTCATACAGGTTTCATGAGTTTTAAATAAATGTCGTAACACCTTAAAAATTCATGTGGTTTTAATCTAATTCAAATCAAACTTGTGCAGCTATGAGCTGAATAAACCATAAAGCATTACAGGAACCCATGAAAGATATTCTCACCCTTATGCCCTACTTTTCTGATATAAAAAAAAAAGTGGACAAATTTCTTGAGAGAGTATATGTCCAAACCCCCCTTCCCCCCTTTCCTAAAACTCCAAAGAAAATCTCTGATTGATAAATAGAGATGGTCCAAGATATGGGGCCGGCATAAATCTTCAGAACAGCTTTGGTCAGATGTCCCACAGCTTTTTCTATCTATCTTTTGAACTTGGGTTTGCTTGTGAACCTATTCTGAAGCGCCATAAATATATATTGTTTCCTCAAAGGATGAGGTTGCATAGAAAAACGTGTAAATAACAAAGAGTTTGCATATTCAGCCACTCAGATCTCAAATTCACTAACTTTGATTTGTCTTGCAGAGTGAAAAATATTTTTTTCATGTTGCACATTGTGAAAAGTAATCTTCAAAATGGTTGGAATCTCAGTTTAAATATCATCTTGATAGCAGATTATTATCCCAACTATCTACATCTCCTGATGTATGAATTTAAATCTCACAAGAACAGAGAGTTTAATGAAATTTCTGGGGTTTGCTTTCTTAGAGATTGGAGACACCACAGTAATATTTTATCATTATTTGATATTTCTGAAATTATAGTGAAAAATACAAATGAAATCTTATGTAAAAGGAAAAAGCAAAAAATTACCCTAACTTTCTTAAGCATCAAAGAAGTTCTCATCAAGTTCAGGTAGTTCTCATTTTATTGGAGCTGGTTTAATTATTTATTCTCAGAGCATTATGAATTCTGCCCCTTTTTAATCACTTATAGCAGATGTTTTAGGAGCTGTGAAAAAATTAGATGAGGAACCTTGAGAAATGTTTACAAAGAAGTTGCTTGGCAAGTCATCTCTTGTAATATCGGAAAAACCTTCCAGTAATGAGACACCTGAAAAAAGAGTAATTTTAAAGTATGATGCATGAAAATTTCCAGAACTTGCATAAATTTACCAAAAAAACCCCAACCTATAAAAAAGATAGCAATTAAGTATCCTGAAAAACTAAATTTGGCATCTTTGAAAAGAAGCTTAATAAAATTTTAATGAGGTAGATATTCTGAGATTTCAGAATTTGTCTTTGTTTTAAATAAGCATAAACTTGAATGTGTTGCTATTTCATGTCATGTGGAAAAAGGATAATATTGGATCAGCCAAAATGTAATCTAATTATATGACAATCAATTGGATGACGTTCGATAAGATCAAGTGCTGGGTCACAATAACACCCTGCAGTGTTGCAGCTTTGAGGAAGAGTGGCTGGAGGAAAAGGACCTGGAGGTGTTGGTTGACAGGCAACTGAGTATGAGCCAGAAGTGTGTCCAGGTGACCATGAAGGTCAAAAGCATTACGGCTTGTGTCAGAAACAGTATGATCAGCAGGAGGGGGAAGTGATTGTCCCCCTGTATGCAGCACTGGTGGGGCAGCGCCTTGAATACTGTGTTCAGTTTTGGGGCCTTCACTACAAGAAGGACATTGAGGTGCTGGAGCGTGTGAAGAGAAGGGTAACAAAGCTGGTGAAGGGTCTGGAGCACCTCTTATGAGGAGCGGCTGAAGGAAGTGGAGTTGTTTAGCCTGGAGTAAAGGAGGCTGAGGGGACACCTTATTGCTCTCTACAACGCCCTGAAAGGAGATTGTAGGGAGGTGGGTGTTGGTCCCTTCTCCCAAGAAACAAGTGATAGGACAAGAGAAGATGACCTGAAGTTGTGCAAGGGGAGGTTTAGATTGGATATTAGGAGAAAATTATTTACTGAAAGGGTTATGAAACACTGGAACAGGCTGTCTGGGGAAGTGGTGGAGATATTTAAAAGACATGCAGATATGGCATTTAGGGACTTGGTTTAGTGGTGAACTTGACAGTGTTAGGTTAATGGCTAGACTCGATCTTAAAGGCCTTTTCTAACCTAAACAATTTTATGATTCCAAAGCAGAAGACATTAAAAAAAAAGCATTGGTTATTTTATCAGAAAATGTCACTGATTTGTTTCCATGTTTTCAGAAATATTTAGTGTCTCAAAATCTTTTAAAGAAACCAATGTAACAATGTATTTTGATACTGACAGTATTGATGTTTAGGATGAAAAATGGTTCTGTCTTTTCAGTCATGTCTTTTCTAATATGTCTGAATATGACTACTCTGATATGTTAAACTTGCTTATTCTAACATAGAGAAAATTCAGTTTTGGAAATAACTTTTGAATTAGATTTGAGCTTTCAGATGAAGTCTGGTAAAAGTTGTAATGAACCTGAAAAAGACTTTGAAATACAATATTGTTAACTTAAAATAGCATTCTTATTTTCATGATATTTCCTGCTGCATTCCATACAAAGTGTTTTCATTCAGTTAATAAAACCAAACTGATGCGTCCTATGTATTGTAAAAAAGCCCCTCAACTTAGAGTAGCTGGTTAAGCAGTCAAATCAGAAAT
>VXBW01003303.1:395606-461271 GCA_013400375.1 Thinocorus orbignyianus | reverse complement strand
ATATAATATATAATAATAATTATTATTATTATAGAACGTGCTTTCTATATAAAATACTGTAGTATTTGGTAAACAAAGTGTGGGATAGGGGAGAGGAAGGCAGTTATATGTATCCTTTATTCCTTTTTTCAAGTACCTGATGTTGCACTTCCTAGGCCAAGAGTGAATGGATTTTTCCTCTAGTGCATCTGATTAAATATTGCATGAGTATAAGCAGATATTCAAAAAATGTAGTTACACTGTATTTTTGCTTTGGTGATAAGCCTGGGNAACGCCCTGAAAGGAGATTGTAGGGAGGTGGGTGTTGGTCCCTTCTCCCAAGAAACAAGTGATAGGACAAGAGAAGATGACCTGAAGTTGTGCAAGGGGAGGTTTAGATTGGATATTAGGAGAAAATTATTTACTGAAAGGGTTATGAAACACTGGAACAGGCTGTCTGGGGAAGTGGTGGAGATATTTAAAAGACATGCAGATATGGCATTTAGGGACTTGGTTTAGTGGTGAACTTGACAGTGTTAGGTTAATGGCTAGACTCGATCTTAAAGGCCTTTTCTAACCTAAACAATTTTATGATTCCAAAGCAGAAGACATTAAAAAAAAAGCATTGGTTATTTTATCAGAAAATGTCACTGATTTGTTTCCATGTTTTCAGAAATATTTAGTGTCTCAAAATCTTTTAAAGAAACCAATGTAACAATGTATTTTGATACTGACAGTATTGATGTTTAGGATGAAAAATGGTTCTGTCTTTTCAGTCATGTCTTTTCTAATATGTCTGAATATGACTACTCTGATATGTTAAACTTGCTTATTCTAACATAGAGAAAATTCAGTTTTGGAAATAACTTTTGAATTAGATTTGAGCTTTCAGATGAAGTCTGGTAAAAGTTGTAATGAACCTGAAAAAGACTTTGAAATACAATATTGTTAACTTAAAATAGCATTCTTATTTTCATGATATTTCCTGCTGCATTCCATACAAAGTGTTTTCATTCAGTTAATAAAACCAAACTGATGCGTCCTATGTATTGTAAAAAAGCCCCTCAACTTAGAGTAGCTGGTTAAGCAGTCAAATCAGAAATTGAGCTGCTTCATCACTGGAAAATACTTGGTTTAATTTGCAACCGTTAGTTATTTGCAAACTTCCAGCTGCTGTCCTTGGCTACAGTTGGTGAACTATTCAGACATGTACTTAACCGGCAAGGAATGGAATGAGGAGGACTTGGTGCATAGAGGTCTGGTTTATACTCAAAGTATACAGAGCCCAATGACATAGCTGAATGAAGACCGTGTTTCCACAACAGTATGTAAGGCTACTAAATGCACTTTATGTGGAAACAATCCCCTAGCCCTTGTTTTAGAAGGAAATGGCTGTTGTCAAGTGTTAAAAACCGCTGTTGGATATCTCCAGCTGATCTTTGTTAAGATATTTTTGAAGGCGAGTAGTGTAACCTGAATTAAAGAGAAAAGAAAAAAGAGGATGAGAAAGTGACAGTATGTCATCTCTTGGATTTTTCCTTAAACGGAAGTTTTGTTCTGTTCCTTGAAACGTAGTTTTCCTTCAGGAAGGCACGATTCATATTTCACTGAATATATGTTAACACTATGACTTTTAGAATCTTAAAGAAACTGATATCTGATACTGAGCTGGTTATTATGTTCTGCTATGACAGGTACATTAGATCTAGTTCCGAAGATGGAGAAAGTGGATAGAGAGGGAGATTAAAAGTAAGTTACCTGCATTTTTCATTGTAATTAGAATATAAATAGCTGCACAGAGAATAAGACAAAATTAGATAGTTGTATTTACACACTAACTACTTAACAAATGTATCATGTCTAACAAGGCAAAATTGCATCCAAGTACTGAAAAAAATTATATTGTTTTTATGAAATTGTTTGTTTTTCTAATTGATTAATAATGTGTTGAACAGCTGAATCTACACATGAAACCCTGATTTGTATTGTTTTAAATGTAAATAAGTGTGTACTTTAAAATGAAACACATTATGAAGTGCAGTGTACATATTCATTTATTCATTAGGAAAAAACATCTACTTTGTCCTATAATCTTTAG
The DNA here is from genome assembly GCA_013400375.1 of Thinocorus orbignyianus. Lineage (NCBI taxonomy): Eukaryota > Metazoa > Chordata > Aves > Ciconiiformes > Thinocoridae > Thinocorus > Thinocorus orbignyianus. The sequence goes on along the minus strand of VXBW01003303.1, from coordinate 459,194 downwards.
AATAAAAGTTGAAAATGGTGAAAGTGTGTTGTGAAAGCAAGATAAGTTATTCAACCTTTAAAGGAAAACAGATTACATTAAGAATTTCCTATCAGTTCTTTCTTACACTATTTTACACTCTATACTGAGATTGCCTTGCTGACACTTTTCAAATTAATTGTCTATAAATTGTCCACTTAAGATAAACACATTTTTACATTCTTCCTAAAACATACCTGGTAGCTAGTTTGTTTTCACATTACTTACAAGTAAAATAACTTTTGTTGTAATTGAGGATGGTGATATATCAGACATCTCACGCTAATGTTTACACTAAGAGAACAAATACTTTTAAAGAAAGAGACGTAATTATAATCATTTATTGAATATCTTACTTCCAGGAGGATTGCCTTAGTAAGCCACATAAAAAGCTTGTGGCAGCACATATGAAGGATAAAAATGTTTGATCGATTTTAAATACTTTATGGTATCAGAGATCCAACATATTAGCAGTCTTTTTATGTTTCTTTAATAGATTTAAGTACAACAGTAATATGTATCTGGAAAAAAAAATAAATAACTGAAATGGAAAGTAAGTTTTATGTGTTTCCATTTAAAATGTTTCTAAAAGCATTTTTCATTATTATATGGCATTACATTTAAGAAAATAGTGGTGCGAACTGAGGTTATTGTTAACACTTTCAGGGTTCAGTGGATACTTAATATATCCATAAAGTTCTGTGATTGTTAAGTTTTAGTTATTTATGAATGTGTGTTTATGTTTATACTTTCTATTTCAGCTTGGCCACACTTCTTAGTACAGTTGTAGATCCAGGTCATGAACGGTGGTAGGCTGTTAAAGTCTGGTGGATGACATGACATGAGATGTTATTTCTGTAATTTTGTGATTGCTGGGACAAGGCCAAGCAGGTGGAGCTAGTAATAAGAATCTGGCTGGTATGCAAATAAATGTGTTTGATGGTTGATAGTGCTACTTTTAATGTGAGTTGCTCTTTTTGTTTGTCTTTATTTCCAATTTTCTGCTGAAATTGTTTGAATCTACCAAAATCAATGGAATTGGGTTCACTTCTAGCACTAGTGAATTGGAATCTGCAGTTTGGGGGCAGAAGTATAATACAGATATTCCTGAAGGCTGGTCTGAGCTGTAGCGTTCCCTTTAGGCTAATCAGGCGAACTGCCACCACCTAGTACGTTTTTAGTGTTATGTGACATGGCACCATCCATGGTACATAAGCTGCAGAAGGATGTCCGGAGGAGCTTTTCCAGTTGCATACAAAATTTATCAGCGAGCCTTCCTTAATTTACAGCAAAAAAAGTAATGCTCCCTGTACATTGCTCAGATCCTTTCTTCAAAGTTAGCTCTCCATCCCACAGGTCGAACATGTATTTATAAATGCTTTACTGAAGAGACCTTCTCTTACTTGTATTTTAGTCTCTATGTAATAACACAGATATTAGCTAGGGTTTTTTTCACAACACATAATGTTACATGAATCTATAAGCATTTATAGATTCAAGGCTGTGAGTAATATAGACCTTAATAATANAAAAAATTATTTAAAAAAAAAAAGGAATTCCTACCTTGACTCTGACTCAGGGCTACTCTTTCCTGCTGTGTTTACCATTCTCTATCCCTCTCTTCTTTCCCCATGTAGTTGTTTGTGGGATTTTGCTGCAAAAGGCCAGGTTGGATGGGGCTTTGAGCAACCTGCTCTAGGGAGAGGTGTCCCTGCCTATGGTAGGGGGGTTGGAACTTGATGATCTTTAAGGTCCCTTCCAACTCTAACCATTCTATGATTCTATGACTGAAATTAACCAAGTTAAAAGTAAATCTATGAAGTATTTTTGGTAGTATGTTTGTGTCTCTGTGCGTTGCACAAAATTATTTTAGTGACTGTATTTGAAGAGTGCCCTACAAGCTATTGTGCTGGGAAATCTGTGTGGGTGGCACTCTGGAGCTCAGACAGAAGCAGGAGTGCAGGAGTGCTGGCAAAGACACCTTAACGCAGTTCCATTGAAGAAAGTGTGTTCTTGTCCTAGTAGTTTTGGGTATGGAATGAGGACTTGCTGGTGTAAACACAAAAATTTTATTTCCAGATCTGCGTGCGCTAAAAATGTTTTAGAACTATATCTCGTAGAATTTACCTTTAGTTTCCAGGCATACTAACTGTGTATTTATACGTTCAACTGTCCAGCATTTCCAGTTTCACGAAATGTTTTGCTAAGCTTTGTCTAGTCTGGACATCTCGTTCAAAGAATAGCTATGATCTAATAAATCCCCATGTAAATGTGAATTACATGGAGGAAAATTATTTGCATTTTGCTTCAGTTTGAAAACGACTTTGATTTCTTTGCAGAATGTCAATGGTTAAGACACCAAATTTATGTGGGTAACCCTTTTTGTTGTTGTAGTTGTTTTGTTTTTCCAATCTTAAGCATCACCAGGAGGGTCTAATGAATAGTGATTCATTCCTTAGTCATTTTAATTAGCTTATAGTTTCTGAACTTAGCAAGTGTTGACAGCTAGTTCTTCCTGTCTTGTACTGTGTGGGACCTTGCTATGGTGATGCTTCATCCTGTCTGATGCTGACTGATGGACTATTGCATCTGACTCTAACCATTCTGTTGCTGTATGACACTATCCTTTTGATCCGTGCTGCTGACTCGGCTCTGCCATCCTGACCCTCCTCAGCTCCTGTACTTCTTGCCACTTATACTTGTCATACCACGTACAGGAGAGGTGAAGACAGCTCCAGCACACTGAGTCAACACAATGGCACATACAACGTATGCCTGCCTTACTACTGCTCAGTTTTCATCTGCTCTAAATCATTACAAGTCAGTGCCTAATATTAGACAATATTTACTCTCAATTTCAATTTGGATGGTAGGTGTGTGCATGTTTATGTACATATCGATAGCGTGTATATGCACATTAATTTTAATATTAGAGTATAGAAGGTCTGGAGAGAAGGGTTGTTGGAAGTACCTGAGTAGAGTTTTCACTGTAAACTTTGGAATTGCTGGTTTGTAGTTGTATTGTAGATTTACTTATTTTCAGAAAGCAATATAATGTTATAGGAAGGATCCGACTCCTTGCCCTTTAAAAGGCTTTGGAATCTTTAACCTTTAGTAATCCTAATGACTTACAGATTTCATGTTGCTGTTTCTGGTGATTTATTAGCTCTTTACATTAAACATCTTGTATGGCACCTTTTGGGGAGGGTGGTGGGTTTTTCATTTTTAAAATAATGTACAAATTATTCCAAGTTTTCATAAGCTTCCATACACAGAAAAAAGTGACCATATATACTTGAAATATATCTAATCTTCCCAGTTTGTTAAAACAGAGCCCTGACTGTAGTGCATGACTCTTCCAGTCTATTGCTTTTTAAGCTGAGAGTTGATTTGGTCCCATATTAAACCACCTTTTACATCTGCCTTCACTAATATACTTTCTCTAAAGATTTTCTGTCTTTGTTGTGTGCAGCATATTTCATCAACGGCTGTAATGCAAACAAGATAAAACAGTTTTGTTGGAAAAAAAAAAAAACAACCAGTTTTATAATAATTTTAAAACCTGGGTAAGACCCACAAAATTATAAAAATTCTTTCAAAATTTGTAATAATTCTCTGCCATAGTATAATTTGGGGTATATTAAAACATTTATTTTGCACAATGCAAAAATGAGAGCTTATATTGGCCTTTTATATGTTACAGTCTGGTTTTTCTCCTCCACAAAATATACACATAAGCACACTAGCTTTTTTATTTCTCACTCAATTTGTACCCTTCATCACAAAATATCAACTTTAGCCCGCCACACAGTCATTTCTCTGCTGTGACAGAATGGAGGAGAGAGCAAAGGGGTAGCCAGCTAGGGAAATCCCTGACACCAGTCAACTGGCTCAGCAGAGCTCTGTTTGCAGAAGGCACAGAAGAAGATGGATTGTTTGCACAGAAGGAATGGACACAGAAGGTCAGGGAAGCTGCAGAAAACTTACTAGGCTTTTGGTCTCTCAAAGCGGGGTGGGAAGCTGCTATGCAGATCTTTCAGGACATAAATCTGTAAGGTACCACTGCAACATCTTTCAGAGGCAGACTAAGCCATAAATTTTGTAGTACCCCTTATCTATCAAACACTAGAGAAGGAAAAAGGCACAGGGAGAGCATGTGTGTTCTATAGAAGCAGTGTGTAACGTCTGGTGTGTACTCTCAGACTGCTGATTTTTCAGCTGTCTGAGAAAATACAGTACCTTTGGATATTTCTCTTTGCAAAGCAAAACTTTATAGGACTGATAATAATGTGCAATGTGGGTAAAATAATTTCACAGAATGAAAAGTTTGAAGAGTTGAGGGGGCAGTAGTATTATCATCTCAGAGGCAGCACTCCAGACATTTCTATAACTTTTTTCTTAAAAATATTTTTCCCAGAAAATACTGCATCAAACAAAAATTGGGCAAAATAACAGATGTCTTTCCATCTAAGGGAAAGGAGGTTAAAAAATAATTAAGTAGGTTTCTGTTCAACAGAACAGATATAATTGTGAACTATCTGGGAAAATAAAAGAATATAGTCAAATGAGAATTTTTATTGTTCAGTTACTATGGGGTAAAATCCAGTTTGCACACCCATCAAAACTCTTTGAGATTTTTTTCTTTTGTCCTCCTTGTTTGGAGAAATCCTTAGAAACATTTTATTAAAAAAAAAAAAAAAAAAAAAAAAAGAGCTACCCGAAATGATTATTCTAGTTTCAGAACATTCACTGTGAGGGATAGGGGGAGCCACAAACACTTTTTAGGTTCTATGCACACTGCTTCACAAATACTCCAGTTGAAGGGCTTGACAGGCAATTAAAGTTTTTTAATTGCTGAACTTTTTAAGGAAAAACTCCAGTGAGAACTTGCAAAACATTTCTTGTTAAGTGTTTCAGCAAAAACTAAATACACTTGAAAAAGCTTTTGCTAATAGTATTTGGTAATTCACAAAACAAGTTCTGATGATAGTATCTTAGCCAGCTTTCGCTGCAGTGTTGGTGATTTTTTTTTTCTTTTGTTTTCTTGCTATTGACTTAATTTTTTTTTTTCTTTTACTTTCACTTTTTTTTTTTCCTGGTAGTTGCTTAATTATATTTTTGTCTCCATACTGCACAGTAATATATAAAATGTTGAAGCAGATGGAGTTTCCTAGTGTGTATTTATTATTTTGATGTTGGAAGCTTCATTAGTAACATCAGTACTTAAAAAAAATGACGACTTTAAATTTGCCGATTCAGTGTCTGATTTACTGCTTTATTTTGATTTCTTAGTAGACCCATCTATTATTTTTTCTTCAGCAATGTTATTTCATAATAAGATCTAGAAAGGGTAAAACTATTATTTTCTTATCTAAATATTTCACAGAAATTACATTATTTGTGAATGAAATTAAGTTATAAAGATAAGGAAAAACTTAAAAATGCCTTGAAATGGAATAGCATCCATATTCCAAGTGCATTAACACCTCTGCAAGTAGCTTATAAATATACATATTCTAATGTAAGATCTTTATTCAGGTTTAATGATTTCTTATCTATTGATATTATTAAAAAATTCAGACCACGTAAAATAAGTGAGACAACGGGATAAAGATTTAGAGAGATCTGCCTGGTTTCAATGAACATTTGTATTTAATGAGTACTTTCTTGTATTTTCTTGTTGTAAACAACACTGTGTAACATTTGGGTTACTGATTCTTTACTTCTAAGCAAACCATAAAGTAATCTTTCATTTCCAATCAGGTGAAAAAGGCTCTTGGTGTTCCCAGAGCTAGACCTGTTTGCTAGAAGCAAAGAGGGCTGGAGTCCACTTTGAAGCAACATTTAAAACAGCCAGAAAACAAACTGTCTGGGTACCTAATACTGCTTGACACTGTCTGAATATGCCTCGTGTCTACCACACTGAGAGTGGAGACACAGCTAGCTTATACTTTCCTGTGTTTGATATGGACAAATACACTCACACAGATCTTGTACACCTACTTTCTTCACTGGTGCAAGTATCAGCTGCCAACTCTAAGTTTTCTTAAGGTTAAAAATGCCAAACTAAGCATGGTCGATAACTGAGACACCCACAGTCAATAATAGGAGAGGTTTACTCATATATTAAGCAAACTACAATAATTAATGATAAAAGCTACCTTCATGTACTTCCAGAGTGAAGTAAAACCTTTGCTCACATGTAAGTATATTATTCAGACCATTCTTCGTTGCTTTTGAAGCATGATGTATTATTTCTTTTCTGTGGTTTCAGTAACTGTTAATAGTAATGACCTTGAATTGTGTCTTCCTGGTTATTACAGAAAACTGCACATGCAAGCTAGTTAATGGGTATTGGTGCAGCCGTCGTCAGGGTGTTTCAGCTGTCATGTTACCGTGATATGGATTAACTCAGTAATCAGCATTCAACAATGTACAATAAGTACTATAACAATGCTGGCAAATTGGCTTTGAAAACAAAATGTAACACGCTAATGTGATTATTAATCAGAAATTTCTAGGCACGCTTTGTGTGTCGTAATTACTGAAGGTCTGGTATGTGTGGCTGCTTCCGTAAGGCAGTTTGTCATATTTCAACACATTTGATACAAATGTCAGATCTGGTGCCAAATAATAGGAGAACAGAAAACGAGATACTTCTCTCTCTGCAACTAAAAATGTATTTCCTGACTCTCAGAACATATTCCCATTGAACTTTCTTTTGCTTTCTGTGCAACATCGTATCGCTCAATGACTGGCAGGTGCTATTTGCAGTCCCTGCTAGTTTTGTATTTAAGAGCCTAGTCATTAAAGAGACATGTACTGGTAAACTGGCTTTCTATGGAAGTAGTTTGCTTTCTAAGGAATGTAAGAAAATTTCAGAGGCAAGAACAAAATAAGCCTGGGGCTGATATACAGCAGAAAATAAGATAAAAGGCATGTAAAAACGAGGAGGTCTTTGTCTAAACCTAGTGACCGCTACAAAAGTAGCAACACTACTTAGATATAAGCAATACCATGACATTTCACACTCATCTTGTAGCAAATTCTGTCTATTATCGGGTTCCAGGTTTCAGACACAAACACTCCTCTGTTGGGAAATGAAATTGGCACTTACTGTAATCACCGAGAGATGTGCAACTCTTATTCTGGGTGAATGCAGGGAGACTGAGTGCCATCCTTAGGCTCCAGTCCTCTTCTTTTCCCTCAAGCTGCTGCAAATTGTCTACTCTAAGTTTCGTTCAGACTGAAACATGTCATTTTTTTCATGTATTTGTTTTGAGTATGAGTTAGAATTCGCCTGCTTTTTGGAATCAGTAATTATTAATGCATAGCTAACAATATTTGTAGGGTTATGATATTTACCATCAAGTCCCAGTGGCCTGTTAGGTGTCACCATGCTTAACTTTTAAGGTTCTTTTATTTATTTTTATTTACTTTATTTTTTTTTTCTTCACATTCTGTTCTTCTCTCATACCTTGTTGTATTTTATTTCTCTCCTAGGTTTTGGTACTTTCCATGTCCTTGTGGTCCCCCTCTCAGTTTCATATTTCTTTATATACCCTGCATCTTGGAACATCTGTTCTTGTTTTGCTTCGTTTAACTTCAGCATGCATATTTCTTCTGCTGCTGTTCTAGAAATTAATGTGTTGATCACAGCCCTACACAGGGTGTGTGCAATTGTAATAAAAGCATTTTTTTTTTAAAGTAGATCTGTTCATTTCAACTATTTTAAAAACTGTCCATATTATATATGTAACTTAGTTTTTCATAAAGGAATGTTTAATACAGCTTTGTTCCAGTTTTGATTTCTCAGTTATTAATTAAACAGTAAACAACTTTATCAGCATATATTCTTATTGCTAAAGAGGGTCACAAATAACTGGTGTTCTAGTGTTTTGAGTGCTTTTGTTTCTCACAAAAATGCCCTATTTTTATTTAGCATGGGTTTTCCTTATTTATTTTTTCCTTCCAGGTTGGTTTGTTGTGGGTTTTTTTTTTTGTTTGTGTTTTTTTTTGTTGTTGGTTTTGGTTGTTTTTTTTTTTATTTTTAATCTGCTCAATCTTCTAAGAACAACGTTTCAGTTACAGCTCCTGTGCTACCCAAGTGATTTTATAGGGGGTGTGCAGCATTCTCATATTTTTTTTCCCACTGTTTGATCTGTTTCTGTGTTGTTAGCCTTTCCTTAATCTTTGCTTTTATTTGAAATTTGAGTGTTACAACAGTAGAGCAGATATAGCTTTTTCTCAAATGATTGCCTCAAAATGAAAGGATTATAGCCTCAAAGGATTTTATAATGGGATTAGAGGGTATGTATCTGGACAGTTACCATACAGCATCTGCTTTGTACTTGTTACAGTTGATGTGTGTCTTAGCCCTAGGCCTACCCCTAGTTCGAGGTGAGTAGTGGAGGGGGAACTGTGGGAGGTGAGATGTATGAATTTCAACTCATTTTGCATGAGGAGGGCATTGACTTTGGTTTCCTTAGAAACTGCTGTAATCTCTAGTCTATTTTAACACTCCTTTCCCCTCCTCCTCCTTTGACAGACAGGTTTTAAGTGAAAAGAGTGAACCAATTTTCCATAATCAAAGGAATTTAAGTGCAGATGGGATTCCAGGCTGTGAATCCCACTTTCACATGAGCATATAATTTGGGTTGCACTTAGGCACTTAAAAGAGGGAGGCAACACTGCAGATCATCTCTATGAAATTTGTTGTTGGCTGGCCCATGCATTTCCCTGTTTAGGAAGCTGATTACCTTGGATCCTATCCCTGGGCACCCATATTTCTGTTCATTTTATATTGTACTGAGGCATCCAGCTCTGGTTCATGAGCTCTCTTCACAGGTCTGGAAGGAAAAGGAAAAAATAGTGTTTGGCCCATCGTCACTACATACTGCTCCTTTTGAAGACCTGAGGTTTTTAACTTGGTTTGTTAGATGTGCAGTTAGGACATAATAACTATATATTTAGGATCTAAATATCCCCGATAATTTAGGAGGTGTAGCACATTGAAAATCCCAGTGCCTAATCACCTTCAGCAGTGCATGTGTTAGGAGCTCTGTCCTTGTTTAAAAGATGTTTTAGGTTTCTAGTTACCAAAAATTTTTTGCTTAACGAAGAACACAGACATTTTAAAAACACTTAGACATTTCCAAAATTAAATTAAACTTAGTCACTTTAGAAAACATACATATTCCTTTTTCTCTTAAATTTATCTTTCCTACTTCTAAAGAAATCTCTGTTTTTAGGAACTGATGTGATACTTCCTCAAAAATACATTTCGACAACTGCATTCAAGTAATAGCAGTATTCGTGGATAATTTCTAGGTAATTTCTATATGCTGTGTGGCTTGATGGAGCTCTTCTAGATTACGTGCTGTACTGCATAATGATCTGTTGTGATAGGGGTTAAGCGCAGGCTAATTTAATTCTCTTAGCGTCTGAAGTTTATCCAAGTTGGCTTTCATGAAGGCCTCTTTGTATAGCTATACTTACTTGGTTATTAAGTGACAGTTTTCCTCAAATTTCGAAGGCTCCCTGAAAGTCAGGCTGCAAACTTGCCTCTTGTGTGATGTCAAACATGAGGGTGATATCCTGATTTTAATCCCCCATTCACAGGGTTATTCTTCCTCTGGTGATGCAGTTCGTCATCATAAGGAAAATGCTTAGTAATCTTGCTTTCAGAAGTGAAAAAGAAAATCCAACCACTGCATTAATGCAATCTCAACAGCTGGGAAATAAATCACAGTGAATAATTTTTCCCCTGTATTGTGCTGTTTCTTCATTTGCAATCCCAGGTAAAATTTTCATAAACCCCTCAGTAATTTAGGCACCTAAATCCCACCTTTCAACATGGAGAAAACAGTTAACCCCTGTCTTTTCATTCCCTAAGCCTACAAGAGAGATCGCAATTCTTCCCCTGTCTATCTACTTCCTTCAGTAGTCTTTGGATTGTGATTTTTATTGTGTATTTATAAGTATTAGGTATAATGGGGGATCAACTTTAACGGGGGCCTCAGGCATGATTGTAATACAGGTAAGAAGCAATAATTATAGTAACAGATGTTGCCAGCTTTTAATTCCATTCTCAAAGAAATTCAAACTCCTTTATTTGAGAATGTAGTTGTTCAGCAGGAGTTTTAATTGATTTGTCTCTAAAAAGTATTTCGCTCCTTTTTGAAAACAGATATTACCCCATATAATTTTTATTTGCCTAATTTTTGAATCTGATTGCATTGTCTTTGAGTTGATTTATATTTTTCACAGGTTTCTAAATATTAGTTCCCCCTCAGATCACGCCACCCTGGTTGCCTTCATCCTAGCATGTTCTCAGAACTTTTTCTCCCTCTTGTGACCCCTCTGAAAGACGTAGCAATAGTAAATCCTTTGAAAACATGCACCAATTAACTGTACTTATCTATAAAATAGATTCAGTTTTTTATCTACTTCCTAAGACTTATTTTTCAAATCCAATTGAAATCACCTGGCTTTCTCTTTGAACTTTGCTAAACCAGTTCTTTAATGTTACAACTATTAATTTAATTTCTCATAATGCCCCACCTCCTTTGAATGTGTACTCCATGCTGATATTAAAACTACAGCATTCTAGGCTGCCTCGTTAATATGTTGTGTTATTTCTCAGTTTAAATTGAACTTCTCATCACATGCTTCTACTTTTTCTAATATTTGTCTGACCCTTGATTTTCACATCAAAATGTTATGAATTTTGCATTGTCTCTTGAACCTTGGTGACCACTTACAGCAGCTGAGTAGGATAGCGAATAAAAATCAAATACCACTTACTACAGGCTGGACCCTTGTTCTGCCCCCAGTTTTCCCCCAGATTTACAAGTGTAACTCTTAGGCACTGTAACAGGAATTGCAAAATGGTTACTGAGGGAATTTGGCTGTTAGGATGAATGTGAGAGTCAATCCCTGCCTCTGAAAACAGTTGTGCATGAGAGAATAAGCAGCTGGATATCAGCAGATGTGGTCTCAAAGAAGGTCATATGTAGTTTTTTTTCCTCCTTTTGCTTTGGGAAGAATGAGGAAATATTTAATTTTCCTCTCCAGTGCTTCACTTGTGCATGGGACTGTATATATATAGATTCCAGGAAGCTCAGAAAGTAAGTGGGCTGTGTTAAAAATAATGTAAGGAAGACTTTCAGGACAGTTAACAGTGGATTACTGCAGAAGTCAAATGAATAGATGTTCTTGCTAGCCTAAATTTTCAGAGGATTTTGTGGAGGTATGCAATATGTATAATATAACTATTGGATCACTGCATTGTAAGTTTCATAAACATTTATTTAATAAGGTATTGAGAAAGTATGTTGGGAGCTATTGAACTGGTAATGAGAAGAGAGAATGAGCTAGACGTGTCGGGCAAGAAATAAGCTTGACTAAACAGAAAATTCTGATAAGGAAAACCAGCATTTTAGACATATTACATATGGAATATATCTAATATTTTTATTTTATCTTCATTATTCTAATGCTAGCCTGTCACCCTAATGAAAGGCTTTACTCATAAAAAATGGATGTACAAATCAAGAATTACTCTTCCTTTCCATCCCCTTATCTTCATTATTGAGGATCTGTATTAACATTTAGAGAAATTAGTCCTTGTCTAATACTAGATTAAGTAAGAACTGGATGCTGAATACTTCTTCATTTTTTGAAACCTTCAGTTTCATAAAAAATGACACTTAACAGACTTCTGAGTTCTTTATCTCCCTTGTGTGCTCAGCTTCTCTGTTTCTGACGTGTACTTTTTCTTTAGCAAAAGCCCCAAGAACACATATTCATCCTTTGCTTTCTTCCCTCCTTGCCTTCTGCTCAACTTGAATGACAATTTATAACTAACTCATTCCCCTTTTTCTAGCACTTCTTGCTGTAGCCTGTAAGCAAACATTTCCTCTGGGACTTTCTGGAGTTCTGTAGACCCACAAATAAGAGCGGGTCATGCATAATTTATCCCAGAGGACCAACACATTCTGCTGTGAGAAGCCTAAACCAAAACTCTTAACCTGAATTGTTCAGATCTTTAAAAATCAGCTTTCCCTCAACTCCTTTGCATTTTGTTGTTGTTGTTGTTGTTGTTATTATTACTAGTAGTATCCTTAAACCTGATTAATGGTCAAAATCAGGTTCTCAGAACTGCAATTCTTCTCTGAATTTATAAGCCTGAGAATTTCTTTGTATTACACCATTTTATAATTAAATATTTACCTTTTAGGTGTACTCTTAACTCCTGTTCATTATAGCGAGAATGGTGGATGCACAAGAAATTAATAAAAAACACAAGCATCCAAGTATAGTAGTTTGAAAGTATTTACTGCTCACTTGAAAACAATCAGTAAATAGAAGAGGTGGAAAGAGAAAATTATTCTAGTCCAGTTTTATTTTCTTTTTCACATACTGGGTGAAATACGTAGCTAGTGTACATTGCAACTTAAGGCATTTGTTCACATGAGGCCTAGAGAGGCAGCTGAAGGTTTGTGGCAGAGCAGATTTAACACACAGAGGAAAACTACTGTCCTAACAGAAGAGACCTATTCTGTGCTTTTCATTTGGCCACAGGTATTTAATTTCTATTCGTGGTTTCTTCTTGCTTTGAATTTGAAATTCAGTCTAATTCACTCAGGACATGCCGTTAATCTGTTCCTGCTCTCAACGAGTTAGATATTTTTACTTCAAACTGTGCTTTGCCTTACTGAATAGAGCAACTATTCAGTCTGCAAATTCATCAAAACACCACATATATAAGTGGCATGGCAAACTCAGCTCCAGGTTGGGTTTTTGGATTTGTTTGTTTGCTTTTTTTACAGTAGTGGATCAAAATACTAAGATCCAGTGTAACATTGGCCGGGTTAAACTCTTGAGATTGTCCAAGCTCAGGGAGGGTTTTCATAAATGTGGTAAGAAGTATAACTACCAAATTACTATAATCACTGAGATTGCCATAAATCTCTAGGTGTTTTGTACTGTCTGATCCTTGGCTTAGTAGAAAGGAGTGTTTCAGACAGAGCTGTTCTTCATGTTTAAAGAATTTCATTTGTGACTACACAGGAGAGAGTACCTCATGAATGATATACAGAGAAGCTGGGTAATATAAAGCAGTTGCTAGGTCCCCTGAAGATCACATGGATGACAGCACACAGCTCTTTGCTTTGTAATTGACTCTGTTTACCAAAGCATTAACATCCTAATTTACTATATTAATGGAAAATTCCTGCACCCATTTCTCTACACTCAGGCTGAAGCAGGACGATGACTTGGATTTTTGAGTTTCCCATGAATGGGAAACAGAAGAAGAAGAAAACTTCATCAGCGGAAGAAAACTTCAGGAGAACCTCTCTGTTCTTGGAGAGAAGCCCAACAAAAAGATTGCAATTGCTATCTATCTAACTATATTTTTTACCAGCCTAAGGCAAATAAGACATCCTGTCTTAAGGCTCTCAGCTAGAAGCATTGTGAATTATTCCCTGTTGTTGTTGGCTTCCTTTTCTGGGTTTCTTTGTCACTGCGGCAAAGGATATCCATTGACAGAAGAAAGGAAGGGTTAAATGGTTAATGCTGTCTGGTTGGTTTGTTTGTTCTCTCATTCCTTCCAGCCTTCCTTCCCTCCTTCCTTTTCCATCAATTATTAATGCTGAATATTAGTTCTTCAAGAAGAACAAAAGAGAAAAAACATCTAATTCAACATCTAAGCAACATGGATGATCCATACAGAATATACTGAAGACTGGAGCTAAGAGGGAGTATCTGTAAGAGCTAATTTATATGAGAAAAGACTGGCGCTGTCTTCCTCTGAAAGAATATAATGCATCCATCTCTAAACTAGAGCTCTAGGATTTGTTATTTGTGCTTGGGAAGGCATTTGAATGGATAAATTAGTCTGATAATCCCTCTGTTTGACAAACTTCAGTTGCTCCAATGGTATAGAAACATCCCTCCTTCTCCGGGTAATTTGTTGTTTGATGCAGCCAAAAGTATGATTTGTACCACATGCACTTTTGAAGGACTAAGCAAAATCTCCATTGCAGTTACAGCACCGAGGGTGAACAACACTGGCCACGGTGTCCTTGTCATTCTCCAACCCTTGGTAGCCTTTATTACTTTAGAAAGTATTGGGTGGATGGATGATTACAGGTAGGAAATATTGTACAAACTTTGAAACTGGAGGGAGGCAAATAAAATCAGCAGTCTCCAAATGAAATATGTGTTACTACTAGTGAAACCCCCTAGACTACAGGCAGCTTGAAAGATGTTTATGTTCAGATTATAGATTTATGACTTAGTCTTTCCAATATTCATGAATGCAGAGAGTATTTTGCCTTAGGCATGTTATAGTAGCAAAACCTTGAAACTGGCAATAATTGCTTAACATTCTGAACAACATAATTATATATTTTTGAGCATTTTAGCGATTGATTTAAGGACGTATATGTACATTAAAAAAGCAAGCATGATCTTTTCAAGGAGTAAAACTGCTCTTTCATCATTTTACATTTGAAAGCTGGTTTGCCTCCAAACAAATCACATTACTTTCATTTTACATGCATATACATTTTACAAGTCTTATCGTTAGTGAGTCCCACGCAGTATGGGTTTAAAAGTTTAATCAAACTAAAAACCATGGTCCACTGATGTTCTATAGACCTGCTGGGTTTAGAGCTGTTATGAGAAGAAATGTTCCCTTTGCAGCCACAGAAAGTCAAATTAATTACCATGCAGTGATTCCTTCTGAAGAACAGAATTGCTTGGGCAGACTTTAAATATGGATGTGTAGATGCTGTACCTGCATTGGATTATTTTTGTCATGAATTGGTTTTTTTAACTGCTGCTGTCTGTTTTTCTTTGTCAAGACTCTGTAAAGAGTACTTAATTTAAAAATCATTATTTCATGTAGCATTCAGAGATAGATATTTGTGTAAAAAACCAGTAATTCTTCAGGTTTTGTTGTGAATCAAACTTCTATAAATGTTTTTTTTTTTTTTTAAGAGTGGCAAACATCCATGGAAAGATTTGAAAATGTTTGACTTCAATAGCCTATATTTAGGAAATTTTATTTGACTGTTTGATCTACATTATTGATGATTCAGTTCTTCATCAGTAAAAAGGAGCATGAGATATAAAATAGATATGAAGTGTGGTTCTGTTAGGATCTAATTATTGTGGGAGGCATATTGTGGTACAAGTTAGCAAAGGAAAAGAAAGGAAGGTACAATGTAATGTTAGCTACGTTATTATCTTTTAATAATGTGTTAATTTTAAAAATCTTTATAACTTTTGCAATTGTTTTAACCTGAAATAAAATATTTAGGAATGATAGCAGAGGTCAATAATAGTGTCTGTCACTATCTCTGAAGGACATTCACTGCTGTAGGGATAAAGGAATATTTCCTGCTTTCTAGGAAAGCAGGGATGAGGAAAAAGAATGAAGTTTTAGTGCTGGATGAGGCAGGCAGGAAAAGGTTCATTTGTCTTCTTTTTGTAAAACTGGAACTTCAGCATCTCTGGAACTAGAGAGTTGTTGTATGGGTTCCTGCTTAGGCTGCTGACATCCTCCAACCACTTACACAGACATGTGCATACACAGGCACAATATCAGAGGCCTGGAAAACCTTATCTATGTCCTCTAGCTTTTTAAATAGTTTATGGAAACTGAATCTATTCAAATATTTCTGAAAAAAAGTGCACCACAAATAAATCATATTTTCAGTAATCAAAATACACTTATTTTAAATAACTTCAATTATATGAAATGGCATATTTTGCTTCATTTCTGTGCATGCTGGTAGATGTGAAAATGTCCCATTCTCTGCTCCTTGGATTCTTTAAAATGTTTATTAAAGCTAAGTAGTAAATCTTATGTATCTCATTGCCATCTTGATAAACTCTCAGTGCTAAAGTGTTTAATAATAATGTAGATTGTAACAGCTGCTACACTCAGTGTTCTTTCCAACTTCAGATGATTTATTTTTGAAGTTTTATTTCTAAAGGCTTCCAGTTAATTGCTGTATGCTTTAATTGGGCTTTGGTATGCTCATCTTTTGATCACAGTGCAAACAGCAAACCATGCTTGAATAAATCTTGAGGGTATCTGCAGCTCGATCAGTTGTGTACGTGTCTCTGACACTCCTTGGATACACAGGATGTGGGTTCAGTTATCAGGACAGTGCAAATTGTAAGCAAATCACAGAATCTAACAGTGCTACTGGTCGGTCTGTGCTGTGTCATGGTTCAAGCTTGCTACTCATTGCCCTGAGAGCATTTAGCTGTTACTTCCCTAGGTAAAAGCTGAAGCTGAGAAACAATGGCGTTGAAGTTAATTTGCATTCTCAAGGTGTTTCACCAGATAATTATATCCAGTTCATATGCCTTCTAGAAATTAGACAGATCTCTTCTCATTCTCATTTTGGTTTTCAAACTCAAGATAAAGGTGGGCAAAATCTTGCATCCCCTACCTTGCAATAACATGAACAAGTTATATTAGTTGTTTAATCTTTTATGCTGCGCTGATATTGTGAGATTATTCTGAAGAATTTTTGCCTCGCTTAATCATCTTTGTGTAGACAATCTTATGGTTACACTTGGTCACTTTATTACTAGTCAGTACACTAACATGTTAGTAGCCTTACAGTTTAAATGAACTCCATATAATTTAATTTTTAATTTAATTATTTGGGTGTGGTTTTTTTTTTTAAATTCTGAAAGAAAACTGTGTGGTTTTCAACATACTTTTGAAAACCAGAATTATCAAATGTAATATCCTATTACAGAAGAACTTACCCATAGCATATGGGTTTCTAACTCATACTTAATCTTGCCGTAATGGTTTATGTACCATAACTGTGTTTATCTTAACCATATAAATGCCTCAGCCTTTCTAATTTTAATTTATTTGGCCAGTCAGTGGATCTGGGTGATATGTAAGGCAAGGAACATTACTGGTCATTTGTGAAATCAAAAAGTTTTATTTAATTATTTTTAAATCTGGTTCTTTGGTTTTATTTAGTAGCTGCTTGTGCTGGTGTTACAAGAAAAGGGAACAGGTGATCATTACTTAGCTCTTAATATCTTTTGTTATGGTATACTCTCTTTTCTGTCTTCTTCCATTTACATTCCTGCTGCAATCCTCTCAGCCCTCCACTCTGCTGGAGCGACCCCATGTGTTCAATTATTTTTAGTTACCATTACTTGACGTTTCTATTTCTGTCACTTTTTTGACATTGATTTTTCTGTTTTGATGGCACTATTTCAGTGAAGGGCACACACATATGTATCAAGAAAAATATATGCAGACAAAATATAGACATACATTGATATGTATACAAATATTATATATGTATATGTACATACATAAATATACATGGATACTAACATTAAATATGTGTATCTAAATACATGTGTATGTGTGTACATATGTGCATACACATATATGTGAACACATAAAAATGTGGTGGGTGTGGTTCATACACACATATATGTAAACGCACACTTATATATTATCATATAATATGTTTATCATATATATTAAAATGCATAAAATGTATATGATCCTATGCATTAGAATCCTGTAGATACTGTAGATATTTTCCTATACACAAATGTTTTTCTCCCTTAATTTCTTTTTCTTGAAATGCAACCCTTTTCTTAAAAAAAGACATAACTCAGGAAATGATATATTGTTCATAGAATGGTTAGAGTTGGAAGGGACCTTAAAGATCAGGCAGGGACACCTCCGACCAGACCACATTGCTCAAAGCCCCATTCAGCCTGGCCTTGAACGCCTCCAGGGATGGGCATCCACAACTTCCTTCAGTAACCTTGTCAATATCTAATCTAAATCTGTCCTCTTTCAGTTTAAAACCACTATGCTTTATCCTTTCTTTATATTCCCTGACAAAGAGTCCCTCTCCAGCTCTCCTGTAGCTCCCTTCAGATACTGGAAGGCTGCTATAAGGACTCCCCAGAGCCTTCTCTTCTCCAGGCTGAACAGCTCCAGCTCTCAGCCTGTCCTCACAGAAGAGGTGCTCCAGGCCTCTGATGATATTTGTGGCCCTCCTCTGGACTTGTTCCAACAGGTTCATTTCTTCTTTACATTGGGGGCCCCAGAGCTTGGACACTCCAGGATTTCTACACACTAGTTTAATTGTGTGCAGCTTACCTTGCAGACTACCTAGAAGTTCATTCAACCTCTTCAGAAAGTAAAAAATATTACTAAAGTGAATTAAATCAAATTATATTTGATATTTAGAAGAGATAGGTACTAAATGCGAAATACAAAGTAAACTATTTTATATCGAAAATCAATCTGTCATGTAACAATCTGTGTTGATTTTCATCTCAATAATAAAGTGCAGAAATTTACTGAAATTAGACAAAAATCCAAAGCAGTTTAATATTGGGAAGACAATCCTTAACCAGTAAGCGCAACATTTCCTTATTTCTGGCTCACCAGTAACTACAAGTTAACACTGTTAACATTGCATTTAGCCATAATTTTGACGTAAATACGGCTATGCAGGGACAGACTTCCCAAAGGAAAGCTCTCTTATCTTAAGAAGCTGATATTGGAGAAAGATTCTTAAAGCATTTGAAAGTTCCAATCTTTGACATAGCTTTGAAAATCTTAACCTGTGAGTTGAGTTGATTCATTAATATGGTCATGGTGTTCTTGTCTTAAGATTCTGATAAAATTGGAACAGTATGTTTCCTACTTAATGTTTTTGTAAAAAAAAAAAAAAGAGAAAAAAAAAAGATAAACAGTCTATTTTCAAGTAGCACATACATTACTAGTTCACAAATTATGATGTACTTCTGTATGTTGTTTAGAGCAACTGGAGAGTTGGAATATATTCATGCAAACAGATGCATGTGAGCACTGAATTATGCGTATGTTTAAACATATCTGTATGTGAATACATAACAGGGATTGTGAAGTAAGTTACTTTGATCACAATTTTGCCGTCATCAATGTCTATCGTATCTACCGGGCACTAATGTGAAGTGTTTTGTGTAATTCTTAGCACAATGTAATTGCACCTGCTATTGCTGTTTTATGTTAAAGCTTAGTCCCTTCTCCTGAAATAAATTTCTGACCACTTTAAAGGAGCAATAAGCACAAGATAGTCTATGTTAAAGCCTAAGAGATTAGAGTTATTAAAAGATACTTTCTTATCAAGAACAGTATCGATACGCATTGTCTCACTTTTTCTGGGAATAGTTATAGCATTTATAGCAAGAGATTGTATTAAAACTTATTTGTTGGTTAGCTTTATAAGGATGAAACAACGTATGTGGCAGAATAAAGTTAGGGGTACAGCATGCATGATGTAGGCAAAGGTAAAGGAAAGTTTTCACTGTAGCCAGACCTTCTGCTATATATATATGTATCTTTATAATATTTATGTACATGAGTCATGAGAGAATTCTGTTGAGTCTTCTATCATATTTTTACTTTTTCCAAGAAACTTAGTTATTAATTTTCTTGCGATTCCTACTAGCCATTTTGAAGTTACATCTCTGAACAGCTATGTGAAGTCCCACAGAAATTATTTTCATCAAAGCTTCAAAAAATTGTCTGCATCAGCCCAACAGCAGACTAACATGCAGCTCAGTAAGTATGTGAAGCCATAGTCACTTTTCCCTTCCTAGAATCTTCTGTCTACTTTTGTGGGGTTTTTATAATGTTGGTTTTTGCTTTGTTTGTGTCTTCTTTTTTTTAAAAAAGAAAAAATTCTTTGTTGGATGTTTAAAAGAAGCAGTGTTTCATTTCCCATCACGTAGTCAAATTTCTGCTGTCTATAGTAGCAGGCCCTTTTACCTTCTTTTAAGCTTGCCCACACCTTTGGGCTTCTTCATTACTGTCTTTTTGTAACCAGCATAAATAAATTCCATTTGGATAATAGATTAAATGTTGTCATAAAGGAGGAGTCTTACTTTACGCCAAGTTTTTATGCCTAAGAATACATTTACAATCCCTTTATCCAGTAAGGGTTCCTTTGCACTAAAAGGATACCTTTATATGGTAGAAATCCTCCTTGCTGTCCCTCTCGAAGAAGGAGTTCTGCAGAAATCAAAGTGATCTCTATCTGATTCTTTGAGAGGTGACAAGGCTCATTAGAAAAAATAACAGTCAAAAAGGGCACCCCTTTCACCTGTTCTGGTTGGTTGCAGATGCTTATTATTTTGAGTAAGATTAATGCTATCTGCCTTGAATTCAGTAATACCCTTCATTTTTTGGCTGGGACCTAAAAGTTGCATTCTAGATGCATCTAGGCTAGGTATAGGTCTGGAAAAAAATCCTAATTTGGGCATTAGATTTCAGTTTTATAATATTCTGATCATAAGAATATGTTCCATACCTGTTTAGTGTAAATCTTGGAATTGAAAATGAAATCTGGAACTGCGGTGCTTGCCTTGGCTTCATTTTTGTCTTTAATGGAGGGACAAGACATATTTTCAAGGCATGCATTCATGGTTTGTTTATGAGCTAAATAACTTTCTATTTAGAGCAACATAAGAGACAAACATCTATCAGTGTAACAAACAGTGACTCTCACATTGTGTAACTTCATCTTCAAAAGTGATTGATTTTGAAAAGCAAAATTTTTTTTTTGTAAATTACAGGTATAGTCAAACCAATATCCAGCCTCAGCATACAGGATGCAAAGTAGCAGGGCGGAATAAAGTGGGCCATTGTGAATGTGCGATGGGAAGAAGCAAGAACCTTAGACCTGTTCCAATGGTTAAAAAATTAAAACAGCTGGATGACGTTTTTTGAATAGCTGTATAGCACCTATTCAGGGCTAACCAGTGTAATATTCAGAGAAATTCCAATGGTTTGTCTACTTACAAATACATTCTGCATGGACCACATGAAACAGTCATTCATTTTTTGTTGCTTGCCTCTTATCTGACATTATAAATATAGGGAAGTCAATTAGAACATGCTTTAGTAGCGGTTCTTGCCACTATGATAAATGTCATTATAAATGAAAAATTAATAATTGCAACCTTACATGTAGCTTGGAAAATTAACCTAATGCCCCCCATATGGAACTGAATAAAGAAAAGCTATTTGAAAACATGCTGCTGGGAATTAATCTAGTACGTCAGTGGGGCAAACATTTCCTGTATGTGCAAGGGGAAATAAAATCCAACAGCTAAACTGTTTGCATTTATTGCAGCTCTACCCAACAGGCAGCCCTACCCCTCTCTTCAGAGGAGGTGGCAGAAATTACTTTCTCACGCTCAGATTGTGGAGTTTATGTCAGCTACTTCCTCTGTTTTTATGCTCTCTTCATACCACCACATCCCCCTGAAAATGGGTCACTACTGTTACACCACACGTCACTGAGCAAAATGTCTGTGGGTCAAGCCTGGGAGTTACAGAAATTGATAGGAGAAATAGTCAAGGATCATACTGACAGCATCAAAAGTGCTGTAGATTCACTGAAGAAATTAGTTTAGATTTTACTGGAGCACAGCAGTCTACATGGTATCTGTTAGGCTATCTCCCTACTGAGACCATCTTAGCTTCATCAAGTCTTCTCTTCATCACCTCAAACTGAGGTGGCATATGTTTCCTTGAGCTGTGTTATTTTGTTTACCATTAAAAAAAAGACCCAAATCACTATTTAGTGTTTCCCCTCCTGTCTTTCGCTTTCTGTCTTTTTAATCCTCCACTTTTTTTACACGAAAGAAATGGTTGCTAAAACTGTTTGTGATGATTGATACAGAGTGTTTCTGAATGCTGGAAACGTATCTAGTAATTACACTGTTCAGACATGAAGATTGTATTACCTCAAATTGCCTGGAATGATGTCAATTTATCAAACTTCCTGCAAGAAGTTCATCTCTGCTGTAAAGTGATCACTTTTCTCTCTGTTAGCTTGCTTTATCTAATACAGAAGGTCTAGAGGGGATTTATCCACTCTCTTTTTCAACCTCATCCTCTTTTGGATTCTGCCAGACCAATGGGGAAAAAATGAGAGCGTGTTTTGTGACTGCCTTGTTTATTTTATCGTCTTTCAGTGCAGTGGAGGGAGAGGATGTGTAATTTGATTTGAAAGCCCAAGACACTTAAGCAACAGGGCTTCGACAGAGCAGCAGTAATGATGTCTGCTTACTGAGGTAAAACATGGTCTGTTTGTATTCCAGACAGAAGATTTCAATTATGCTTGTTTAAGACTAACAGATTAAAAGCATAAAGATTCATTTCCTATTAAGCACTGTTTTGGTGAGTCTTTAATGTGAGTATCAAAGTATACTAACTGGACGTTCTCCTGTCTGTCTAACGCTGCCAGAAGGAAAACAACGTTTTTTAACATTTGTCTGCCCATTAATGATCAAATGGTGTCCTACAAAATGATTTTTACTTTTTGGACTATCAACAACAGAATAATTTACTTACAGTTTTATGTGCAAATGTAGCTTTCTTAACCTTTTTTTCTGTGGTGTCATTCCAGTACTGTCAGACTAGCTGACCTAAAACTACAAGTAAGGTTAACAGGAGACTTGTCTCCTTTGGGAGTTACTCATTGGCAATCTAGAATATTAGCATAACAAAGACTAAAACAAAGCATGATTTCTTAATAACAGAAATAGATATTCTTTTTGTGTGTTTTCTTTCAGTCTTCTGATAAGGACATATGTTTTTATATGGCTTTTTTCCCCCCATGTCTTAAAGATCTAAGTTCTGTCTATCATGAAGCAGGTGATTTCCCACTGTAGACTGTTTTTCATTAAAATGCGGCCCAAACCCCAAGCTTTTAATCTTATTTTGGCTTGTTGTATAGTGCTATACAAGTCCTAAATAGCTTTAAGAATGCCATGGTCACACAGGCAGACGAATCAAGTTAAGCAACAGTAAGCAGTAACTAAAAAATAGTTCTGGAATTTCTTATCTGTTTGCAAGTTTCTCATTAGCCAAAAGAATACAAGCAGCAGAGTCACCAGCTATATTCCCTTAACACATCTTAACCTTCAAAGAAAAAGCATAAACAGGGTTGCTCCAGTGCTTCCACTGCTTCTCATTTTCCCCTCTCATGAGTTGAACTAAACTGCCTTTAATATTTGGAACTTACCTAGATTTAGCTGCTTCTAGTGGGAGGGACACTAGCTGGGACACTGAAAAAGTGTTTTGGGACCTTATTAACTTTACTTAAAATAAAAGGAATACTTCTTGGCTTTGTATTTTACAAGTACACATAGACACTATCCTTGATAATCCCTGTGATTTAACTAATTAAGCAACCCCAGTGATGTACTGCTGGATAAGTCTGGCAAAACCTCCTACTCTGGATGTGTAGTCCAGAGCACCAGAGAAATAACACAGTGAGTGCACTCATCAAAGGTACCATTAGCAAGGAAAGAAATAGGTACTAAATCAATCCAAGCCAGGTTTAGTATCCTTTGATAACACTTCGTCTTGTAATTTTCATACTATATTTCTGCTATTTCTGTATCTTACACTCTCCACATTTTTTGTACTATCAGAATTATATTCTTGATATGAGTGTTTTTATATTCGTAACATTTCTTCGAGGAGTAACTTAGGGAATAACTCAAGGAATTCCTGAATAATTTTTAAAATGTAGATCCCTAATTCCAGGTTTGATTTAAGCTTACTGATTAGTACATATGTTTTCAAAACTCTTCCTCAGAAATTACTATTATTGACGTAGACTATAATCTTTGAGGTGTCTGCAACAATGAACCATCTTTTTATTATATTTACATGGGCAATTAAAATGATCTCATGTCCATGTCTCTTAGGAAGCAGTCTAATAATATCAGTCCAGAATGTTATTTTTAGCTTCTATCCTCATCAAGCAGTTTAAAGATTATTCCATTATTTGAGGTCTGGATTTTTTTTTTTTTTTTCCCCACGTTTTTACTATTTCTTTTTAATGACCTAAAGGACTACTTCAGACACCACCAGTATGAACTGTCTTTTATGGCTCTGTGCCAGAAAGAAAATCAACTGTTATTGTGCCTGCTCTCGCTATTAGATTACATAGCATAAAAATCACTGTCCGCTGAAGAAGATCACGTTGTCAGCACTGTGTGCCAAAGTGACACTGAACAATTTAGGTCCCATCTCCCACTGTGCTGTGCTCCAGGAAGGCATTCAAGGAAAATAAAACGACCGCAGCTTGCTGTCAGGCTTAAGAATGTTTTCTGTAAAATATGCCATGAATAATTCTCTTCTTCACTATTTCTTTACAACTCCAAGTCTCCTGGGGAAAGATATGTATAATTTGACAGTATTTTGCTATTGTGAAATAAGAATTTTAGCTCTATTGTCAAATTGTGTGCATGAATATCTGTTAATGTATCCTTTTTTTTAAATAAGTACAAGAAAACTTGGGAGTCCCTAATCAAGAAAAATAGAAGTCAATAAAGTCCAAGGCCTTGCCTGTACATATCATCTCTCTACCCCCTGCTATTTGCAACTGAAATTGTTTTCTAACTTCATGTAGTTAAAACAGCGTAAACATGATAAAGGTGTTAATCTTGGAAAAAAACCTACACAGGCATTTAATTTATGCATACAGCAAGAACCCAGTTACTATCAAAATTTTTTGATATCACACAAAGTAATACTGTAATGAGAAATATATCCCAAACTATTCTTAAATGCACATACCTCTAAGGAAGGTACAATCTTTAGGTTGGTTTGTTTGGGTTTTATTTTTTTTGTTTGCTGCTGCTGTTGTTCATAACATTTTTACAGTACGGATTGGCTTTTAATGTACTTGGATTGAATGTCAGAGTGTATTTCAGGCTGAAGCTTTTTTCAGTGGGATTGATGTGTTTAAATTCCTGAGAGAGATTCTTCAAGGGGTAAGTGTCATTGAAAGGTAGATTTGATACAGCAATTGGAAACATGACACTGCTGTCTTGTGGGAATTCTTTTTCTTCTTTCCTCCATGTTGTGTCACTTCCCTGTCTCCCAGTTTCAGTAGAATTCAGCTCAAAGAGCACAACTGGCTCTCCATGTATACAGATTCCCAACAGGCAAAAAGCTCACCAAACATTCAGTTCCTTAATAGTAATATAAGAACTGTTTTTTTATGGAAATGGGTTTTGTTTTGATGAAATACTAGTTATGACTGTTTTCTTGCTTTTTCAGTATGGCATAATTCATAGTCCCTTTTACACACACAGAGAGATGTTTAGATAGTGCTCTAGAATTAAGATTAGTGAGATAAAATATAAGCTAATTAAGGGAGTGTAGGGCAGGAAATGAGGGAAGTGATAATATCCGTCTTGCATTGAGGACAGGTGGTGGCAGCAGCAAAACTCTCTACCTTAAACACAGGGTTTGAAGTCCTCTCTTGATGGTAGATCCCTAAAGAGGCAGCTTGAGGCATTCAACAGTATGTATAAAAGAAATTTAACAGCAGTGGTATATAGTGGTAAGGGAGAGGGTGGAGAATTTCAGGGTTGTAGGACAAGGAGGCACATAGTTGAGAAAAACGGAGAAGGAAGCATTGGCAGAAGCTGTGATGAAGGGACGAGAATCAGAGGACTTTGGGCAATTTAAAAGGGTAAAAAGCCTTTTTTTTGTTTGTTTATTGTCCCCCACACTGACTTCTTCCTAATATAGCTTGCAACCGCTTTGATAATCTGATTTTGAAGAGCTAATTCAAAGGTGTACTTCAGGATTGTCCTCTTCTCCCTTCTGTTCCTGACTGCAGCCTCTTTAGGTACCTGAAGATCTCATGCTGTTTGTGCATGGATGAGAGAGAGGAAGGAAGGGAGGAAGGAAAGGAGAGGGTTAAGGGGGGTGAGGTGGAATGTGGCAGACAACAATTAAGACCAAAAGAGTGGAAGGAGGTGTATGCATGAGACACTACAAATTTTGATGGGGTAGTGACTGCTGCTCTTGGGAAAGGGTTCCTTCTCTCTTTCACCACACTCCCAGCAGCTGTCCTTGCCTCTCCTATGATGGCAGTTGTTAACTCTACCACCATGCAAGCGTTCTTGGGGTAATTAAATTTAATTCAAGTGTTTAGAGTTGCTATAGTGTGGTCTGGTGCAGTAACTGTACCTGTTTGAAACATCTGGACAAATGTGATGTGATTCTTCAAAACTCTCACCAAATTGCTAAACAAAGAGGGAAATCTCCCTGTTGTAGCTTTCCTACCAAACATTTACAGAGTATGGGCAGAAAGAACGGAGGCATGAGATGCTGGAATATTTTCTGTTCTTTAGCATAAAAATCAACATTGAAGAATTTGGAAAAGTCTTTGCTATGTGTAAACTTTTGGTGAGGAGAGAGAAAAATTATTTTTAACACTAAAGTTATAACCACCTGGCATCATTGTTTCTTTATTATGTGACATATAGCAAAACCCACTAACAGCTAAATAGATCCTGCGGAGGAAGGGGCAAGACAAGGAGTAGGGGAAATCAATGTACAGAGATCTTTGTGGTGACATTCTTATCATATGAGCTCGAAACTGGAAGCTTGGAACAGTCTTTGTACCTTGAGTCATCAATAATTTTCAAACATCATCCTCAATAAAAGATGTGGTGGAGAGCTGATTTTAAGTCTCCTCTTGGCTGAATTCCTTGTTGGCGCTGGTGTACAAAACCAAATGTAAGTGTCCTTCGCACCCCCACCCCATTTTTTTTAACCAGTAAGTATTTTAGCATGAAGCTTTTCAATATTTTATGCCTAGAGTGCCTTTTTCATTAAGAATACACTTTTATTTCCTGACACTGAGAAAATGGATCGGGATCATCACTTTAAAAAATTTTGTTTAAATGTAGATTTTGAATGGCTGCCAGGACTGAATAAAAAATCCCTGCAGAACAAACACTATAAAAATCAATAGCATTCCTTCTAAGGAGGTATATTTATCTGGTCATGCCTCCTCGTACTTCACTGTAGTACTTTTTGCGGATTTAAGCCTTATTTCTTTCATAAAAGTGATGGCTTGTACCTGGCTAATCTGCAAAGAACTATTGCAGTCTGTGGGCCTTAAATAACTGATCACAATAATTAAGGATCTTTTTAATTTCCTGTTTTTCATACCACAAAGTGGAATTCCAAATTATCTTTAAATTTTTTCTTAAATATGTTATTGACTTATGCATATGAATAGAACAACTTGTGTAACCTTAGATTTCTCTGCATTCCCCTATTCTCTTCTTGTTTTTTTGAGTGACTGAGAACTAGAGAAAAAGAAGAGTGAATTTTGGCTGAGGGGCTTGACAGAGTGTTGTTTTCTACCTGTTCTTTCTGGAGAGATCTCTGTATCTAACCAGACCTAACCTCGTCCTGCTGCTTATGACAGTCCATTCCAATCTTTTGTCTGAGGTGCTCTTGTGTTCATTTGCTAACTTGTTTCAGAGTAAGAGTCCTAGAGTTTAAGTATTATAAACTAGCTCAAGTAATTTTCACTGAAATTGGTTAATAAACATATTTTCAGGTTCTGAGAAGGTAGCATCTAGCAGCAGACCAGTGAAAAGCAAGAGGCTCTGTAGCCAATAGCTACTCAAGCTGGTACTGTAGCCACAAGAAAAGATGTCCAAAAGTTCCTAGAGAGTTTATACCCATAGACTGTTGACATTCTTGAAATTCTGTTTCCCAAACATCATGGCCAAGGTAGGTATAAATGCTACTAATTAAAAATAAAACAAAAGGACTGTGCAATCTTTGGAAGGAAGAAAGGAGGAGTGGTTTTGTGACAGAGGATGTACCAGATTAAGTGTTCCTGTGGTCTTCTGTAATTTCTGAAAACCAGTTCTTGAGTAAGTGAAGAGAAAAAAAAATAGACAAGATATAATTTTCATCATAGTAGTTTGTTGTCCAAATGAAAAACTTGCAGTGCCAGAGATAAAATACAGTAGAGTGCCTAAGCTACTGCTAACACATCCTGTCACACAACTGACATTGCTCTATTGGGTTTTAGAAATGATGTACTTCTGCCAGCTCAGATGCAGACTGAGACTCTTGCTATTACAAAGTTTTGCCAAATCACTTTAAAGTGCAGCAAGTATGTTCTGTATCTAATAGGAACATATTTTAAAGTAAAGGACTGAATTCACCTACCTTTTTTTTTTTTTTTTCATTTCTCATCAAGTAAGTGCAAAAAACTGTTGGATCATTCTTACATATTACAAATTTGGTTTAAAAGTCACATTGTCAACATTAAGTGCTAGAAGAGATGGTAGGCTTTATGATTTTTGTCATTAATTATTTTTCCACTTCTATATCATTCTCTAGGCTTAGCCAAGTATTGTTATACATGGAATCCACCTAGTGAAAGAAAAGCTTTGAGTCTGTTCAAGCATCCTGATTGTGAATGCTATTTTGTCAAATTAGATTGCCAGAGCATGACAGCAATGTCATTAGTGTATTATGTTGTGAAGTCCTTCCCAAACATATTTCAGTTATTTCCCTTTATTTCTTCTTTCCTCTTTTTTAAAATCTATGCTTCCTGTCAGGATTCTCTGTTTTGGGCAGGCTAAAACTCATGCTATGCTGTGATCAGCATCCCCCTGAGGTTTAGTACAAATGATCAAATGTTTATAGGCCAGAGGCAAAACCAAAAGTGAAGAAGTGCAGAGATATCACATGAGAGGGGCAAGTCGGAACTTGGGAGACTTTGCTTTATCAGTCTGCTGTAGCTTGTATTCTTTCTAATTCAATTCAAATCAATGCACAACCACAGGTCAAGACAGAATACGGCCCATAATGTAAAGGGAAACATGCCTTTTGTCTATTTAATTCCAAGCTATATGGATCTTAATACGTATTATGAAGTGTATTTTTAAAAAAATGGTGTCGGACTGAGCAGTGTATGCATCCTTCAGACTTGTGAGACAGAAATTCCTCACGGACAAGCTCAAGGTTAAAGGTAGGAAGATAAATTAGATAGTTCCTGTCCCCTCAGCCATGTGAATGTTACCTCTTAGTGGACAGGCAACAGACCACATCAATGAAAGAAAAAAACCCAAGTTATTCTCATGAATATCAGTTCAGTAGATGAGACTGGATGGGGCTTTAAGCAGCCTGTTCTAGTGGGAGGTGTCCCTGCCCTTGGTAGGATGACTGGAACTTGATGATTTTTAAGGTCCCTTCCAACCCAGATCACTCTATGATTCAGTAGTCATGTTTATTGTGTAGAACCCCAGAAGCTGTGGTGACAACCAATGCAAAGTAACTATCCTGGTTTCTAGCAGGGACAGGGTTGATTCTCCCCTGTCTCTACCCGTCACAGCTACTCCACCCCAGGGGTGGTAGGGAGCTGGTCGGGGAGGGGAGGGGCCACAACAGGAAGTGGGCGTGGTGATGTCACGGCGTAGGCATATATATGGACGGGCGGTGCCGGGGTGCATGTCGGTGGCGGTTGGGGCAGCGCAGGGGGCGGACGGTATGTGCTGGTGTTTGTCTCCTCCATCTGTGTTACTGTTTCCCTGCAATACCTGCTGTTCTGGGAAACAGTTTTTTATCTCAACCCACGGGTCTGCCTTTTCTTTCTCATCCTCTCCCCACCGCTGGGGGGCGGCAGAGCCACAGACTGCCACGTGGTGCTTTTGTTGCCGCGAGGCTAAACCAGGACAGTAACAAAGAGAGATAAAAAAATGGTACAAAATGTTATACTGTGTCTCCAGAAGCATACGTTACTATACTAACAACCTTTTTTTAGGTAAATTTGTCTGGTGAGTAATGAAATAAATGCACCCAAATGCAAATTTAACACTAGCATAAGATTCAGCATGAAAACCAAAGCAGACTAAACAATGGAGTCAGTCTCAGTTAAATTTCAGGCTTATAAATTGCATTTGGCTGTAATTCTGGGAAGAAAATACTTACAGAAAAGTACGGCAGCATCAGGCTATGGAGTATCCACAGAGAAGATTTGACAGATGTTGCAGTGACTGTGAAAGATTTAGAGACCAAATGGAAACTCAAACAAATCTCTAGTACGTAACAGCTTACTTTTCCACTCTTTACTGTCTCTGGTGGCAAGTAAACTCTTGTGCTAATGCTGGACTGTGAGGCTATGTTAGCAAGGAAAAGTAATGTTTTCTGACTTGCTCAGATGAACTTGGGTCATGAAGTTAAAATTCCAACTTAAGCACGCTGAGCAAATGAATATTCTGGTCTAGGGAATAGAGTCCTGACATAGATGGCAAAATAAATTGCACAGATTTTTTTTCTTGTTAAACTCTTGATATTTTTAGAGATACTTAACCCTGAATATGCTCTGTACTTACATGTCATTCTTTTGAAAATTAATTTTTGCTAGCCAAGATAATATTTCTAGTTATGAAAACACCTGCTTACATTCAAATGACTTCAGAGAGATTTAAGTATGTAAGAAAACACTTAAGCTTATACTTGAATAGTTTTTTCTCAAATGAGAAAATTAATTAATAAGTGTTAGATATGTTCACGAATAAAATTAGACATGTTTCTAAATTTTTAATGAATAAATTAATTGTTCTTTGATATAGCAAAATGATCCATTACTGAAACTTGTCCCTTGAGTACTTTGAAGGTTTATATTTCAGCCTTTTACAACACCAGAGCATTCTAAACATTGAATATGTTTCATGCATTGCTTTCTATTATTGCTAGAAAATCTTTCTGTTGATTTGGGAAAACCCGACCCAATGCAGGAATGATCTTCCTGTTGAAATATTCATTCATAAATAGAAGGATTTAAATGATCTTTCCTTTTTTTTCCAGAGGACAACGAATTGTAGACAGTATTCATACTTTCATCTTTTGAAAATAAAGACATACCAGAGCAAAAGCTGCTTTATATTATACTCAAAGCTATGAAGACAGCATACAAGGTAAACAATAACTCCTATTTGCCTTATTTTCTATGCAGGCACACAATCCAAATTTCAAATATTAAAACTGACAGATGTATTTTAGTGTTGCTGGTGTGTTCTTGGGATCCAATGCATTTATATTTGCATCGAGTTAAATTATATAATTTGAACTTCTCTGAATAGTTGCTGTCCTGTAGTTACTGCTTCTTTTTCATCAAAGAAAACAAAAAGAATCCCTTAAAGTTCCAAAGTGCTTTTAAAGTTATGAGGGCACTCAGACATTTTTATTGAGATGCTTGCTGTTAAGGGTTAAGATTTATGTATTTCAGCACTAGCTCTAGAAAAAGAAACCAACCCAGTAGTTTGGCGTGTGTATTTTTGTATTTACTTATAATCACACTGAAGTATCAACCTGTGAGCTAGCTTTCTTTAAAGTTTGTAGTTGTACATCCAAAATCTATACTTTCATCTGTGTGTTTTTCTTTAAAAATCCAAGACACAGCAACTAGGAAGTGAAAGAAAACACATGCAAAAAAAATCCACCAATTTTTAGGAGCAGTGCTAATATTCATTAGTAGCAGAGGAAAAAAAAAAGTGTGCAGGCAGTCCTTTTTTTATTATTATTCTGTTGATACAGGAGGGAATTTTCAAAAACATTTTTTTGAAAGAATATATCAATCATTTTAAAGTGGAAGTTTGTATGCCTGCATGTAGTTTGTATGTTTGTATTATTTTACTATTACTATAATTCCTATTGCTAAGAAGTAACTAGACAGCTAAAAAGGCTAAACAGATAACTTGGAAGTGTACAGGACTTTAGTTAGATGACAATGAAAGATTAGAATCTTCTAAAAAACTCAAGATAGAGTAATATGTTTGAAAGTACAAATAACTAGTGAGCAGTCAATCTGTCACCTTCTCCTTGCATACCGTAAGAGTGCAGAGAAACTCAAAACAGATCTAAATTAAGAAAATAAAGGCAAAATAACATTTGTGGCTGCACTAAATGCGTAGTAGCAAATTTTACTGATTCAGAGAATAAATTTATTGGGAGCTGGGGTCAAGATGAAACTTCTGTCTGTGGAATGCAGCACTTTA
Source organism: Thinocorus orbignyianus (assembly GCA_013400375.1). NCBI lineage: Eukaryota > Metazoa > Chordata > Aves > Ciconiiformes > Thinocoridae > Thinocorus > Thinocorus orbignyianus. The sequence continues at coordinate 427,256 of VXBW01003303.1, read as the reverse complement.
AAAGCATTCTCTGGAGGTTAGGCTTTACAGGGTTACATACTACTAGAAATACTGCACTGGATTAGTGAACCACTGTTTTGTTCTAGCCTAGAAATCCCTTTGGTCTAGGTGGTGATTTCCTCAGCCGTGATGCTTAGCAACACTATTAGAAAAAGTCTAGTAATTTCTTCGCTCTCCCTTCTCTGCTTTGTCCCTCTGCCATCTAAACTGTGGAAAACAGTTGTGACGCTTGAAGAAACCCCTTAAACGCAGAAACCCCTTAACTGGTTCAGCTCTGAGAACGGAGTAGCCTAACATTGTGCTTGGGTATCCATGCCTAGTGATCTTCTCTTTTTGCTCTTTTATTGAATTTGTTTCATGGCAAGTAAAGTATCTGCTAAGTTCTGCACTGAAAGGCATTCTTGCTTTAGGAGACAGCTTCCCTGTTTTTCACAAAGGACAAAAAAAAAAAAAAATCTATAAACTCTTAAGAGACTGCTGCATATGCTTTCTAAGTGATGGAAGAATAAGGAGAAAAAATTTGGAGCAGTCGTGTTCCAATTAAAATGGCAAACTAAGAAATATCTCCTGTGTGAAATTAGAAGAGGTGTCCATTGAAAAGCAGGCTAATTTATATGGCTCTCTGATCAACCAAGGAATAAGAGAAAAATCAGGCATCCAAACTAGTCTCCCAATATCTGGATCTTGCTGCAGTCTTGGGCATCAAAACCACACTCCTGTAAACAACTGCAGCTCCTCAGTGTCCTTCAGCTTATTCTTGAGATGGAGGCACTAAAAGCTGACACTAGGAAAACAGAAAAATCAGGCATTTAAATGTCAGGCTTTCATTTTTGGAATACTTTACTCATCTGGTCTCAGTTACTCCACATTTTATGTTAGTTTTTGTTAAGCCTCTGTACCTCATTAACCCCATAAGGCAGATTGTGGTTATCAGGATGCTCATACATCAGTCTGTGATAAAGATTTCTGGCCATTTCTAACACAGGACAAAGTAGATAACCTCAGTCTCAAGCAAAAATTTAAATCACTACTCATTTATCATTCGCAAATAGATTTATTAAGATAATTCTAGCGTTCTAGTGTGAAAAAAAGGTTTTATAAAAAAAGGGGGCGGGAGATGGGATGGAGGGAGGACCCCATTATGACAGGCTTTTTAAAGAAAGAAAATCTTTGAAGTTTCTCTGACAGCTCCAGTTATAATCCTAACTCTGCCAGCATAATGGTGATGAATCCTTACATTCTCACCAAGAGGTTTTTTTCAGCCATGCTGTCATGGGAATTGGCATTGTTAAAATGCAGCCATGGTGATGGCACTTTTCTCCTCTTACAGTCACATTGGGTTCGTCGCTACGTAAAAGCAAACTCAATGGACCTGGACAAACACTAAAGCAGCAAAGATGCTAATGGCTGCTAATCTGTGAGAGTCTAACCTGCAGGCTCAAACTCAGTTGTATACACTGGAAAAGCAGTGCACATTTCTATAAAAAATGTTTGGTGTGTTAATTGCTATTGAAATGCTTTGCTTCTCCTTACCTTCTTTGGTAATGCTTATAATTCATGATTTTGAAGGTTAAGGAAACCCAGACTTGTTTATGTGTCCTAAATTAAAGCCATCAGTATACAATTCATGACTCTGGTTTTACATGGCAGAAAAAAAAAGAATGCTGTCATTGTTGCTGTCCTTTGCAGGCTGGGGTTGATGTGTAACAGCAGGTGCTTTTGAAAGAAATGCTGTTGGCACTTGTAAAGGCAGAGTGCCCAAAGCTGCATCTTTTTTTAAATTAGGGAAAGGCCATTGTTCCTTTTGTTGCCAGTCTGTCAGGGGAAATCTTTGCAGGAGAGCTCAGGCAGATTAAATGGCACAAAAGGTTTAAAAAACACGACTACGCTCAAGAGTTCATGGATGTTGCAGGTCATCGATCATATTTAAATATACTCACACTTGAATACTGTCCTCATGATTGTCTAAAATTCACTGGGGATTTTTGTGTTTGGTTTTTTAAATTATTGTTATTTCTCACATGTTTTGATACATAAAGTTATTAAACAGTATTTTTTACATATAAGGTTTTATGCAATAATTAATAGTTCTGTTGAAGCTGATGGAAAAGAAGAATGCAATCTGAATGAGCTAACTCTAGGAATCTGTAATGTCAAATATTTCAGAGCCCTTTATTTTTTAAGTTGAAATTTTAGAAACTAGGTGCTGTACTTCTCTAGTACATCTCTCCCAAAATGTGAGAACTTTGATAGTTCTCATATTTTGCAAGCAAATTTAAATCCTGTGCCACTTCATATAAGGCTGTATTATAACCCTTGCATACACTAGAAGCCTAGGTCAGTCAGGTAAATTCCATATGCAACATTTTGGGGAGATTTGGGTTCTATTTCTGTGTTGAAGCTCATGTTGCTGAGCAAGATTCAAGGTAATTACTGCTTTTACTTGTTAAATCTTCTAAGGTGCAACAGCTGGAAGGAAGATTGCAGGAATGATTTGAAAAAGCTAATAGTGAAATAATGTTGACATTGATATTTTGTACTGGTGTCAGCATTTTGTTCCAGTAAAACCATTTAATTTCTTCACAACTTTTCCAATATGCTAGAATATGAAACTAAATTAAAACTATAATAATAGTAGTTGTATCAGTTTGATATTTGGCATTTGATTATAAGTAAATATTTCAGTCTTATGGAAATGAAACGTAATGCTTAGATAGAATGAGAGTTGTTAGATTTTTCTTTTTTTCTTTAGAATTAGTACATTTTGAAAAAATACATTCTTCCAGCAACACTGACTTGTCAAAGGAGAAGAACAATCTGCCTGTTTATAGTTCATAATTTATCTAAGTTACCTAAGTAGCTTCAAGTGAAGAGTCTCAGGTTTTTTTTCCTTTTTTTCTGTGCACTCTGCCCACCATTTCTTTCTGGTGTCTCTACATTTGGAACAGTGTTGAAATAGTGCACCAAGTATGAATGACTCCTTCGATAAATAGGAGGTGCAAAGGACTGACTCTATGTTGAAAGGAGAATGCAGCATCTAGTACTGTTTTTTTCTTCTGGATACTTCTGGATGGATCAGGAGTCAGCTTTAGGCATTATGGTTTGTAGAAAGCTGAATTCTTCTTGCACTGCTGCTGAACTGCCTCTAACAGAAAACGAAACAACACAATCTCATTCATTATTAGGGGGGGAGTCAAAGGGTCAGGGAGAGGGTGAAGCACTTACTGGAAACGAATTGTCAGAGGTTTTTGACATCTCTATTTCAACACCACTTTAGTGGCTTGGGAGACCACATCAGAAAGAATATTTCTTTTTTAAAAAAGAAACAGCATTAATTTAAACAAATCCCCCCTGTAAGCGGCCCCCTACATTTGAATATTGAAAGGAGGGAGAATTACAGGAAATATTCAATTTGCATTTGATTTGTTTGACTAGCTCCAACCTGCAACAATAAGTGCTTTGTGCTTCCTTTCAATATTTTTGTTTTCAGCAGATGTTCCAAGGAAAGTGCAGTTCCCTACACATTCTAGCTGACATCAGGGAGTATGTTCATCATTCTGCAGAATAATATCATACAAGAAAGTGACATACTGTGATTGCAATTTGCCTATCATTGCACAACATCAGGCTTTGGAAGACGCTGCATTTACTTGCTGGTATGTTATACAATATATAAACTGGTAAAGTGTGAGAAGTAGGTTGCCTGGTATATCCTAGGGCACAAAACAAAAGTACGCAGGAGTGTTCAGATATCCTTGTTTTTCTGCTAGAGCATGTGGGGCATTTAAGATTCTTTTCAACACAAGTCTTTTGTTAGTCAAAGTACAATATTTTCTAAAGCTAACTTTTCTCCTGAAAACTGCATTGCTAACTGGCAGCCGTCATTCCTTGTGTAACAGCTGCTCATATGTGGCACTTTCATAATCAGAATCAGGCTACAGATTATCATAATTTTAAGGCAAATTGGTGGCATAGCTGTATCCTGTATCTGAGAGCGAAAAGGGAGAAAAGCAATGAGTGGGGAGAGCCAGTCCTTGGGATAGAAAAAACACAGTACAACCTGTGAGGTGATCTAACCCAGCTCATACCACCCTAACCCCATGTTTTTACTGGGGTTTTCATTTGCACTGGTTTGTGTTATATATCAGATAATGTGTTACAGTCATAGAGAAGATCAGTTTCTTTATGTGATTACATTCTTGAAGTCAAGAAAGGTATTTTGGTGAAACAGATACTGCAACTGATTCTGATCTGGTATTTTAAAGGTTTGGAAGTTGACAACCCCCTGGCATTCAAGCTGAAGTGCTTAGCACACAAGGAGCACTCCTGCTGCATGCGTCACTGCACAGCAGCTGGGCATGACAATGTTCAAGGCAAACAAAACATGGGGGGATGGATTAAATAGCATTGCGCATGTAGCCAAAGATAACTGAAAACAGGGCAAAATGTTTGCCTGATCTGTTTCTGAGTTCGGTCACAGCTCTGGTTTTGTGCCTTCTCTTTGAGCTCCCATCACACAGTGGGTTTGGGTGCTGAATATGTGAAGGAAGTTCTGGCCTGAGGTTAGGATAGGGTCATGTGCTGTAGAGCCAGAAACTTTATTTTTCCACAGTAATCTTCCAAACTGGGTCTAGTCTTGCCCCTGAGGATGTTTGTTGTGTGGATATTAAGATTGTTTCAATTAAAAAAAACAACATCATAGTGAGAACTACAATTTCTTGTGTAGCCCGTTAAGGAATTTCAAGGCTTTTTGTGAATAGAGCTAAACTGTGATATGCTTGAGTTAAAAGACTTCTCCATGTAAAAGTAGCTTTGTTTATCCCTGTCACTAATTGAAAATTGGAAACCTCACCTGCTATATTTGTTTTCCCCTCCAGATACAACTCTTGAAATGGTGGGGTTTTTTTTGTTGTTTTTGGTTTTGGTTTTGGGTTTTTTTTTTGTACTGTGTGAGGTAGCATGAAAATCTGCATACTGGGTGTAGTATATATTCTCTCTTTTCTAATTTAAAGCAAGGTACCTACAAGGTATATACCAGACCATCAAGAGATAAAACATAGAAGGAGGAAGGGTGAAGACAAACTACTCCCAACTGCGTTGCCTCATGTAAGTGTGCTCTTTCAGAATAATTTTTTGTCTCCTTGGAGGCCATGGTAAGTAACTGTAGCATAATGTAAAAAATAAGTGAAGATATACAATTTATGTATAAAATAAGTATGTTTAAATATGGAAATTGCTAATGAGACAGATACACAGAAATAAAGAAAAGGGTACTTGTTTATTGCTCCCTCTCTCAAAAATTAGGATATCGTTCATCCTGTGTACTATATAAAAGACAGTCTTTCTGTTGTTTTTAGTATATTGACAACACTGGTGATTTTCTTCTTACATAAGCATGACAAATTTAGATGTTCTGTTGCCAAAGAGGGTGATTGGTTTTGTCCTACATACAATTACTTATACTGAATACAATCTGAATTTTTACTCAGGCTAAAACACCCTCTTCACCTAACTGTTAGGACTTCTTATTTATTCTTAACTCATTAAGACTTTGTATTACCCATTCTCCAAACAGCATATTAACTTATTAGTATATTACTAATCTGTTGGAGTCTGATGAGGTATTTTGAGACAAAACAGTGTGCTTTGCCTTCTATAGCAGCTTTTTCTGACACCGAGACTTAAGGTTCTATTAAAATGCAGCTTGTTCACACTTTGTTCTGTCATGTAAATAGGATTCATACATACAACTTATTAATGCTGTGTAAGCCGAGACCAGAGGAACTAGCCATTGGTCAGTTTGGACAGATGTGAAATTTGGGGTAACTAGTTTGTAAAACAACCATTGAGAGATATCACCATGATGACATTGCTCACATTGTTAGTTGTTTTTCTGAAAATAACATTTTTTTCTTAATAATCAGATACAATGGGTTTTTTAATCCTACAGACGGAACACAGAACCCAACAACTTGTTCTCAAATGAAAATTCTGCAGTATGTTATTTAAGAAAACCAACCACAATTATGGGCGGTGCCAAATTACATATTTTGTTATGGAATGTAGCAGCCACATTTTTTCACAGTCAGTTCAATATTTCTGTTCAAGTTTAAATTGATTACTTGGAAAATGAATGAAAAACATTTTTTTTAATTGAATTTCAAGGCAGCTGGCTGCTTAACGGGAAAGCTGAGTAGCAGACTAGTAGTGCTTGAGAGATTCTCCAGAATCTTGAAAGCATCCAAAAGTATGATGATTATAAATTTTTACAAGTTTTATGTAATTATGCATGACATTTAATAGAGATCTTCTAAAGTGGCTAGCTGAAGCTTATCTGAGCTCAAGTGAAATTAACCATTAAGAGTACACTTCAAAAAGAAACTCTCCTTGTTTTGCACATCTGATATTACAACAATCAAACTGTAACTGAAATAAGCTGTGAAATAGAAGCTATTTTTAATTAGCTGTTTGGAAGTTTGGTTTTGTTCTAATTTCATCCTCATTTTGCCTTGCTAAAATTTTTGTCTTTGATGCAGGTACTCTATTTTTATACTGTTCTCTTAATACTTTCCTTTCCAACCCTTTGATACATTAAAACATGTTGGTCTGATCTCATCCTCTAAACAATGGAGCTATTTTTCTCAGTCTTCGTTGGTTTGGTATCTGAATGACAGTGGATCAGAATGAGAGTCTACAGAAATAGGTTCTACAATTAGTATGATTAGGTAACAGAATCAGAATGTTACTGCTTCATGCACATTTTTTAACCTCAGGCAGGGCCTATCATTTAATGACTCAAAGATGATACATAACCTTAAACAACATGTCAAAAATACAAATAGAAATAAAAATAGTTTAAAACTTTTTACTGATAAGCAGAGATTATGTACAAGAAAAGATTAAACTGCATGGAATACATAACCTACGGTTCTGTTACAACAAGCTAAACTATTGAAAGCATTCCTGTCCCCCTTCATCTAATATTCCTATAGACAGTTCTAAGCCTAATTATGCACTAAATTGTTTATTGCAGTCCACAATCTTTATTGAATTTGAGCAGTTAAAAAAAAATCGATGAGGAAGTTAAATAACCTAACTTCACCCTTCTAATAGAAAGCTTATTACCTTTGCCTCTAATATCAGCAGTAAGAAAATCATAGAATCACAGAATTCTCTAGGTTGGAAGGGACGTTTCAGATATCTAGTCCAACCATCAACCTAACACTGACAAAAAACATCACTAAACCATATTACTAAGTACTACATCCACCTGTCTTTTAAATACCACCAGGAATGGTGATTCATCCACTTCCCTGAGCAGCCTGTTCAATGCTTAATAACACTTCAGTGTAAAAATTTTGTAGAAATGTAGGAGTATTAATAGTGGAAGAGGATTGAAGGTTCATAGAATGATTTACTGAAGAAAATCAGAGTAGGTTTTATGAAATAATGGTTAGGAATGGAGTATGGAAAAACGTGATTGCTAAATGCTTTGAGATAAGTTGTTAATGGAAGGGATTTTTGGTAATTATATATCTGCACTAGTGAAGAGAATGATTGTGCAATTAAAATAGTTCTTATGTATATAATCATGGGGAGGGAGGGAAGGGCATGGGGAAAGGGAGAGGGGGAGGCCTATTAATAGCAATAATATTGATGGGCTAGGTCTCCAAGTCTAGTGGTGAGGCAACCTGTGCTCGTGTGGGTGCTTATGCCCTATGCGTGTGTCTGACTTGAGGCAGAACTGTGAGTGGACGCACCAAGGGTAATAGCACAACAGGGTAAGATTGTCTGCCAAGTCCTTCTATTTCAGAGGATCTTGTTTCTTTGTCATCTTAATCTTCCAAAAATTTTGTGAAACTGCTGTTCAGGTTCCTCTGTCTATCTACCGTGAGAATATGTTGCAAATCACAATTGTGATTGCTGCTTTGAAAAGCTCCTGTGCTATAATTTTCCTATAACAGCAACCATGCTTAAGAACAGAAGTTTTTTTGGAGTTTGTAATAGAAGTGAATGATCCTCATTTTCCTCCAGAAAGCTAGAGCCCACATGGAAAACATCATTAATTCCCGATTCGGCATTGTCTTTCCTGTCCCTTCTCAAAGTGAAGTGAATATTATCTTATTTAGAAATTTTTTTTCTTCTGCACTTCTAGATTTAGTCCCATAAGGACCTGCAAATATCAATTAGTGCATTGGCCTCCCTCAATACTGCCAGCAGGCCTGAAGAAAGTTTATTCCAAATTCCTGTTCAGGACTTTGGAGGCAGTAAAAAAACTGCTTCCAAAACAGTTTGTCTGAATTTTTTTAGTGCCCTGTGAAAACTCAAGAACAAAGTCTTGAGAGATTAATTAGTGCCACATGTATACTAAAGCAGTGCAGTTCACAAGTATCCCACTTCAAGTCTTGTAACTTTAATTTAAGGTACTGCAAATTATTCAAATTTAACAGCTGCTGTTAGTAAATACGAAGTAATTTGACTTAAATTCTTCCTGAAATACATTGGCAAAAGTCCCAGTATTTTACCTGGGCCATAGACTGCTGTGGTGAAGTTTAGCCTTCTAGCTTAACATCCCAGACATCATCCACCTCTCCAGCTGTGGAAATGCTTTGGTGTTTTCGTGGGTGTTTATCCAGAATTTAAACATTTTAAGGTAATGTAATATTAAACTTACACACTGTGAAATCCTTCCATGGGGAGGCTGTTATTCCCTTGAAATAATATGTGCAAAGATAATAAAACCTAAAACAAGTTTCTTATTTTACAGTCACATTTACCTACTCTGTGTGGGTGCTTGAGTAGACTTAATGCTGGAAGAAGACACTGAATTAAGAAAACAATGGTGACATTTTAATGCCAGCTGTTACGCAGTGCGATATAGCTAACACCAATTGAAAAATGCAGCTCTTACCATATTTCAGGGAGTCAACTGTACCACTGAAAGCTTTATAAATGTCAGAATTTAAAATTCAAAATTACAAGGCAGCCTGGTGTCTGCACACTGGGGTCTGTGTGTACGGTGGGGTGGGAGGGGGAGCAAAATATGTGGAAATAGAGATTTGAAAACAGAAAGGTTTAATCGGTAAGGAAGACCACTTTCACATATAAAACATGCTTCCTTCCCTCTTCCAGTGATACTGAAATGTATTCTGTTTTCTGCCCTAAATGTATAACATCATTCTTTTGAATAATTTAATATATCTCATCACAACACCAGGTTTTCTGGGTTAATTGACACAGGATCTTTTAGGGTCCTCTTGCAAGAGAAGCTCTGTACTCTGATGATCATCAGTCTGGCTCTTCTGTGCTCCTGTTTCAGGTTGTGCTTACACAGCCTTGTCCGAAGAGTGCCTGCGGGTAACAGCACTCCGATGAGGCCATCCCCGTAACTGGACAAGAGGAGGGGGATGCTGGGAATAACTAATTCAGCCTCACAGCTTATATAAGTGCCTGGTTGGGGATTTCAAAGCAGTGGTAAGTAGGCTTGCTAGCAGTGAGCTCAGGTTTAACATTCAGCGGAAATATACCTGACATTCAATACATCTTCCTCGAACATGATGGACCTCTATTATATGCAGCATTCCAGATGATATATTAGGAGTGCCTGCTCCAATGACATTAATACTTCCATATTTCTTTGTGAAATACCTTGCCTGAAAAATCTGAGGATTGCTTTTGACATTTTCATGGCTACTTCACAGAGATGGTTCATAGTAATCTTATAATTGACTAATACACCTAGGTCTTGCTCTTCCTCTGACATTTCCAACTAATGACTTCCCATGTGAAGGAGGAAATTCTTGTTATTAATGCCCAAATGCATGACCTTGCACTTTGCTATGAAATCTCATGCCATTTCCTTGTTCCAGTCCTCAAGGTCTTTTTTTTCAACTTTATTTTCAGAGTAAGATTCTGCTCTTATTCTTTATGGATGTCTGAATTACTTTATATAATCGGCAGAAATAGCAGACTGAGTTAAATACTAGAGTCCTGAATGAGAATGTTTTAAGTTGGAACCTAAGACCAGCCCTTCCGAAACTGTTTGTAAGTGCCTTTGAACATGATATGCTACTTTTTAATATGAGCTATCGTTGTCTATCATTTTGTTTGTTACTTTTCTAAATTAAATAGATTTTCTTAGTCTAGCAAATCTTTATCAAAGAAACGTCCTTGATTTTTTTAAAAAGAAAGATATCAGAGAAATGTCACAACCCACATGTACTAAAACCATGTTTGCTTTTTGTTCTGCTTATCATTTACCGATTCTTTCTTTCAACATTTGCTCTGTAGTTCTGAATACTCAATAAAGAAGTTCGTAACATCCACGGTCAATTCTCTACATGTTCAAAAACACGTAATTCTCAGAATGTAAGATGTAATTCACAGCGTGATCTGTTCCCTAAAAATTCTTTCTAGTCAGTATAACACGGTTGGGTGTTGAAAGCCAGGGCCACCCAAACCATCCTGCAGATTGCTTGCACAAAAGGCTACTTTTGTGCACAAGTCAGTTTGGCCCATTGCTCTTAACTCTACTTAAAGGAAGGACACAACAGCTTTTCCAGGCTGTTGTAGCAATTTGTAAGCACGCTGAGGAGGGCTAAGCAAACTGCTTTGCTCCTGACCCCAGAGGGGGTAAATTAATAATTCGCTTAGTTTAGGATATTTAGGAAACCCCGGGTGGAAAAGCACTTTTTGCACTTGCCACATGAAGACCTATTAAAATTCAGTAAAATGTTTAGCTCTTTTAAAAGGCCTGGATGTTCTTTAGAACTGTATTCATTACGTGTACAGTTCATATGTATGCCCAAAGGATACTTCTTTATGTCAAAGAGATTCTTGACCATTTATATCTGTATCTTACTGTCAAAGGAATGGGAAACTCTGGTCTTAGCCTTGCCACATAGAGGTCAATTTAATTGGTCCCCAGATGGTATTACACTATTCAAGATGAAATGGAACTTGTTTGCATTGCAGTTCATCTTGAATCGTGATATTTGTGTGAAGTGAACCTGAAAAGCTAGGTGAGATGTACAGGTTGTGAACTCTAGCTAGCAAGCTCTGAATCACTAAAATCACATCAGGTGAATTCGTGCATCACATTAAGTTATTCTATACATAGAACTTACTATGCTGCTTGTTAGAAATGTTTGTATGGTATATACCCTTGGGTGGAAAAAAAAAAACCCAATCCTCTGTATTCCTCCACAAGCTATTTTTTGTAATTAAAAAATTATTGTTTTAAAATAGAATTCTGAAAAAGCATTAATTTGTAAAAAAGTAATTGGACAGAAACAGTTTAATGAAGATATGACATCAGCCAGGGGAAAGAAACCTAAGAAACCCAAAACTTATACCTCTTCAGAAATCAGGCAGCTATATATAGTATGCTTCTTTACACCTTATATGGGTTCTGGCTGAGGAAGAATTTCTGGATAGAAAAAGGACTTGAGATATCTCTGATTATTATTTGGTATGTATGTAAGTAATTTAAATATCTAAGCCACTCTTGTGGATTAATATGACTGTTTTGGTAGATAATATATTCTTTCGCTGATCACAGTAGTAACATTTCTTAAACATGAGTTTTTAACATAAGAAATGGAATGGAAGAGTGTATTTTTCTTTACTATTTCATTTTAGATGTTAAGGAAGAATAGAGTACCTGTATTCATAGAGTGAGAAAACCCTACCTGCTTTACGTAGAAGTATAGCCTGAACAGACTTTCTAATGAATAACTGAAATATTTTATGTTCTTTATTTATTAGTTGGCTATGGAGTTTTTGTTAAACATATCAGAAATGTAAATGTATGATCTCCCCCACTCCCCTGCCAGCCCAGAAGCATCTACAATTTTTTTTCAGGCAGCTATTAGGATTATGGAGAATGACTCAGAAAATTAATTAAAAATTGAATATACACCAAGGGTTATAATTTACATCCCATCAGGTTCAAAATATTTTCCTTAGTTCATAACGTGTTCCACATGTGTGTTAAAATTCAAGAAAATTAGCTTTGGCCCTATATATTGCATTTCAATTTTTAATAAAAAAGTTGCTTAAATACTTTCATTAAGTGGAACATTTATTTAGATATTAAAGGAAATTATGTTGAAAATGTAAATGATCTATTTGACACCAAAAGGGGAAAGAGGCAGTAACAATTTTAATTAAAAATTCAATCCTAACAGGGTTTGCCCTCGTCAACTTAGAAATATTGCACAGACACTTTATTAAATTACAAAGTATCTGGTTAAAAGCTATTCGCTGTGTTATGTGCTAAATCATCCTTCTCCACACCAGAATCCAGTTTGTACAAAAGTCAGTGGCAAAACTCTGACTCTGGAAGGTAACAGATTGAATAATTTATGACTTTGTGGTAGTTCCCTCAATGGGATAAAATGAGCTGGGCTTGTTTTAGATCAGGCTAGATGGACCTACAAGGGAAAAAGAGGAATGTGACATACACAGGGTACGTCTGTTGTCCTCTGTGCCGGTCTCTGGCTGTCACTGCTGGAGTAGAGAAAGGACACACATTATTTTCCATTCATGCTGTAATGGTGTTTGTTTTCCCTGTCTTGTTTTAGAGGAAGGATAATACTTGCTTACTGGAAGAAGCCACCAGCAGCATACTAATTTGGAGGAAGCAGAGAAAGGTGGAGCGAGGTGAAGAAGCTGTTGGGTGTGTTTGAAGGTGTTTGGGATTTCAGGGTTGGAATGCAAATAACAGTTGAGGCAGGGAGGTATCTCTGTCCCTGCTTATGTGCACGTGCGACAAAAACATTTGGGCTCAGTGTGAATCTAAAGACTTAAAACAGCTCTTCCTCTCCCTATTTCTGCCCTTGACCTTGGAGTATGGTCTTGTGTAAGTCCTTTCACCTCCAAGTGTGTTTTCTTTTCTCCTCTTTTTCTTCTTAGCCTTTATCTGTCTTTCCATTCTAACAGTGAGGCTTAGGAGAAGGAGTGTCTCATGGTAGATGTAGCTACACTGCAAAATGAAACTCTCTTATTAGCTAGGGCCTATATATGGGGCTGTAATATCAATAATTAATAATAAGCAACCCCGGTTCACGAACTGTGCCTGATTCCTGATTCATTAGAACTAAAATTTATCCTAACTGGATCCTGAGATCCCTGTAGACAAACCATACAAACCTACTTACAGCCCTACCAGCCGTTTGACTAGTTCATATTATCATCTGATTTAATCTTTCCAGAACAAAATGACCTCCTGCACATCAGCAAAGGAAATAGATTGACATCAGCAAAAACTAGGGCAGGATAAGCTGTACCCTAGCTGGTAAAATATTGTCTGAGGAATTCTTAATTCCTGTAGCAGTTTGTAATGCAGTATAAATTGAATAAAATTGTCACAGGACATGGAAGTGACTCTCATTTTTGTACTTTGAAGGGATGAACCATTCCTTCTATATTCAGACAGCCTCGATACATGGCTGTAATGCTTCTTTTTGTCTAAAATTCTTAGCAGTAAATCCAGCAGCTAGGAAACAGTGGAATGGAGGAAGAACCCGGATGTCTGAATCAGGCCACCTGTCTGATCCTCCAGGTCTTGACTTGAGGAAAAGTAATATATATATTATTATTATTTTTATTTTTTTTTCCCCAATTAAAATAGTCTGGATGGTGAGAAACCTCTCCCATGGCTGAGGGGCTCTGCTGTGCACTGTGCTGGGGCTGTTGGAGCCTTCTGGAGCCTTCTGGAGCCTTCTGGAGCTCAACCACTTCCCTGGGCAGCCTGTTCTAATGCTTGATAACACTTTTGGTGTAGAAAGACCAGTGCTCCAGACCCCTCACCAGCTTTGTTGCCCTTCTCTGGACACACTCTAGCACCTCAGTGTCTTCCCTGTAGTGAGGAGCCCAAAGTTGAACACAGAATGTTTAATAACAAGACATACTGCTGTTTTGGAGACCTACACTGTGTCTTTTTTCCTTTCTTTTGCTGGGGACTGTGTGTGCGTGTTACTAAAATATAAAGTTTTCCCTTTTCCCTTTCTTTTTTTTTTTTTTTTACCTTTTCCCTCTTTTTCCTCCATCTCTCTTTCTCACTTTCCTTTCCCTTTCCGTTTTGACTGCTTTTCATTCAATCTTATTCTGTGGGAAGTTTTAACATCAGGGAAGTCTTTTTAAGTCAACCTGAGGAAAGGGCAACATGAGAAAGTATCTGTTTTGTTCTTGAAGCGGAGCCTGCACTATCAGGGACTGTGCCATTTGGGAGATAACCCTGTCTTTGCTTCTTGAGCTCCATCTGAAAGGACAAAGTAAAAGCCTGTGGTTTTGTGTGAGCTGAGCTTCTGCAGCCAGGGAATATACCATCAGGGAGCTGCCTGCACGCCTCATTGGTACTGTGGTAACGTAGCTGAAGACCCAGATACTACCTTGAACAAATGTATGTATTTTGTTTTAGTTATTAAACTTGTCCTGTCCTGCCAGAAGGAATTCTGAAGTGACTGGTTTTGTTTTCTTCAGAAGTGTAACATATAAGCAAAGAATAAAACACAGAGAGAAAAACAAAAAAACAACGAACAAAAAACCCACCCCAAAATCCAAGCATAGAACCTGATTCCCCACTGTGCCATGTTTTGGATGAATAATTTACACTAATGTCCTGTAGATCTAATTTCCAGGAGTTTGAAGAAACTGGGTCTCTAAGTAAGCATCTGTGGTTCTCCTTTGCCTGAGAATTTTTGAAAACAGAGCCAAAGGAGCGCAAAACAATAAACCTAAATTGTGTAAATTAAGTGCTTAGTGCTTTTCTTTAATTGCAGGTGCTATGCATATTACAAGACAGAGATCAATAAGACCTTTTAAGCGCTTTAGCACTTAATTTTTATTATTTTAGACTGGAGAAATTACTCACCATTCTTTTTCTTTTCCTTTTTTTTTTTAAAAAAAAAAAAAAAAAAAACCACAACATTTACAAGAATTTGGACCAGGAGATAAAGCAGGAAAGCTCAGTTAGGTAAAATAGAAAAAATGTCCTCCAGTAGCTAATAAAAATATGACCATTTAAAGCACTGGTATCCAAACGAATATCCTAGTACTTATATTACTTATAGCGTAGTTTAAACAAACAAACAAACAAACCCAAGACTTTAAGAAAAATGCTTACTCCTCTAATATTTCTTTGCTGAAATGATATTTCCGGTAAGAAAAAAATGTTTCTGACTTTTATTCCTCACAGAAACAGCATTGAAATTCTGAGCATTTAGATATCTTTCTGCCACTGCTTTTTAGAGCTGGTTAGACACTTGATAAATGTTCAAGTAGAAAACCAGAAATATCAAAAAGTAATTGTCAGTGTAGCACAGCCATTTAGCTGTTGTTGTTCAGTCTTTTCATAGCTCCAATTTTAGCATTTCAAAATGGATTTTTATTGTGAACTGGAACGAAAAAACAAGATATAGAAAAAATCTGGTAAGAAAAAAAGTCAGAAAAACATTTGGTGAAGGCATGAAGAATTTTCACTTATATCATGCTCAAAACTTCTAATTTATTTATATAGCATTGTATATTAATGCATAATACTTATTAGAATAAAAGTTAAAACTTAGTAATCTGAAATGTAGGATTAGCACAACAGATTTGTCATGAATCAAGTAAAAAAAACCCTGTAATTATTCAGTTGGAGCTTTTCTACAAAAGACATCATCAATATGATGATCCAAGAAACGCTTCCATGTGATAAAACTGCACTGTTCAACTTTTCCTTCAAGAATATTTCAAGTGGTACAAGCACATAAGCAGCACTTGAGGTTGAAAATAGCTTGGCCTGTGGGAAACACCTTGTCTCATATTATTGGAGTAACAGCAGAAAATTAATGTCTCTCTCAGCAGTAACCCAGTCAGCAATATGTGCTCTAAATGAAGTAGAAGGGGGAAAGGACTATTTGCCATGTATCATATAGATTGCACTTCTGTGTTATGACTCACATCAACCTCTGTGCTGAAATTGACATATATGAATTCTACCAATACTGGAATAGATTTTTTTTTTTTTTAAACTAAACTATAATTACACCATCTGAGCCTGATATTATAATTACAACAGTTCAACTCCATTAGGAAAACCCTTTCATTTTAACTTCAAGAGGGAGTTAACTTCACCAGCATTCAAGAAGAGAACTAGAGAAAACTGCAAGGAAATGTTAATGTCACTGGGGTATTTATGAGAGGTTGAGGTTTATTCTGTTGTCAGTAAGTAGCTAATAATTTTTGGATGTTTAAGCAACCTGGTATTACTCAAGTACACTCAATGCATTCAGTAAAGAACAACTATTCTGTCAAAAAAGTGAACATGTAAAAAGATATTTCAAGTTTTCCTCAATTGTGCTAATGATCATGAAATTTCAAGCATGGTAATGTTGCTTAATGTAACTTAAAACAACAACAAAAAAAAGTATAATCAAGCACCAAATTTCTATGTGATTAGATTTTCTGGCTATGCCTTTATCATTAGCAACAGTATTTCACTCCTATAGAGAATGTAGGTGAAATATTTGAAAGGCTGTATCCTTTGTATGATGTTTTATGATTTTGTTTTTAGATTATTTTGAAGCTGAACATAAGAATGCATGTGTTTATGGGCAATAAGCATTGAGTTTCTTTACTTCTGACTATGTTAATTCTGTCATCAGGTCACTCCACATCATATTTCTTACTTCTTTTTAGTCTAATGGGGACAGAATTCTTTTTTATTTTTTAATTTGATGCAAATTCATGCTCATCTGTGTCTCAATATTTATTTCTCCCTCAATTTTCAAGTTTTTTTTGTATAGAAATATATTACCTCTTTGACCTTCACTGTCATTCAGGTTTTCACTTTGTCTTCCATGTATTTACTTCTGGCAATTGTTCTTCTTGGTACCTTTGCTGTTCTTTCTATTTCCTTTGGTCTCTTTTGGTCCCCTTTATATGCGTATGTTTTTAGTGCTTTAGAAAAATGCTCATCTACATTATTCACGCTTATACTGATGCTAAAATTCCTCTAACTGAGATTTTAGGAGTTTAAAGATTTCTGGATGGGAGTTGCAATATATTTTTAAAACATTTTGTCAGATCTCTTTTTGCCATGCTCCCATTAACAGCTGTCCTCCTGTTCCTGGATCTCCACTCATTTTGCTAAATTATTATTTTTTTTTTTTCCACCTCCCTACATAGCCTCTTTCAGCTGCTTCCCATATCTCACTTAGCTATTCTCATTAATTCTGAACTTTCCTTCCATTATATTAAATTCTAAAAATACCATTCCGTAATTTCACTGCCTTGGATAAAAATATTACATGATTTGAAATTATCACGTATTAAGGGCAAAGGATGATAAACTGCTGTGCTAGACAGAAATTTAGTACCTTAGTAAAATAATATTTGACAATAGATGATATGTTTGGAAGTATATAATGTTTTTCCTAATACCTTCTTGTAGAAATTTGGGAGACTAACTAGGAGTGTTTGTGCTCGTGTGTATATATAGGATATGTGTGATTACAGTGTATTTTCCTATTTGAACAAACAAGTTTCTTTTCAGAAAAAAAGACATAGAAAAGCAGATTTTCATCTGATGAAAATTAACTGTTTCTTTTGTGTAGATTTTTTTCCCCTGACATCTTTTTTTCTAAATGAATGATTAGACGGGGAAAAAAACACTAACCAACCCCAAACCCAAAAACTGTGATGTATGGTAAGCAATGCTCCCAAAGCTTGGGGACCCATTCCTTGGTCCGTGGTATATCAATCTGATTATCTACTATGCCCAAATAAAGGCACAGGTATCCTGCAACCCTTGAGAAGAGCATGTCAACACTTTGTCTTAGCCAGCATAGTGACCTCCTCTCTGTCATGAAACACTGCATGGCCTCAGTAAATGATGGGCACGGGTACATTTGCCCCATGGAATGCAATCTTCCCTCTGACGTTAGCTACAAAATAAAATATGCTGGCTGTCTAGAGCAGGTAAGGAACATACACAGCTGTGTGAATGAAACTGCTGTGACAGAGAGGAAACTGTGCAGGAACAAGAAGCTGTCCTTGTGTCTTTGCCTGGGGCAAAAATTACCCTGCACTGGAGTGAACTAGTTTCTTTTGGATTTTGGAATACTTATTCCGGTATAAGTAATATTATTACACTGTCAAAAGTATTTTTATTGCTTATACAAACTGTCTCTCTCCCTAGCATACTCCATTTATGCACTCAAAGCCTTGCAGCACATTTTTCCATCATAACTTTAAAGTATGAATGACTTCTTTTTAAAGAAAATTGCTGAATTACTGGTTTTATAAAGGCAATGGACATTGAACTCTTATATTTATCCTTGGGCTTACTAGGGATGGCAGGGAGGTTCAGAACATCTCTATCCTACCCATGATTCAAACCTGATCTACAGGGATTGTCTTGTCTTTCTGGGTGAGGGATAATTCAGTCTGCAGAACTGAGCTTGACAGAAATTTTTTTGGTCGATTGTGTATGAAGTTTCGAGATATAGAATTCTATCCACCAGGGAGCATGGATAAAACCCTCAAAATTCAATTGCTTTGAGGATGTTAGTCAAATGTTAGAGTGGATTCTTGTCTATTGAAAGCCTAAAACTTCATCCAACAAGATAGCTCAACTCACATTAGTATTACAATTTATTTTCTTTGGTAAAATTAAACGTATTTATTTTCATGAAAGATCAGGAACTAAGTCCTCTGCTTATTTCTGGAGCTATAAATGTTTCATCCAGGAGAACTTCAATTATTTGGGGGAATTTTTCCACCCTGTTGACTTTCTTATCATACCCCTTTCTCTGTTCTTTATCCTGTGAAGGAAGATGCCAGCAATCAGTAAAGTTTTTAATTGTAGTCCTAAAGACATCTATATGTAGTGTGAATACAACCACAGACATGGTAGAAACTGAAACAAAATCCAGATCCATTTATATGTGTGGTTCCAAGGCCATGCGTTCTTCTGTTCCTGCTGTAACAGCTGTACAGGGACTATATTTTCTTGCATTAATTGTTATTGAAAAATAGTCCTGTGTTTTCTCTCTCAGTGATGTTTTAATAATACAAAGCAAACTAAATAAGGATGTCTATTTTGGGTAAGAAATGTTAGCAATAAATGACTACTCTTTGTGTATGATCTGAGTGGTAGGAGAAGTACAGTAAAACAAAGGGCATGAAAACCCCTATACTTTTTGAGCTTCCAAATCAATTATGGAAAGAGAGTCACAAACAGCAGAATAAAGTAAATTAATAGCAAAACCAAAGCTAAACTCTGACCTTTCATACAAAACCTCCCTGACATGCAAAGACTCAGGGTGAGTCAGGAGATGAAACTGGTGTAGCCCTGTCTTCTTTAATTACTGCAGCGTCAGTTCAATGATTGCATGGATAAAAAAAGCTTTTTTCCTTTTTCTTTTTTTTCCCAAGTTAGCTGACCTATAATCTTCCTTGTCCTGTTCACCTTCAGCAGAGAAAAACATGTTGGATACTTCATGCATGAAGTGTGTGACATTTTGATGCTTTGATCTGACTGCTGTACACACAACTGTTGAGGGCAGAAGTAAACTTCTCAAGTGTTGTTATCTACCCAGACAATGTCTACTGTATCTGTAAATATGTGTGCTTATGTGTAGATAGGCATATGCATGCATACGTACGTATTGTCTTTCAATTTTCAATATATTTCTTTTTCTTTTATTTCTCACATCTTAAAACCAGCTCGTATTTGCTCTCTATGAAGAGTCCCCTTATGTGGCCCTTTGCCCCTCAGATTTTCATTGACATGAGTTTTAAAAATTATGTATGAACTTTAAGAGTAGTTCATGACTGGTGCATGAGCTGTAGATTTCATCACTGCCAACTTATCATTTTTATACATTTCTGCAGATTACTCCCCTGACGCATTGTTTAAACACAATCTTGCGTAAGAGTGTCTGTGTAGAAAGTTAACAATAAATAGAGAAAGGAGAAGAACTTTTCAGTCTATTGTATACTCATGGAGAGAAAGCAGTAAGCAATATTCACCCCTTCACACCAGCCCCTGTTCACTACCTGGACCCTGGAGCTACTGAGGAAGTTCACAGATTAAAGTCTAAAAAAAAAAAAAGGCACAATCATGATAGCAATTTTTCAGCTAAGCCCATACAGGTTATTACAATGTGGTGCTTTTTATTAGGAAATATTTTGTTTTTTATGAGACTAATTCGCAAAATTAAATAACATTAGAGAAGTCAAGCAAAGTCAAACACAAATATTATATCCATGGCTAAAGTAAGATATAATTAGAACTGCATGAATAAAGAATAACAACAGTTATTTATCTGTTTACAGGCTTATTCTAAAATTCAAAGAGCAAAAACTTGGCTTCCATCTGCAATATAATCATCTTGTACAAAACTGACAAACACAGTAAATTGCTATGCTGGCTTGCACCAACTAATGCAGGGTTGCCATTTTAAGGAACTACCCATTATTAATGCATCTTTCTGATTGTCTCCTTTAAATTTGGTAGTGTCACACAGCAGTTAGCTGGAAGTGCCTTTTGCTGTTGGCTGCTGTTTTTTACTTAATAAGCATTCACCTGTCGATTGGGTTTTCTTTTATTGCTCCTAAAGAAGATGGTAATTCTACTATCCTAAAATGGCCAGGTATGTGTCTCGGAGTCAACACTATTGTTTACAGGATTTTGTGGACGTAAAAGAACTGATGTTCTGTATCCTTTAGTAACAAATGCCTGGGACATTTTTATAGCTTTGTATTACTTTCTGACATGAGATTCATTAAAATGTCAGAGCTGCAGCTTTGTGCCAATAATTTCTTTCACCTTACTTTGTGTTTTGGGGAGGGGAAGGATATTGGTTCAGCTACACTCCCAGGGAATGGGAATCCGAGTTTGTTATTATTGGTACATGCACAGAAGACATTTCACTCATTGCTGATCTTCAGCCTATTGAGGTCACTAGAAAAACTTCTATTGACTCAAGTGTTGCTGGATCAAGCTCTCAGAGAGCTGATAAATGTTATGTAGCCCTTGTCAAGAATGAAACTGGAAAGCAAGCGTGAGCTCCAAAACCCTGAACTACTTCTATCTGCAAAGAAAATGTCTACTTCCAGCTTGTTTAAAGCAGGGGAAGTTTCAGCAACCAGTAACAGCTAGGGAGTAATAATACAGAAATCATTTTTCCTGATTGTGGGTGGTTTGGTTTTTTTTTTTCTGTTTTCTCTTCTTGCTGTTTCTCATTGAGCATTTCTTGCTGCCTTTTCTTCTTTGTCACTTTCCAGGGTCTTCAGCTAACCTTCAGGCTCCCAAACATGCCTTTCAGTATTTTTTTACCCTTTGGAGAAGAGAATACTCTCTTCCCATGTTAGCCTTTCTTCACAGATGATTTTTTTTTTTTCCTTGTGTTGACCTATCTGCTTCTACTGCTAGTTTTGTGCTAAATTGGTTGTCCTTTCTGTCTCAGTGGTTACATCAGGTCTCAGGAATGAAATGTCTTTGGAACCCTGAACTTTTGAAATAATTCTGTGACTTGAAAGTCCTGAAACTTCCACTCACTACTAAATAGACAGCATCCTTTTTCAGTCAGCCAGTGGAAAGGAGATGTCCAGGAGCTGAGAAATATTAAGAACTAATTACTTTTCATTTTACCAAAATAAATAGGCTTTGGTTCTGTGATAATGTATGAGACTTAGCACTGTAACTGTTAGCTATGAAAGTGAATTAGCTTGTCCACTTCCATTACAATTTCGTTTACAGTAAAACATTCTTATGTCTTCTGTTTAGTCTAACCTAATTTCAAATGAATCCTTGAGTTGCACTCTTAACCGGGGTGATTTTTTTCCAGTCTGTAGTAGTTCCTTTGTCTTTCAGTATCTACTGAAACATTTGAATGAATGTTATAGACCTGTAACTCAAAGACACTATATATAGCAAATGAATCCACAGTGTTTAGCCGTGGTATTCTAGGAATTATTTTGGTATTCACAGAGACCTGTCCCCAAGTTAACCTAGAGGGTAATCAGGAGCTAACCTAGTGCCATTAACTTTAGGCTCTTGTGGCCAACAGCCATTTGCTTCCAAAGAAAAACAGCAAGACTTAAAAGCACACCATTACAAGATCAGCATGAAAATCCTAATAAATCTCACAGCACGTAAAGATTATATGAAGGTTACCAAGGTGCGTATTACCACTTTCTATGAACACACACACACACAAACACACAGAGAGAGGCATATATATACATTTGTTCTGAAGGACTTTTCTTCTACACTGAGCAAAAATAGGAGAAAAGGAAAAATCTCTTGCTGTATCACAACCTGTAACTTTCTGTATTACTTGCTGTCAGAGAATAGCAACTGGGCTGCACACTGAGCTAGGTTACATAAGTTTGGATGTTATATTTTCAAAATAAAAGTGTATCACTTTGAGCCAGATTGCTCAACTATTGTTCTGTTCGTGAGGTGCTGAAATACTTCAGTCGTTTATTTTTCTGTCTTCAGTAAGTATTAATGCCTGAAGATGGGTGCCTTGCTGGAGGAAAACAAATTTCAGTTTTATGCTGCATACCAGGTGTGTACCGTGGCCCAGGCAAGAGCCTTGGTTCCTTCAGGATCCATACTGGGAAGCTGTCAGAGTAAGATGCAGTTCCTTTCCAGTCTTGATAGACGGGCTTGCTTTACTTCTTTTAAAGCCGAGGTGCAGGAATACAGAGGAGAGAGAGAGGCGGGGAGTTACATGACTGGGCTCCCAGTTTAGATACAATGAAAGTATAACCTTGGGGGTTCAAATTAGATGGCAGTAGAAAGGTTGAGTATGATGGGAGATTAGATGGGTCTCAGTTACACAGATAGCCTTCCCACTTCTCTGGCATGATTCTCAGTAACGTTCTTATAACAGAAAATAGTTTAGCGTTAAAATACATTCACATAGTTAAGTTCTTCTGTTACTTTATCATGTAAAGTTAAAGTGCAAAGAATTTCCAACAAAAGATACACATTTCTTGTCAATTTACCAGTCTGTTATGAGAACAGGAATGTGGAGCTGCCCGTAGATGTAGCAGTAAGATTTTATTTCTCCACTGAGATTTGACTTTTTAAGATATTTTTACATGGGGTTAGTGTTCAGAAGTTTCTTGCACAGTTCTGCATCCATTTATCAAACCTGGTATGTACAAGTTGCTCTTCATGTGTGGAAGAGAATCAGCCAATAGCATCAATACTTTGTGACAGATGCAAATAAAGGCTAAATAAAACCATCAAACTGATTTACACTAGCAGAAACTGAACACAGATATCCAGAATATTACAACTAATGTGTTAATCTTCTGCTAAACATCATCCTGAGACTGTGTGCATATACTCTTGTTCTTATGCCGATCATTTTTTAGATATCAGCATTCATAAATTTCTCTGGAGAGTAGATAAGAAGGAAGATCATGATAAGCAATGTTTTGGGTGTTAGTGATAGAAATTGGGCATGCTGCCAGTATAAAGGTATTTAGAGCCTGTATACCAATGCAGTGCTTGTTTTCTTCCTCCAAGAAACAGCTGCATGTAGCCTTAGATTAATGGGAATGTGAAAAAAAAAACAACCTTCAATTTTATGAAGCTAATGTTTTATGAAATATCAAAGCAATTGATGTAGTATCTAATGAACTACAGAGTACAGCCTTAGTTACTTTTATCTTTGTATACACAGGAGAAATTACCAAAACTTTGTGATTATTTAAGATAAGTCTTCCTAAAATGATTCAATTGTACAATAGGTAACCATCTTATGAAGCTCATTTAACGCTGTTGTCCCTGAACACAGAATGAATTTCAATCCTGTAGATAGAATGAATTCATTTTAAACTGTTATTGTGATTATGGGTCTAGCTGCACATCTGTTGTCCTTTTGGTCTCTATAAGTATATCCACTGAG
Source organism: Thinocorus orbignyianus (assembly GCA_013400375.1). Taxonomy (NCBI): domain Eukaryota; kingdom Metazoa; phylum Chordata; class Aves; order Ciconiiformes; family Thinocoridae; genus Thinocorus; species Thinocorus orbignyianus. Next base: position 403,335 of record VXBW01003303.1, on the reverse strand, counting down.
GTACCAATTTTCAGGCTTTTAACAGTCCTAAACCAGAAATTATCTTAAACACAGTGTATGCGTATCTATTGTACTTATATGCAGAGGCCTGTAAGCAATGAGTACGATGATCAGACAACTTTTTGTAACCAAATTCGTTTAAGTGAAGTAAGCAAGCAAATAAAAAGGAAGTAGCACACAAGGCTCTTTAAATTGTTGATTCTTTTGTAGTGACCTAGAGTGGACCAGGATTTTCAAAAAACCTTTAAAAGCCTTTGAGGATGTGTCCCTTTATTTCTTCTACTAATCATCTACTTGAAAAAAAAGGAAGGTGTCTTTTAATTTCAAGTGGTTTAAATTTTTAGTGCTTTTGTTTCCACTGTTCTGGGACAGTGAGTGGGACAACAGGTAGGCACATGGATAGGGACAACTTACAACTATGACAGATAAGAAATCAGCTTTATTTGAATAAATCAGTTATCTTGAAAACTGAATTACCTCACCACCCTTGAGGATTTTCTTGTTAACTTCTATATGTCTCAAATTAAACCAGCTCAGTAATTTAGTCAGCATGTGATTTTCATAAATTTATAAAGTATATACTTAATTCCATGATAGCTGTATTCTTGAATATAAGTTATATTCTTCAATGTCTATTAATTAGATCCCAAAACAGTTGTATTTTTCAGGGTAGGTGGTAAACATTGAAATTTTAATAGTGTGTTGTACATTATTTTCCTACAGATCTTTACTGCACTTCAAGAATATCTTACTGCCATGTTCTAAACAATATGGACAGAAATTGATGCAGCTGCACTCACTTCAAAGTACCATTGATATTTTTTTTCGAATTCTGTGATTCTTGAAGGACTTAGATACATGCTTAACTTTATCCTATTTGACCAAGCACTTCCAAGTATGTGGGACTAAAACATATATACGTTTAAGTATGGGAGTTTTTGTCCCTGTAGTTGGGCCTTGTTTTTCATCTGATCTGGGGCAGAAACTTTGGCCTATTACTCTGTATCCTGATGAAAGCACCGATTAGAAGCATGCAAGCAAAGAATGAAATATTGCTTAGTTAAATCAATTTCCATCTCGCTCTTGATTTTTGTCATGTTTGGCAGTTGGGTTATTTACTTGTCAGCAAAGATTTGTTTCCTCATGACCTGTCTTATCCTCTTCTATGACTTGGAAAGGAACGCATAATACTGAATTACCTTAGGTTGTGATGTTCAAAAGAGCAGGATTATGGTTTAACTACAAGATCAAGGAGGAAGAGAAACTAGGCTGAGAAATGTATTACATGAAAATATCAATACTGCAAACGCAAAGAGCGGAGAAGATGTATCCACCATGTGTGGAGCTGAACATAAGGAGAAATGTATTTTGAGGTTTTTTTGTTTTCTGAATAAATCCACAGAGATTAAGAGGCAGCTGCATAATCTATCAGTCAGCATGTGCTATCTGCCATCACTGTGCCTGTCGGAGAGTGTGACTCTTATTGTAGTCATACCAAAACCTCTGACTTTTCAGCTTCAGTCTCATAGTTTCGTCTCTTGAAATCTTCTGTTTTTAAGTCTTGTTATCGATAAAGTTGATTGCTATTAAAACCATAATACGTTAAAGGATATGGTATGGTAGGTGCTTGTTTCTAAAACACACTATGTATTCCGTTCGTTGAGAAGACCCAGAACTTTGAGGACAGAGTTTGCACCAGATTTCAGTGGAAAATAGGTATAAACTAGTGGAAGAAGTTACTGTCTCACGTTTATGGTTATTAAATGACATAAATGGGACAGTGGCTGTTAATGGTGGGAGGAGTTTCCTCTGTGATCCCCTTCACTTTTTTAGCGTATTTGCAGTTTGGGGGAGTAACAGATTTGCTCATTCTTATCCCCACAGAATTTATATTCAACATTTTAATAATGAAGCTGTGAGTAAGCGGTGTAAGAAGTGAGTGAATGCCATTACCACACATAGGCAAACACAAGGATGGGAACTAAAGGCAACATTTCAACCATAATACAAGGAGCCTGGACTGAACTTGTTACAAATTTCTGGATACTTGGGATGATGCTACCCTTGATTTTTGGAATTAAAACAAAGTAAAAAAAACATGAGCTAGTAAAAAGTTTTCTGTGTTTTAGATGCTATGCAAATTTCTGTATGTGTACATGTCGTTGTGAGCTGACCCAAGCTTGTAGAAAAGATTCAGATCAAAAGCAGAGAGGAACAAGAGGGAAATTAGTCTATTTGAATTCCTCCTTCCCTTTGCTATTGCTAACCAAACTCACATGCATTTCTGAGTCATATGTAGTCGTTGAGCCTGCCTTCCTCCAGTCATCTACTCTGGCAGGATCTCATAATTGTAATCATGACCAAATTAACTCTACCGCAGTGAACCTTTAGGCTATGTGTTCCACAAAACCCAATAAAATAAAAAGCAGTACACCTTTGTGGATATGGATAGATGTGTGATTTGACAGTTGCTACTGACAGCTTTATCGCTCTACAGAATCTTTTAGGACTCTATAATTTTCCATTCATTGATCAAAAAGTTTCATAAATATTAGTGGGGGGTTTGGGTTTTTTTTTGGTTTTGTGGTTTGTTTTTTTTTTTTGTAATTGTGACAGCATCCAGAATGTGGTTCTCTACTAGCTGTTCTTGTTTATTTTCTTCAGACTGCTTGCAAACTTCTACATAAAAGCTCCAGGAAATTTCTGGAATTTCCATATCATGTAACTACCTCAAAATTTTTAAGTGGTAGTTGTTGAAAAAATTCTGTTTAGAAGAACAGGACTAACCTCAGTTGCTGTCTAAAGAATATCTATATATTTCTTTAAAAATAACTCTAAATTTCTTTATAAAATAGAAATGTACAGCAGCCATAGAATTTTTAAACGAACTTCTAGATCATAATGGATTAATAAAATCCTGCTATAGTGACCAACAAGTTCAAGGTATTAATTCTGTCAGTAGTTTCTGTAGCATTTGGCAGGCCCTCAGTTTTTAAAATACTGACAATCAAAATTATGCTATCTATTTAAAGTATTAGAATGGGGGGTTTGTGGGTTTCTTTGGGGAGGCAAGAGGGTGTTGTTTTTTAGTCCCTTTCTGGACTGCATTCAATCAGTTTTAATCCTGTATTAGATGTCTTTTCTTTGTTGTTGTTGTTTCTTTCCTATTTAGTGCTCCTTTTGGAATTGATGCTGCTTGCTTAGATGACTCTAAAGTTAGAGTTAGAAAATAACTAAATATAAAATAGATGCATGAGTGCATCTGGGAAGGTGGTATTATGGATGGAGAGCTGTCATCACATCCTTCACAATTACATTATCATGTGCTCCTGTGGTGTACACCTGTGGCTTATTGGCAAGGCATTTAATTCTAAGGACTATTGAACACCATGCATTTTCATAGTGAATCAGTGCAGTGCTATTTAACACAGGTGTTTCTGTAATTGTGATACATTGGGAGATTCACACTGTTCAGTAGCCTTCAAGATTACACCCTCCACCTGTGTGGTGAAGTGATTTAGCAATACCTCACTGATGTCAGTAGTAAGCTGTGTTTTGTCAAAGTTAGGCATCTGTGTGCATTTATACTGAGCCGTGGTTCTAGCATGTTACAATGAAAGTCCTCAGGGTTTCTTATATTAAAATAATGTTCCAAACTATTCCTTCTCTTAAAGGGTCAGTACCTAGCAGCTACTAGGTGAGTCTTTTAATTTTCTTTTAAAGGGGTGTTGCAAATCATCCTAGCAGAAGTATTGCATCATGAAACAACAATGGGGTGACTTTAATTCTCCACAGGAAAAATATTTTGACATGTGTACGATTATGGATTATAAAAGTATTAGCAGTCCTGAGACTGAAGTTGCTTGTGATGGTTATGTGTCACTTTTTTTTGTTCAATGTAAACACCAGGATCTTTCCACTTCTGCTGTTAAATGTTTATATTTGAAATGCCAACAGGAATTCAGTCAGAGCCTCAGCTTTGTGAAGAGGAAAACTAATGCTTCTCCTGAGATCCACCAGGTTCTGCAGAGGGACCGGTTCAGCTGGTGGGCTGGATTTGTGAGAAACAGTCCTGACACATGAGCTAGTGGCTCTCCTCTAACCCACCAGGGAAATTAGCCATAGGGAACTATGATCTTCAGTAGTCCCCTGCTTTGCAAAAGGTGATACTGGCCAGCTATACCTTTCTTCTGTGTAATGTACTACCCATGTGTTTGGAAATATATCTACCTTCAGTTTTTCATTGTCTCAGTATTGACATTGGAAGGGACAGCTTGAATTATGAGTACCAGTACATACCATTTAGTCACTGGAAATAGTTGGGTTTTCTTTACCCTTTACAGTATCTGAGTGGATTTTGGGGTGAGCAATAAAACTGACATTGATAAACCCATTGTATATCTAACCACAGTGGTGCCCAACTTTTCAAAGATGTTTCGGTGAATTTCTTTTTCACCAGAAGTAGAAATGTTGGAGGTTTGATAAAGTTCTATTTTACTAAGCAGTAGGCAATGAGAAGCGTTAGACAATTATAAGAGGTGGCACTAAGATGATTTGTTACTGTGTCACTCCTGTTTGCCAGTTATATAACTTTATTGATTTCCCTGTAGCTATCACAGTAGCTAAATTAAATTAGCTGTAATTAAAATGAAAGAAAACAATTAAAAATATTTAAAAAAAATGGAAATTGGAACATATTATCAAGAGCTAAAATTTCAATGAAAAGCAGAGAATCTAGTGTGAGAGCTGGTATTTCAAGGACTATCCTAGCAAGCATGGCAGGTGGCCAGCATGGATCAGCAAGGAACTCCTGATGGAGCTCAACTAGGTAAAGAAAGAACACAGAAGGTATAAGCAGGGATGGAATGACTCTGAGGAGTACAGAAATATTGGCCAAGCATGCAGAGATAGTTAGGAAAGCCAAAGCTCGGCTGGAGTTGGAATTAGTAAGGAATGTGAAGAGCAGCCAGAAGAGCTTCTAAAAGCACACTGACACCAAAGAAAGGTGAAGGAAATGTGGGGCTGGAAAGTTTGTGACAAACAACATGGGGAAAGCCAAGGTACCCAGTATTGATTTACCTCATTTTTTTCACTGGCTAGGTTTGCCCACATGCATCATAGGTCCTCAAGTCTGTTAGCAGAGTCTGTGGGATAAAAGCATTACCAGACAATAGAGGTAAGATAAATGAAGATGCACGTAAGCCATATGGACACACACAAGGTCAAGGTGTCTTCATACAAGGTGTGTCCAAGTGATAAAAACCAGAAAATATGAGGGATTGTGTTTCTTGGAAAATAAGGCAGGTTCATAGATGCCCATGAATGCTATCTTGTTCTATTAAATTCATTTAGAGGTGGACTTCTTCAAAAATGCATCAAAGTTGATGAAAATACTTTTTGTTACATTCTTTAATTTCCATTTTATACCTTACCATAGGTGCCAGTTTTGATTCTTATATGACTTACTTAAGTATACTATTTTACTGATCTAGGCACAAAGGAGGGAAATACAATCTTGCCTTAATTCGAATTTAGAAGAAATTAACTCCCTCTCCAAATCCCAACTTCAATTATAGAGCTATTCTCCCTTGTGCAGTGGCGAAATCAGTATTAATACTACTGAAGTCTTTTTAAACAAACAAATGCAAGAATAACACCAAGTAACATATAATTAAGCAATTGTACATTCACATTTCTCATAACAAAACTGCAATTTAACAAAGCAAGATTTTGGAGGAATTTAAGTCCTTTTTGTTCTCCTCATGTGCTGATATTAATACTAAATGATTATTTTTAATCTACTTTAATATAAAAACTCATTCCCTAAAGTCACATTTAGTAAGAAGTAACAAGTGCTGGGTTTTTTTTTGTGTTTTTTTTTTTTGTTTGTTTTTTTCCCCAGGGAAAAGTAGAGAGGAAGAAACAGATTCATTATGACCTGCTGCTTCGATATGAAAAGGCATCTGAACCGAAAATAGTTCATGGTTAATGAAATGTTTAGTCAAGGTAAGAGTAATTCTGTCTTTTGAGTCTTAACTATGATGAATTTACTCCTCCATTCCATCTCTCCCAAACGTCAGAAAAGGTTTTACATTACCTTGAGGCTGCAATGAGGTTGCTTTAAATACCAAACTAAAATGTTCCCTGTTGTGTCTGGATTTCAGGCCAGGTGGCCAAAAAGATGATATGACAACTTCAGGAAAGAATTTCCTACTTCTTCATGCTTTCTGAGCTGATTCATTCACTCCTCCTTAAAAGCTGACAGGCGAAACAAGAACAATCCTGAGTAAGTAAAAAAAAAAAAAGAAAAGGCAAGAAAAAATTAGAAAAGACATTTTCATGCAACATGGTGTCATATCAAAGAGAAGAGTCAAGCTTAGAGTCAGGTTTCCAAATCTAAATCCTGATATGCCTGAGGAGAGGTGAGGTTGTATGCTTTGGGAAAGATTCTCAGACCCACAATGGAGCCCCAGTATCTTGCACCTTCCTCCAGAGAGAATTCAGGGAGACTAAGTGCCAAGAAGTTTCACAGTCATAGTCTCTCTGATTTACAAAGTTAAAACTGGGTATTCTCTTTGAATGTCTAATGCTTTCCAAGATCTGCCAGAATTTTTACACTTTATAAATTTTTTAGCACTGTGTAAAACTTTCTACTGCTGCTGGAAAAATAATCAACTTTTGCTTAAGGTATTGTTAAAAATTTTCCATCAGAAAGAAAGTAATTAGAATTTATATGAAGCAAAGAAATGTGAGTCTTCCACAATTCCACTCAACAAATTCAGAGGCAAAATTGGTGCTTAGAATCAGTGTGGTTATTGATCAAAAACAAGTTTTATATCTGTGTTTCTCTTCTGCATGTGTGGTTATCTGCCCCACTAAAAGAACTCAGGAAAATGTAGTTAGTGGGATAGTGAATTGGAAGGAAGGTGTAAGGAATAAGCTACTCCAGGCAAAATATTTTCAATTAAATATCATTCAATATCATCCACTGTAGTAATGGGTGATAATGTCTCCAGCTTTCACATACAAAGGTTAGACCTCAGCAGATAAGAATATTACAGCTGGGAAAGACTGGTAACAATGCTGGTAGTTTCAGGTAATATACTGGGCTGAGCCAGTGGAGAGTATGTTAGCCTTTTGAATAGGACAAAGCAAGGAACTCTCACTATCCATCTACAACTATGTTTTCTGTGGCTGTGGAATCCTGTCACCTGCAGAGATACATGCTATTTTTACTGTCTTAAAGTGCTATACAAACTTTGGGGTTTTCATGGTGGAGAGGACAGATTATTAAATAATTAGATTTTACCAATATTCTTGTATGTGAACTGAAAGCAAGGAGCTATCCTCTCATTGCCCAGTTACAGGAAAGGTCAGCTGAAGTTTGCTTCTGTTGTTTGAGTAGTGCTTGGCATTCTCTTCTCACCCTCTCTCTGCTCCATAAATCATTGCACACAGAAAGGTCAGGAATGGAGAGAAAGTAAGATACCAGGCTAAATAAGGAGCAAAATATTCCTCTCCTCCTGGAAATTATCAGAATGGAAAGGGAATTTCTAGAATCCTTTTGTGATAAGAAAGAAGACCTGAGATTGTGTATTCCAAACATTTAAACTCTCTGAAGTTTTACTGGTTGGATTCAGTTCACATCATTGTATAAATAAAGGACTTAACTTGGTGTAAAATCATCCAAAGCCTGAATTTTTCTTTTTTCCTTTTTTCTTCCCCCCCC